>WEKX01002980.1:25185-49145 GCA_013390025.1 Pitta sordida
CCCCCGCCCGCTCCCCGCGGATCTACACGAGGACGGGAGACTCAGGTAGAGCCCTGGGGGGGCACCGGGAGCCCCGGGTGGGATCCCCCCGAGCCCTGAGCCCCCCCCGCCTGTCCCCAAGGATTCTCCAGCACCTTCACCGGGGAGCGGCGGCCCAAGGGCGACCGGATCTTCGAGGCTCTGGGGGCCACGGACGAGCTGAGCTCGGCCATCGGGTAACGCCGGCAGCAGCGGGGTTGGGGTTTTGTGGTAGGTTTTGGTTTTTACCCCGTTCCCACCCAACTCTGTTTCTTGGGGTTTTTTTTCCGGGCTGACCAAGGCTGGCCGGGGAGTTCAGCAGTGAAAAGGGCCACACGTTTGTTGGACAGCTTCACAGAGTGAGTATTAATGAGTATTAATCATTGTTAATGATGGTCCCTGCCCGGTGCTGGTGCTGCACGTGTGGTGTTGGAACAGAGACTCAGTTCCAGTCGCTGACACGCAGGGATTCCATACCTTTAGTATTTAAATAAATACTTCAGACTCCGCTCACAGCTCTCCAAGAGGTAAATTTCTTTAACTAAGAAGGAACTGGCAGGTCAGTGATTGGTTTTGGGGCAGCAGACCCATCTCTAGGTTTATCCAGACGCAGGATAAACCTAGAGAGGGGTTTATTTTGGACACAGGTTTTGCTGTCACAGCCTCAGGTTTGACACTGGGGCACAGCAGTGGCACTGGTGGCAGCTGGTTGTCCCTGCTGAGCACAACCAGGAGCTCCTCAGAGATTTTGGGAAGCTTTCCCAGTGCTCCCAGTGTCCTGTGCTCCAGGCTGTGCGGGAGTTCTCTGTGCAGGGGGACATAGCACTGGTGCCTGCAGCCTGTCCAGAGGTCTGGTGCCCTACCAGCACTCCCAGTCTGCTCCAGTGCTGTGTATTTGCTGGTCTGGCCTCTCAGGCAGCAGCTGGGGGGGCAGCATTTCCCAGCTGTGCCTCCCCAGGAGCCAGAGCTGTTCCCATGGGCAGGTGCAGTGCATGCTGCAGGACGTGGGCTCCAACCTCGCCACGCCGCTCTCCTCGGCCAGGGAGGCTCACAGGAGTAAGTGCTGCCGTTCCTGGGGGCTCTGGGGCTGGGAGGTGCTGGGTGGAGAAAAGGAGGCTCAGGGGGCACCGGGAGTTCTCTCCATTCCCTGACAGGCTCTGCTCCCAGGGAACAAGGGACAGGAGGAGAGGGAAGGGCCCCAGGCTGTGCCAGGGGAGGCTCAGGTTGGACATGGGGAGGAATTAGTCCCTTCTTCACCTGGCTCTCCCTCCCCCCTGCAGAGCGAACGCGTTTCGGGGAGGAGCCGGTGCAGGAGCTGGAGCAGTGGATCGACAGTTACTCAGAGCAGCTGCCCCCCCTCAGAGCCTTCATCCTGCCCGTAGGTACTGCCCCTGCCCCTCTCTGGCTGCGGGAGGGCCCTTCCCACGGGCCAAACAGCTCAGGAAGCCACGGGTGCCACTGCTGCCATGCCCAAGTGCCAGCAGCACAGCAGAGAGGAGTTGGGGGTTAGAACAGCCAGTCCTGCTGTGCTGGGATGTCCCTGCCTGTGCCTGGCAGTGGCACAGGGTGTGTGAGGGGTGCTGCAGGCCCTGAGGGGACGTGTCCTTGCTGTTGCAGTCCGGAGGCAGGAGCAGTGCCGCGCTCCATTTCTGCCGAGCCGTGTGCCGACGGGCTGAGAGGTGGTGAGTGCTGGGAAAGGCTGGGGGGGGACACTGTGGCAGCAGCAAACCCCTGCAGTGGGAGCCAGGCTGTTGTTGGGTGCAGTTCCAGGAGTGCAGGTGGCACAGAGCCTGTCCCTGTGCCTGCTGTCCCCTCAGCCGGGCCATCAGAGCTGGGTCAGGGGGAGCTGCAGCCCCAGGCTCAGCTCCTGTCTGCCCTCAGACATGAGGGGAGGTGGGACACTGGCACTTGGGGGATCCAGGGAAGCTCTGAGTGGCTTGAGATGGCCCAGGTTTGGCTTTGGGATGGCCTTGTCTCTGTGGAAGGTGTCCCTGTCCCTGGCAGGGGGTGGGACCTTTAAGGTCCTTTCCAGGCCCTTCTTGGGATTCTGCATCCCCATCCAACCAGGCCTTGGACACTTCCAGATTCCCTGGGGAAGCCAACAGCCCTGCCAGGTGCCGGGGGAGCAGAGTGGGGACCCCAGGGGAGGTTGGGCTGTGCAGGGGCTCCGGCACATCCCAGCCCTTTGTGCTCTCACAAGTCAAACATCATCTCCTCCCTTTGCTTCCCGCAGCGTGGTGCCTTTAGTCCAGGCAGGGGAAGCAGATCCCAACGTGGCCAAGTATTTAAACAGGTAAAAAAAAAATACAATCCCAAGCCTTTACTGTGTCCTGCTGAAGCATTCCTGGAGGTGATCTCCTGAGGAGCTTCTGCTCTGGAGTAAGAGGTTTCAGGTGGTTTCCCTGCTTTCCCCCTGGCTCCCAGGCTCAGTGACTATCTCTTTGTCCTGGCACGTTACGCTGCAATGAAGGAAGGGAAGGAAGAGAAGATCTATGTAAAACCTGAGCCATAGCCGGGGCTGGGGCACGAGAAGGTGAATCCAGCAGACTGCTTTTGTCCACCAAGGAAGGGAAAGAGAACCAGCCTGGCCTGGAAATGGGCCTTCCAGCTGAACTGAGCCAGGACCTCTCGATAAATCCTGAGAGGAACAGAATTCATGGAATATTCTGAGCTGGAAGGGACCTGGACACGGCTGTGGCCTGGCCCACACTGGCACTGGAGTTGCCCCAGGTTGGAGCCGAGGCAGGAGAATTCCAAGAGCACTTGGGAGGTGCCTTTGTTTCCCTGGGCACTGGGAAGGCTTTGACAGGACTCTGAGGAAAACCGTCAGGTTCTCTCTGTAAGTCACATTGTGGAGCAGCAGCTGCAGGGATTTGGGAATTGTGTCCACAGCTTTGAAATAATAAATAAATGGGCCCTAACGTGTCACACCAGCACCGAGTTGGGTGAGCTTTTCACTTCCCAGCCCTTTTCCATCCATCAGCCCCGGCTGGAGCTGAGCTGAGCAGATTTACAGGAGTGCACCAACAATTCCTTGGCTCTGGCTGCCTCTTGTGCCCGGGAGGAGTGTCTGTGCTGACCCTGGAGGAGGGAGGGACTGAGGGAGGGAACAGAGTGCCGGGGTGCTGCTGCCCCTGGGGACCAGCTGGGGTTGGGATGAGGAGCAGGGCAGTGCCTTGGGCTCACACCCCGAGGGTTTGTCTCACACTCCGCAGTGTCCCCAACCTCGGGAATGGCTGGAGAACATTCTAGAGCTTGGAGAGGCTGCAGACACCACAGGTGTGAACTCACACCCACCCCTGTCCTACAGGGAACAGACCATTCCACCTTCCCAGGCACGTCCGAGCCCTTCCCAGCTCAGGAATCCAACTGGGAAGATTCCCTGGGAGCCTGGGTGGTGTAAATCCTCCCCCAGGGCACTCGGGGGGGGGTGTGAGGTGACATCCATCGAGGGCTTGTCCTGCTCATTGTGGGGGCAGCTTTTAATTCCACCCCGCACCTTCCCCTGGTTAATTAATTCTTTGCACAGAACCAACCCTCACCCTTGTTCCCTCCTGGGCTGTGAGGAACACCTGGAACTAACAGATCCCCCCCCTCATCACTCACCTGGCACCAACAGATCCCCCCCCCTCATCACTCACCTGGCACCAACAGATCCCCCCCTCATCACTCACCTGGCACTAACAGTTCCCCCCTCATCACTCACCTGGCACCAACAGATCCCCCCCCCTCATCACTCACCTGGCACCAACAGATCCCCCCCTCATCACTNCTCCCCCCCCCCATCACTCCCCTGGCACAGATCCCCCCCCCTCATCACTCACCTGCTCTTTAAGCAGGAACTTCATGGCTGCTGTTCATGCCCATTTTTCACAGAGCAATTTTCCAAGGCTCAGCCTGGAACACATCCCAGTGACAAATGCTGTGGACTGGGATGTCCTGTCAGGCGTTCCCAGTGCCTGCTCCGGGTTTATGGGAGCACCACTGAACCTCTGGAACCGAGAGGCTTTTCAAGTTTAATGGAATAAAACCCTCTGCGATATAAATTCTTCATGAACGCTCCATAAATCAGCTCGGGGAGGGATTTATAGTTTTTCCTTCTTTTTTTTCCAGCTGGGGGAAAGAAATCTCACTACTGTTTTGGGACCAAGGCTGGCATTGTGGGATGCAAGGAGAAATAAATTCAGCTGCTACACTTTAATGTGAGGGAGAGATTAAATTGATTAGGGTGGTCCCAGCTGTCCTCTGTACCCACAGCAGTGCTGGGGTGACCCTCCTGTGTCACTTAAGCGGGGCTTGAATTTAGGAGGGAGCAGAGACAAGGCTGAGCACATCCCCTGAGCTCAGCCAGGGCCAGGACCTTCTGTCCTGAGTGTCCCCGAGGTCACAGGGGAGCCTCGGGCTGGGGGGGCTCAGCCTGGAGAAAAGGAGGCTCAGGGGGCACTGGGAATTCTCCCCATTCCCTGACAGGAGGCTGCCCAGGGAGGCCTGGAGTGCCCATCTCAGGACTGGTCGTGGCACTCAGGGACAAGGTGGGGATGGGGCACAGGGTGGACTCTGATCTTGTTGGTGTTTTCCAACCTGAACGACTCTGGAATTCTGTGGTTCACCCTCCTCCCCACGCTGGGACAGCAGGGCTGGAGCAGCCGCCCCTACCCACGACCCCAGAGGAGTCACTAAAACAAACACCAGCCTTTAAAACACCCACAGCTCCCGCGCTGGCGTTTGTCTCTCCCAGCCCTTTGTCCCTGCCCAGCAAACCCAGGGCTGCCCGTGCCTGCCCCTCATCAATAACCGCGGCAGAGGCTTTGTCCGTGCGGTGCCCGGCCACATTCCTGCCTGGCAGGGCTCTGCCGGAGCTGCCAGCGCCGACAGACGTTGCTAAGGGTCGTTTGTCCTTGTTTGTACAATGTACGGCTGCTCCCGAGTTCCCCACTGCCCAAACGGGAAGGCCTGGCCCCCCCCAATCTCCGGCTGCGGGATTGGATCAGCCCCTGTACATCTGTTCCCGCCGCGGGAGCTGTACCGGGCAATGAGCTGGGCCATAACTCAGGGCCCTCCATCGCTGCTGCTCCGCCAGCACCGCCACAACGCCGGCCAAGGCAGATGTAAAGGTACACACGGCAGCATTTCCCCGGCCAGGACACGGAGGGGAGGAGGGGGATGTGCCACAGCCCCCAGCCCCGTGAGTTTTGGGGGGCACAGCCTCAGCGGCTCCTGTGCTCCTGAGATCCCCCCAAAAACGGTCCAAGGAAAGCTCTCCCCACCCAAACAGGTCTAAGAACCACCATCCCGGCCTGGGACATGAGCAGCCTCAGCCTGTTTGGGTGAGGAAGGGGCTCTATGGGTCCCTCAGCTCTGCCCGTGCTGCAGCCTGGACCCCTGTGCCCAGCCCAGTGCCCCATTCCCATCCCCATCCCAGTGCCCCGTCCCTGCCGTGGCCGCTCCCCAGGGTGGGCACAGAGGCAGTGACAGAGGGAGGGCTCGGACCACCGCCAGGGGAACCTGCAGGAGCTGAACTGACCCCTCAGGAAGAGCCACCAAAGCAGGTTTGTGAGGCACCAGTTCAGTGCCACTGTCCCCCTGCACCCCCAGGGCACTGGGCACCTGCAGGAGCTGCCCCTCACCTCGGGAAAGGGGAGCAAACGCTGGATCTTGTCCTGCTCAGGGACGTGGAGGACAGAGCACAGCAAACCAAACCCTCCTCCCCTCTCCATCCCAACCTGGCACAGCCCTGGCACAAGGACAGGGGCAGCAAACAGGGAATAACAGCCTGTGGGTGATTCCAGAGGAGCAGCACTCACCCAGTGCCCGGGACGCCACCTCACCCCAGGGACGGCCCAATCCAGCGCCGGGTGCTGTGCTGCCCTGCCTGGCTGCTGCAGCAGCTGCTCTGGGGGCTCCTCTTGCTCCTCCTGACGGTGCCAGATGCCTCCGTGTCACAACAATGGCACTTGCACACGAACTGGGAGCCCCTCCCTGGCTCCAGCCGCCGATGGATCCCCGGTGCCCACGGGGCTGGCCCGGAGCATGCCAGGGGGACAGGAGGTGACAGCCCAAAGGTGGCCTGGGGGCAGCTGGAGCAGCGGGCACAGCCCCCCCCCTCCCATGGCCAAGATGAAAGGTTGTGATTTTGTTCATACCCTGATCCTTGGGGCTGCCCCCACTCTGCTGTGCTGGGAATTCCAGCCTGTTCCCCACTGCCAGGAGCCTCCCAGCCAGGCATTCCCTGCCCTGGGAAAGGAGCAGGAGACACCCGAGCTCACAGCAGCTTTATTTTGTCTGCAGTTCTGACAGGCAGGGATGGAGCCGAGGCCTCCACGGCAGCCAGGCCGGGGTGGAAAAGCTCCTCCTGGATCTCCCCTGGCACCACCATCCCTGCACAGGAACAGGACTGACACACCTTGCCAACCCTCTGCCCCCCAGGACACAGAAATCAGCCCCTCCAGCTCCCTGGATGAACCACACACTCACACTTTACACATGGGGAGCAGCATCTCACCCTGCAACACCTCCAGCTCTGGAGGGACCAAAGAGTCTGCACAGGATCTGCTCTAGGAATTGCACTCCTGAGGAATGAAGGGGAGCAAGGGTTTTATTTCAGTTGTGCTCTAGCTAAACACACTGAGTTTCCTAGGATTAAAAAAAATAAAAAGGAGATTTGGGGTGATATTTCAACTCTGAGTGGTCCCAGGCAGTGCCTGAACCTCTCGACTGCACAGTCACCAAGTGGTTAATGCCAAAATGCTCTATGGAAAAAAAACCAAACCCAAAAAGAAATCTACTATCATCTTTAATTCCTCTAATTTGTCTGACTCACAGCCCAGTGTCCTGCACCCTGTGGATGCACATTCCTGCCTGCACCAACACTTCCCATCACTCCTGTTTAGTATCACTGATTTGACAGAGAAAAAGGATCCTGATGGTGCTTCCAGATGCAGTTCCAGGCACTGGCTCTAAAAAAAGGGTTATTTCTCTGAAGACCATGTGAAGCACGACAGGAGAGTGAGGCCAAGGCCACCCCCTCTGCTCATGGTTGGTGGTTTCTGAGTGTTTGACCTGTTTGAAACACGGAATATTGTGGGTGAGGGGCTCTCCCAGAACCCAGGAGCCTTCTCCACGTGGAGACCTGGCCCTGCTGGACACGCCTGGGGCAGGAATCCCGTGGGATGGACCAGCAGGGCATGGCCAGAGCAGGGTGAGGAAGGGAAGGGAAGGGAGGCCAGGGCAGCCTGGAGCTCGTTTGGGTGGTGAGGGGCAGGGCACGACCCCCAGCAGCACCAGGGACCAGAGTGGGAACTGCAGAGACACTTTATCAGGGTCTCTGGACTCGGTTAGAACCGGCAGGAAGGCTCCACAGCTTCCCCAAACCCCCCTCACACCCTGCGAGAGGCTCCTGCCACAGACCAACATCCAGAACAAGGCCAGGGAGAGACAAAGCCACCAAAACCCAAACAGTTTGGCAACAACGCAAGTGACCTGGGTGGAAACATCTCCCTAACAAAGGGGCCTGCAAACGAAGGGACACTTCCCTCCCAGAGGAATTTTAGCAGTGGAGGTTTCCAGAGAGGAACCTGCCCCACCTGAGCTCCGTGCTGAGGGCTGCCCCAGCCCCTTGGAAACGAAATAAAACTGAACCTTTTCTGCTCCTGAGAAACTGAGACACATCATCCATCCCCAGCAAGAGCTTGGCAGAGGCACAGCTGGCTCAGCACACTGACCCTGCTGCTCCAGCTCTCCACCTCCAGCACTCCCAGACCCTCCCCACAGCCACGGGGTCCACCTGCCCCTGTTTGACCCGGGTCTGGCACGGGATTCCTGCTCCGAGACAACACCAAGGGCCGTGGGGGGCACCTGGAATCCCCCCCCTGCAGTACCTGAGTGAGCAGTGCCCGCCGGGGGCACATCCAACACCTCCTGCTCATGTCCTCGTGGGCTCTGACACCCCTCTGCCTCTCCCACAGACTCACCCCCACCCGGAGCAGCTCCTGGCACAGGGGACAGCAGCTGCCCAGCCTGCTGGGAGGAGGGGGGGTCACTAATCTGAGCGGCACTTGGAATGTTCCTTTTGTGCTCCCCCGGGGTTTGGCTTTGAAGACAATTTACGTGGGTGTCAAGTGTTTTGGGGCAGGCCCATCACCTCGTCCAGCCCGGAGCCGTGCCCAAGGCTGGCAGCTCTTCCCTGGATCCCTGTGAAAAGCTCCACTCCCGGCTCCATCTCTCCAGCCCCCGAGCAGAGCCGCTCCCTCCTCGCTCCGTGTGCCAAGGCCTCCAGCTCCGAGCCCCATCCCGAGCCTAGGAGAGCTCAAAGCCGGTGTTCATGCTGATGGCATAACGCAGCTTCTCCCTCAGGATGCTCTTCTTGCTGTAGTTGGGCAGCTTGAGGAGGTTGAAGCAGGTGGAGGAGGTGGGGAGGCGCCCGCCCGGCTCCTTCTTGCGGATGGTGAAGAAGCCGCGCAAGACGCTGCCCAGAGTGTCCCCCGTGTCCTGCAAGGGGGGCACAGAGCTGGCACCTCACACCCTGCCACCGGCAACAGCCAGAGCCAAACCACAGAGCTCTAAGCCCCCCCTCCCCGGGGAGCTCTGCCCCAGGCAGGAGCGAGGAGGGTCCCTACCTGATCATCAGAGACTTCCACACAGCGGATGGAAAAAGGAGGCTTGAGGTAGGCAAAGCCCAGGAGTGGAGGCCTGGAGCAGCTGGTCACAAACTGGAAAGGGGATGGAGAGTGAAGGTGGGAGCAGGGAGGGCAGGAAGAGCCACACAGGGACAGTCCCAGCCCTGCTGGGGCTGCAGTGAGAACCCCCAGACCCCAAAACCCCACTGGGCTCTGGTGTGCAGCTCTGTCACCCTCTGAGGAGTGACACTGTGCCCAGAGCACCCTCAGGAACTCTGCTGGGGCACCTGAACGTGTCCAGGATCCTGATGCTCCCCCTGTTAGTGCAGAGAGCCCCCGGTGATGGGCACAGCAGGGCCTGTGACCCCACTCACCTTGAGGAACATGGCTCTCTCCTCAGGGCTGAAGTCGTTGGCCAGGATGTCCCAGAGCCAGATGATGACGCGGTGGCTCCCGTGGAATCCCCCGTAATACACGGTGTGTTTCCTGGGGACACAACGGCTGTGACAGGCCTGGGCCACCACAGCCCTCACTGGGCACTTACTGGGCAGTGGGAAGGGAAGAGCAGGGGGAAATTCCAACCCAGGGAACCAGTGGCAGAGAGGACCCTTCCCACTCCCCAATTACCCAAACGAGCTCTAAGGAACACTGAGCTCCTCAAATTCCAGCAGGGAGGAGCAGAACGTTGTGGGCAACCCAGCCTGATGCCCGGGGCTCTGGGATGGCAGGGGGTGACAGTTCGCCGAGGGGCAGCCCCAGAGCTCATCACTCACTTCAAGTCCTCCAGGTCGATCTCGGCGTTGTCTCCCGAGATGAGGCGCTGCAGCTCCGGGGCGGAAAACATCCGGATCCACTCGGGCTTGATGATGGACCTGAAGCCGCCGATGAGAGCGGCAGTCTGGCTCTTGATCTGCGTGTGCATCCGGAAGTGAGCCATCAGGTGGATGTAGCTGATCCTGCACGGGGACACGGCGGGTGACAGCCAGGGATGGCCCCCGGGCTCGCCCAGCCCCTTTCCCACAGGGTCACAGGTTACTCCGAGTTGGGAGGGACCCTCAGGATCATCTCCCCACCAACTAGACCGTGTCACTGAGCTCCTCATCTCACCCAGGGCCCTGCTCTTGATTTAAGCACATGAAGATGTTCTGCCCAGACTCTGCCCCTTTCTCTACCCCTGGGACTCTGCTCTCACCCCTCAGAGCTCCTGCCCAGCCCAGGGCTCGGCCCAGACAATCCCTTGGTCAGCCTTGGCTCCTGGGAGGCTCAGAGCCCAGGCAGAGCCTCCTGCAGCTCTGACAAACAGCTGCCTGGGCCCTGATGTCACCTGTCCCCATGGCTGGGGGATGCACAGCCCAAGCCAGGCAGCAGATTCCCACCCCCTGCAGGAGAGGGGAGCAGGAGCTCTGTTTGTCAGAGGGAGGCACCACCAGGATTCCTCCTCTCACCCACGGCCAAAACACCTGGACTTGCTGATTTTCCTTCCTCAGCTCCCCCACAGACCCACCACAGTGTCCCTGACCGGGTTTCCTGCCAGGTCACCTCATCCCACCATTCCCAGGCTGCTCCCACTCCCAACTCCCACTGGGTGTGCAGAAACCTCCGAGTTTCTGCTGGAAATGAGCAACATCCAGGACTTCCAGCTGTCCTCCCGGAGTCAGAGGAAGGTCCTTCCCAATGCAAACTCCCTGCTCAGAGCTGGGAGCACACTGGGAACACCAGACTGCAGAGCCAGACCCTCGGGTTTGTCACCCAAGGGAACGACCCCCAGACCACCGGTTCACCCACAGGTATCTCACCCCACCGAACCGGGCAGGGAAAGGGGACAAAAAGGGACCAAAAAAAGAGGTGGGGTTGGTTCTGAGGCTCCCGAGTTGACATTTGCGATAAGGATCTAAAAGCCGGTTATCTGTGAAAACAGCCCCAGGGCTCCGTGTCTCCTCTCATTTCCCGGCTCTAAAGAACGACTGTCGGCTGCATTTGAATTCACCGCAGTCTGCTCCCAGCGCGGGGCTTTATCCAACTGCCACATGTTATCATTCCGAGGAGATCTGTCTGCTCCAAGGTGTCTTTGAGCATCTGTGCCCTCTGTGTTCAGCACCGTGTGCCTGAATTGCTTTGAATCCATCTGTCCGGATCCATCACCGTCATTAAACCCCGCACAACCTCCCCTCACTCTGTGCCTTTGACCTCACAAGTGCCGTTTCAAGAAGTAAATTGTCGATTTTTATTTTGCAAATCGGATTTAATGCAATTCCTGCCGATGAACTGTAACCAGCAAATTCTATTACGATATTTATGTGCTCCTTCTACTCCAATCTGTCTCAATTCATTCCAGATGCAAGCCCAAGGAACTAGAATAAAGTATTTTTTGCAGCGGTGACCTTAAAAATGTAATTGCTGTACTTACTTATTCTCGTTGGTAACGGGAATGGTCTTCCCTCCAGGAACGAGTTCGTGGCAAACAAGCTGAGGGGAAGAAATGATTGGATTGCTAATTAGTGCCTGGAACCACAGTGGAAGGGAATGCCATGCTAAGCTGGTACCTCCCCATAAAACATTCATTTTTCGCAATAAAACAGCGGGATTTAAAATTTAAGTTTAAATAATAACCCTGCTTGTGCCTTGGAAGAGTTTCACTTCAACGCTGACGGAGCAGTGGGAACCCAGACTCTCCCAGCAGCACAGGGAGTGTCTCCTCCAGGCTGATCCATCCCTGCTGAGCCACACAAACCCATTCCAGGAGCCCTGGGGGACTGTCACAACCCCAGGATCCGGGGGCTGAGTGAGCTCAGAGCCTCACAGAGCTCAGTCTAACAGCACAACCCCAGGCTGGCTGAGCCACAGGGCTCACCCAGCACCCCTCCAGCTGGGCAGAGAGGATCTCCCGGGGCTCCTGGGTACTGTAGGGCCCTCACTCTGCACAGCCTGAAGCACCCAAGTCCCAGTGGCCTCTGTGCCTTGGCTCCGTGTGAGCCAGGGAATGAGCTGAGCTCCCCTGTGCCCCACACAGCCATGCCCTGCAGGGCTCACTCAGGGCTATCCCACCTTCAGCACAGCCAAAGCCCAGGGAAAACGGGGTTCCTGTTTAACTGTGGGGTCCCCCAGCCCTCAGGGTCTCACTGCTGGGCTTTACATCCTGTTTCTCCCACGGGAAAGCCCTGGCAGCTGCACCCTCAGCAATCCTGGGCCAGCAGGAAGGTGTCCTGCAGTGGGCACAGCCCTGCAGTGACCCAGGAGGGGCTGTGCCCACACTCAGCCCTTCCCTCTGCTCCCTGCAGGTGCCTTCCCACGGCGGCTGCTGCTCCTGGACCCTTCCAAACCTGCAGCTCGCAAAGCTCTGAAGGACAAGCCGCCCCAGAGCAGCACTCCCCGAGCTCTGTGGATCCATCCTGCCCTCAGTGCCCGGGATCTGGGGGCTCCCCAGGGAATCTGCAGCCACCACACACTGACAGCAGATCATTTTTCATCTTCTCTCTCCAGGTTTTTCGGCTGTGCACACACACAACATCACAGAGCACAGGGCTCAGAGCAGCTTCCAACCTTCCCTGAGGGACAAACAGCTTTTCCTTCTCGAGGCCAGGACACCTCCTGACACACTTCATGTTCCTCTGACAGAAAAGGCAGCGTTGGAAGGAATTTCTCCCTAACCACAGATTCCTCTTTTAAAAGACAACCAGTTACACAGGAAAAGCATTAAACACTTTTTCAACTGGAAAGACAAAACCCTGGCAGAGAAAACACCGAGAGCCAGAGGGCAAACCTTGGACTTGAATGATCCCTGTGGGCCCCTTGCAGCTCGGGGTATTGAGTGATTCTACTCCAGAACAAGGCAGAAATAAGGTCCAACATGAAAACCCACCTGGCCCATCACATCCTCATCATAGGACAGCGTCAAGCCCAGGTCACTGATGTCCCCATCGTAACGCTGCACAACAGGGAAAGGGAAAGGGAAAAGGGAGTCAGTGTTTAGCAGCAGAGCCCCCCGGGTGTTTTTGGGGTGGGTTTTAGGTGCCAGAGTGCACCCCAAAGGTCTTTGCAATCTATTTGTAACAGCAGTAAGGTTGGAGAATGAACAACAGAAGATTAATGCTCAGACCTTGATGGAAGTGAGGTTTTTATAGAACTCTGAGTCCAAGGAGGGGAGTTCATCCACGGAGCTGTAGAAGACGCTGTGGTGGTGCCCAAGGAGCTGGCTCAGAAAGAAGGAGGCGAATGGCACATCCACAACTATTCCCTGTGGACAAGGAGAGTGCACAGGTAAGGTCCTGCCCCACACCTCTGGTCACCTGTGACACCTGCCAGGTACATCTGACACGAACAAGTGCAGAGGGCGTCTCTGCAGGGCACTGAAACCAGCCACAAACCCCACACCCTCTTAAAATCCTTTAACTAGTGCAGCAGGTGCTAAAAGGCAACAGGGGAACTCTGTGTTTCCTTCCATCCTGTCATCCCACCCTCCTTTTAGCCACATGTCCCCTCGAGGGTGGGTCACAAGGGTGAGGTGTGACACCAGAACAGTGGACTGGTGTCCCCAGCACCACAGGAACCACCAAGGCACGCCCCAGCTTCCATCTCCTCCAAGATTCCTTTCCAATACATGCCTGAAGAAATTCCAGCTTGTTCCACACTCAGCACCCTCATCATCCAAGTCTTTTTTTCCCCAGGCTCACCTCTTTGGGAACACCACCCCAGGCACAACCCCAGTGTGTCTCACCTCATACACAGCCTTCCCCAGCATCTTCCCCACGAACTCGAAGAGCTGCAGGTAGTTCTCGTGGATGTAGGACGTTGGGGAGGGGTACAGCCTCTCGTCACCACTGGTGGTCTGCACACAGGGACACAACACCCTGAGCACCCTGAGTTTGTGGCTGGGGGGTGTCACCAGGGTCCATGGGCCGGGCTGTACCTTGAACAGGTTGAGTGCAGGGTCAAACACCTTCTTGATGATCTCCTCCAGGAATTCCTTGAAGACCCCATCTTGATCAATGCCAGCCTCGTCCACCCCCAGATCGTTGACAAACTTCACCCTGATGACTCCCTTCATGGCGTTCTGGGAGAGCTGCCGGAGCTGCTCGTACCCATCCTGAGTGTCCAGAGGGAAACCAGGGAGGGGACACGTCAAACACCCACCCAGACACACAGGGCAGGCAGATACACCACAGAAATCTGTGTTTCCTTTGAACACTCTGCTCAAAAAACCAGCATTTTCCTCATCAAACCCCCGGCTCTGAACTGAGCGAAGGTCCTGTGGCATCAGTTCTGGGACTGGGCCCCTCGACACCCCCAGGGAAGGTAAAGCCACACTCCCCCCTCCCTGTTTGTGTCAGGCCAAGGTGGTGCCAGGCAGCCCCTCACCTCCAGCATCCGTGAGCGGCGGATGGTGATGTGGGTGACGTGAGGGGACGCAGAGCTGGTCTCAACCAGCCCCAGCTTCTCCTTCTCCTTGGTCACCATGTTCCGGAAAAGCAGCACCCTCTTGACAAAGGAAGGGAATGTCAGTGTGCACCCACAAGGGTTCCTGCCCTGCAGGGTGTTGGGATGCTCCTGGAGCACACCCAGGGCTCCTCCTGGCTGTCCTGCCCCCATATCAGCCCAGAGGTGCCACTGGCACCCACCCACAGCAATCGGTTCTCTCCCGACGACAGGAATTGAGACATTCAGAGGAAATACACCAGGGAAAGGCGGGGAGGAAGGAGAGGACTTGCTCAACTGGCATTTCAGTCACAGTATCACAGTATCAGCAAGGTTGGAAGAGACTTTGGAGATCATCAAGTCCAACCTGTAACCCAACACCAACCCACTGTCTAAACCATGGCACTGCCCACGGGACCATCCAGTCCAACTCCCCACCCGCTAGACCAAGTCACTGAGCTCCTCATCGAGTGCCACCACAATCTCTGTGTCCAAAATGCTGCAGACATGTGTCCCTTCCATCCCAACCCCTCCAGCTGCACTCACGTTCTTGTGGGGAATGACGTGGGGGATGTACTGCAGGAGCAGCTGGGCTCGCTTCTTGTCCTTGTCCAGCTCCTGGAAGAGCACACTGGGTTTGAGGTCCCTGCACAAAGAGAAGGCAGAGGCTCAGAGAGCCCTGAGAACTGCCCAGGTGTGGGGAATAGCTGGGCTGGGAGAGAGGAAACCCTCAGTGATTTCAAGGATGATTTCGGTGCACACAACTGAGAGGGTGAGAAGGCCAGAGATGGCCAAGCTCTCGGGTGCTGAGCCAGATTTCAACACCCCACAGAAACACAGCCCCACAGGAGGGGTGTCCCCAGCTGCAGGCACAGGGAGCAGCTCTGAGCTCACTCTCAGGGGCACAATTCAGAGTGAGGAGCTCCCCAGGGGACACAGGGGACACTCACTTGCGCAACCTTCGCTCGTCGGGAGCGAAGCGCCGGCGACAGTCCCGCTCGTACAGCACCATCAGCCAGCCATGCACAGAGTGGAACAGCTCCAGGGTCTCCCCTCGGGCATTCTCTGCACGGGAGGGACACAAAGCAGCCGTGTGCAGCACCCCAGGAGTGACCAGGAGCAATGGGGTCACCCCCCCTCAGTAACAGGACAGGGGCCTGACCTCCCCCCGCCTTCGCAGCGAAGGATTTTGTGCCTCTGGGAAACCAGACAAGTCTCTTGTTTGATCAGAGCTCCATCAAACCATCTCATCTCACAGGAGAACTGGACTATCTCATCTAATTACCAGAGCTGAGCTGCGCTCAAATTAACCAGCAGAGACCCGAGCAGGTCCCAGCACCGCAGCCCAGCCAGAAACCAACGTGCCCATCACGGCTGTTTGTTACACAAATCCCTGCTGCAGACAGGAAACTGCTCTGCATTTGGTGCCAAGCATGACAGTGGCATCTGGACATCAAAAGTCTGGGATGTATTCCCATGTAAGAGTGGGGCTTGTGCCAAGTAATAATTAGCAGAAGCTTCAAATTCCAAAATTAATGCCATTTGTCGTTCTAATAGTGACATTAACTCAAGCCGCCGAAGGCTCTTACCTACAATTCCATCCCAGATCATCTTAAACACGAAGGAATTCAGGAAAGAGGAGATGGTAACGAGCTCCTCCAGCTTGAATGAAATCTGCTCTTCGTAGACCTCGATGTCATCAAGAATCCTGTCAGAGCAAACAAATGCAAATGCACGAGTGTAAACTCAATTCCCTGCTGAAATTTTCATAAAGGCATGTTATCCTTCAGCAGCAGCTCTTATTTCTATGACAACTGACACCCACGAGGATCTGAAGCCATAAACAGCTAAACCTCACTGAGTGGATTTTGATGGATGGCAGAACCCAACAGAGCATGGGGTGGAAGTCTGGTGCAAGAGTTTCAGGATTCAAAGGACCTGTGCACTCACTCCCAAGAAAACTTATCCATCGTTCAGCTTCAGGAACTGTCTCTACTGACCAGGAAGGTCAGTTGTCCACTCCCTCTCCCACCCTTTGTGTTCTATCCCCTCCCAGGGCTGGGTATTCCTGAAGAGGAATGAGAGGTAAAGTCCCTTTTAAAGCCTTTTGTTCCCCTGGACTTTATCCCGACATCCCTGCCCGGTTATCCTCACCCAAAGGCACAAACCCTCAGCTCCCCGTCCCCGTGTGTCACCCACGTGATGAGGTGGCGGGAGCAGTCACAGAAGAGCATCAGCATGGCCAGCAGCCTCTTGGACTCCTCGGTGTCGTTGTTCAGGCACTCCAGGAAGAGCTTTAACCCCCCCTGCGGCCCCAGCTCGCAGATGAACGCCCAGAGTTTGGGCAGCAGGTCATCCAGGTAAGTGAGACCTGTGAAAACACAGAGCACACTCAGGAAAGGGGGAGGCTCAGGGGTGGACTGACTGACTGGGAGTGACTGGGAAGTCCTTTGGCAGAACACAAGGGGAACAGGAGCTCCCCTCTGGCTCCCAGGCCTGTCTGCACTGACAGATGTGCCATCACCAGCAAGGCAGAAAATAAAGCTCTGAACGATTTTAATAATTGCACACACCTTCAGCCCTTTTTCTCCTGATTCTTTGGCAACTTTAGCAAATAATGAATTCCTGTGATCCCACAGGATTCCCCCAGATTCCCTCCCCAGAGATGGGGACACAACAGTGGTCACCACTGCAGCCACCAAGCAGGGCCAGCTCTGGGCTCTCTCCACCCACCAGACCCTCCTCCAGCCATTCCCAAGGCAGGAAAACTTGTTCCCAAGATGCAGGAAAGCACCCAGTGCTCCCACCACACAGAGATCGATACTGCCAAGCTTCCCCCAAACCAGGCTCAGGCTGTGGTCTGAGAGGGAGTAAGGGAAGGTTTCATGAGGAGAGAACTCGCTTCAGTTTGTGTCCTGGGGAGTTAATCCTTGACCAAGTAATGCTGAATTATTGCCCAGGTGGATGATCCAGGGTGGGCTCTGCATTCAGAGCGGTCAGTAATGAAACCACCAACGAATCAACAGAACTTAATAGGAAAAATCTATTTTTTTCCTGTTTTTCTCCTGCCAGTTTGAAGCGCCCTGAGGAGCGGGAGGGGGGGGCTGACCTGTGAGGATCTGCAGGCGGATCTGGGTGAGGGTGGTGAGGGTGGTCTGGTACAGGACACAGATGCTGCAGACCTTCTGCACCTCGGCAGAGTCCACACGTCTCCCCCCGACCGGCCGCAGGATGTTCCGCACCGAGGCCGATTTCTGGAACGCTCTCTTGAACAGGCCTGGGGACACAGAGGGGCACAAGGGCTGCTCAGCACCATTCCTGCTGCCAGAGGTGGGATGTTGGGGAGGAATCCTGCCCTGGGAGGGTGGGGAGGGACTGGGCTGGAATTCCCAGAGAAGCTGTGGCTGCCCCTGGATCCCCGGGAGTGTCCAAGGCTGGGTTGGAGCAGCCTGGGACAGTGGGAGGTGTCCCTGCCCAGGGCCTTTAACAACCTTCCAGGTCCCTTCCAAACCACCCCATGATTTCAGCTGCTGTAACTCATGAGCAGCAACTCAAAAATACCTGATTTACAGCTCTCTTATCCCAAATCCCCGTCTGCAGAAGCCCCACACTCCTTGCCTGGCACATGCCTCTCCCCCCCCTTGCCTTGGGAAGCCCAGAGTTCTGCACTAAACACTGCAGCTGCTTGAGAAACCATGACAAGAAACTGCTAAAAACAATCAAATCCTTCCCCAGCACCAAGGAAAGGCACTTGCCCCAGGTCACAGAGCCCTTTCCAAGCAGGAATCCCACACACAGGGATCATGTCCCCACCCAAGCAGCAGCAGCTGCTGCAAAAATCACTCAGAGCTTTCAGTGCGAGTGGCAAAGCCAAAGCCCTGCGGGGCTGTGGGGGAGAGAGACACAGGTACAAACACCCCCCCAGAGCCTGCAGAACTGACTTTTCATGGGCAGGCTGTTGTGAGGGGACATGGGCTGTGCTGGCAGCGGGGCCGTGTCCTGGTTCTCCAGCAGCTTCTTGCTGAGCACGTCACTGAAGAGGATGCGGATCATGTGGACCCCCCAGAGGTGCTGCAGTTGCTTGGTCAGCAGAGGCATGGACTCGTTCAGCCTGAAACACGAGAGGCAGGTGGCTGTGGAACACCAGGCAGTGACACTGATGCATTCAGCTCATCATCCAGCCTGGGATGTGCTCCCAGCCCACAGATGCTCCTCGTGGGAAGGGCTGATCTGCAGCTCCTGTGTCAATGCACCA
Organism: Pitta sordida; assembly: GCA_013390025.1. Taxonomy (NCBI): domain Eukaryota; kingdom Metazoa; phylum Chordata; class Aves; order Passeriformes; family Pittidae; genus Pitta; species Pitta sordida. The sequence continues at coordinate 43,486 of WEKX01002980.1, forward strand.
GTTTGGCCACTGCTCCCCAGTTTAACTGCCCCCCCCCCCATGGGTTTCCTCATGGAACAGCCTGTGTGGGAATGCTGAACCTGGCAGAACCTGAGGGAGCTGAGAAGCTGTTCTGGCTCATTTCAACACACAGAACATATTGCAATGTATAAAAAAAGGGGGAAAAAAATTGTACATCTCCCCATCAATTCCTTCCTGCTTACCCGTAATCCACAGTCTGCGAAAACCAGCCCAGCACGGGGTGCCAGTGGGTGAGGTTGGATTTCTTCTGGGACACGTACTTCTGGCAGTAGGAGAGCATGTGGATGAGCACCCCCACGAAGTGGGCTGTCTCCTCCTCCAGCACCGGGTCATTCAGGGAGCCCAGGAACACCAGGTTACCTGCGGGCAGGACCAGCAGGGTGGGATTGAACAGGAGCAGCTGCTGTGGGGCAGTGGCTGCAGGTGAAATCAATCCTCTCTGGGGCCCAGGAGGGGATTTGTGTCACTTGTGATCCTTCAGGGCCTCCCTGCAGCAAAGCCCTTCCTGGTGATGTGTCACTTCTTGTCCTTCTCATGGGCACCCACCAACACTTGCCACAAGCCCTGGGCCACCCCTGGGTACCCCTGAATTCTTGCTAATCCTGTTACTGTGACAGGAGAGTGAATTCAACCACCTCAGCAGCACATCCCTTTAGGAGAGGCAGGTCCAAGACTTCCCCAGAGCCCAGGGGAAAAGTTGGCAGAGATGATGTTCCCCAGCTCAGCACGATGACAAGGGGACAGCAGCAAGTCTCTGACCCTTCCTCCATCTGCAAAGGCCTTGCACCATGTTTGTAATACCCCAAGACACATCTCAGCATGATTTAATAAATAAAATGGTCACCTAAATAAGGATTTTTAAACGATGAGTGGGAGCAGCTCTGACCCACAGAGGAAGATGAGCTGACTCAAGACTCCCTTACAAAGGATTTCAGGTGCTTACCCAGCAAGCAGAGAGTGTGGCTGCCCTCCAGGCACACGCAGACATCCCGGCACTGCTCCTCCCGGCTCAGGAACAGGATGAACTTGCGGAAAAGCTCGTGGGATTCCATCACTGCCAGGCGCTGGAAGACAGCAGAGCCCTGCCCGTGAGGCACCACACAGCCCCCACACCTGCCCTGGCACCTGCAGGTTGACACTGCTGCCCTGCAGAGGGTCTGACATGGAGCTGGCCTGGGAAATCAACCCCCCCCTGCAGCTGAACGGAGCTGTGGACAGAGCTCTGCCATCACCTGTCTGTCTGCAAGGACACAGGATGCCCATCTGGCACAAAACCTGCCTGTCTGCACTGAGCAGATTACATTGGGTCAGTGGGCAGCCCACTGGGTACCCCCTCAGGCCCTCTGCCACGAGCAGGGTGGGGTTTGTTATTCTCTGTCTATGGTTACAGAAATGGAAGAGGAGGGACATGAAAAATGCAAGCTGTGGGTCATATATGTCTTTATTATTTATTTGTGTGTGTATTTATTTTAGGGCAGATCAGCCCATCATCCTTCTGGTTTGTATTAGAAACGCATTTTTGAGGGTCCAGAGCTTCCAGAACAAAGAGTCTGAGGCTGGCACAGAGAGAAAGGCCAGAGCTCCGCTCCAAGGGCTCATAAAACGGAATAACCAATGGCCCAGGGCGATGCTCAGCAGAGTTTCGGCCCTCTGAGATCACCCACTTACCTCAGGAGTGAGAGTAGCCAGGTGAGTCATGATGGCAGGGACGGACATGATGTGGATCAGGAAGGACCTCAGCAGATTGTCCGAGAACTGAGCGGCCACCACGGGGCTAGAGAGAGACAGAAACCCCTCAGAGCACAGCCTGAGCCAGGGCTACAGAGAGACACAGAAACCCCTCAGAGCACAGCCTGAGCCAGGGCTAGAGAGAGACAAACCCCTCAGAGCACAGCCTGAGCCAGGGCTAGAGAGAGACAAACCCCTCAGAGCACAGCCTGAGCCAGGGCTACAGACACAAACCCCTCAGAGCACAGCCTGAGCCAGGGCTACAGAGAGACACAAACCCCTCAGAGCACAGCCCAGCCATCCCCTGAGCCTGAGCCTGCCCCTCTGGGGGCTCACTGTTCCCTCACCCACAGCCCCCTCACAGCTGCCCCAACACACAGAGCTGTGCTCTGAGCTGCCCCCTCAGCTCTGGGCTCACACCTTGGGGCCCTCCTGGGGCTGCCAAAGGGTGACAGCGATGCCACAGAAACACTGGCAGGGTGAGGAGCCTCTAAAAGCCACAGCAAAGAGGAGCCTGGCTGCAAATCACCCACCGCAGTGCCAGGGAGAAGATGGCAGTCAGGGAGCCCTTGGATAAGGAAGGTCTGGATCTTGCCAAGCCGTTAGTCAGCAAAATCTGCAATAAAAAGCAAATACAGAAAATAAAACCCTTGTGGTGTTAAGGAAAAAAATATTACGATTGCTCCTGGAAGATACAGGAAAACAGGACACCTAAAGGAGTGGGACTGGATGATCCCTGTGGGTCCCTTCCAACTCGGAATATCCTGTGAACCTCAAATCAACCTCCTGAAAGTTATTTGGCAGCAGGTTAATAATGGCAGAACAGAGAAGCTGCAATCAAATCACTCCACAGCACTTATTTGTCCAGGCCCTGTGCTCACATGGGGGCCCAGGCCTTACAAATTAACAGGCAGCAGTTTGGTGATGTAATTAATCTTTTAAAGGACATCAGTTCCTCTCCCCAGCAGAGCAGTAAACAAGCCCAGGCCATGCAATGTGGCAGCAGCAGAAATATTTAGGACTCCTCCTTGTCCATGCCACCCTGAGTTGATTCAGCAGGATTTGGAGTCAGTGGTGAGGACAGAGAGGAGGGGGTTTGGGGTCTGCTTTACTCGTTTATTTTGCTGGAGAAAGACATGAGCAGGACAGAGCAGCTCCCCCCAGCCCACAGAGCACAGGCAGGGCTGGGGGGGGAGGTGTTTGGATGCAGGGGGGACACGACTGACCTGCAGCACAGAGTAAAACCCCTTCTGGTTCAGGTGCCCCATGATGTTGGCACAGATGTGGTTCATGGCAGGCCTCAGGGTTTCACCTGTGGGGGCAAAAACTGGTGTCACCAAAGTGGTGCCCCAGCCCTGCCCTGCCCCTCCCACCCCCTCTGTCACTGCCCAGCCCCTCCTGGCACAAACCCCTCGTGTTTCTGCTCAAAACCATCACTTTGGCAGCACCTCACGTTGTCTTGCTCAAGGTGTGAGAGTCTCCTTTCCTCACAAGGAGACTGAGGAACGAGACAAATCCCTTGTCTCTGTTTATTTCCCACAAAAGCCAGAGCTAAAAGCACATCCCACCGTCCTCTCAACACCTGGTGTGTGTGCGGGGGGAATTTGGAACATCACAAAAACGTTGTGGCAGCTCTTGGTGTTGTAATGGAAACAGCCTGACCTCCAAGGGAAGAGTTTAATCCCAAGGGAATCCAAAATGAGTCTTTGTGGGAACCACAGGGAAGGGACAAGGTGCAGGGAGGGAATCCCAGAATGGCTGGGGTTGGAAGTTTAAAGCCCATCCAGTGCCACCCCCTGCCATGGGCAGGGACACCTCCCACTGTCCCAGGCTGCTCCAACCTGCCCTTGGACACTCCCAGGGATCCAGGGGCTGATTTTACCAACAAGAACGAAGGCACCCACCTTTTCCCCTGAGGATTTTCCAGGTGGAAGTGTCTGTGAAGGTGACCAGCATGGTGAGGTGCAGATTGACCAGCCTGGAGTCCTGTAAGATGTCAGGCTGTGACAACAAACACCGGGGTGGTCACACATGAGCTCTGTGCCAGCTGTTATACCCAGAGGGTGAAAACAAGGAGAAAACCCATCTTTTACCTTGAGCTGCTTGAGGAATTCGCAGCAAAACCACAAAATGTCTTTGATCTGTTTGATCCACAGGAGGGTGAGATCCTTGGAGAGCGCCAGGGACACGTACCACACCTGGGCAGGGAGGGGACACACGGGGATCAGTGTTGGTGCTTGGCACAGCACGTTGCCAGGGAACTTTGGGACTGAGTTACTCCTCACCCCCAAATCCCCTGGTCACAGCACACCCCAGAAACCAAGAGTGAAAATATCAGAGAGATACTTTAAAATTTCACCAGGGAATCTCTGCAGTGTTTGGAGGCTTTAGAAAGGTAAAAAATCAGGTGTCACCAATGCAAATCCCCCAAAATAAAATGAAAAGTGGAATGAAAACCAACAACCCAACCCCTCCCAGCTCAGAACAAACCCGTCCTGCTGACCTTGGGCTCGTTCTCCACGTCCATGCTGGTGAGGATCCAACGGCACAGCTTTTCAAACCTCTGGGGAAACAAAGGGCTGGGATTAGTCCCAACTGCAGGAAGGGCTGTTCTGGAAGGGCACGAGGAACAGCTCAGCAGAGGGAGCGAGATCTCCCTGGATGGGACCAGCAAATGTCCCAAACAGCTCATTCCCTGGGAGCACAATTCCCTCCCTGAGCACAGGGCTCACCCGTGGGGATCCAGAGGGACGGATGGAACACACACAGGGCTGTTTTCTGATGCTGCACCCTGAGAAAACTGCATTTCCAGCACAGGTTTTGATGGAGCAGAGATTAAAAACGATCACCCTCTGCTGTCATTTAAACACTTTCATTTCCCAGTTGCCTCCTTACAGATTTCCCAGGGTGAACATCAGCATTTCAGGGCTTCACTCTGAACACACCGACTCGGGGATGGTCAGAAAGATAAACCAGATATAAATCAGAGCCCAGGAGCCTGCCTGGGCACCTGCACTGTGCCCAAATCCTCGGCTCCTGCAGCTGGCACAGCCCCCAGGACAAACCTCCCCTGAGCCATGCCCTGAATACACAACCCCTCCTGAAAAATTCAAGGCTTCTCCTCTTTCACCCCTGCAGGAAGGAGCAGGGGACAGGGATCACGTTTCTGAGGGCAGAATATGTTGTAGGGACCCACGGGATCAGTGGGCCATGAATTAAACATGGGTAACATGTTCAAACACACCCTCCAGAGGAGGAGCAGCAGGTCAGGGCAGGGTCCTCACCTCCTTGTCCTCCTTGGGGTGAAACACAAACAGCAGCTTCCTGGCAACCCTGAACACAGACAGAGCACTTCTTTTACTGGAGCCACAGTCGTTGGTCCCAAAGAAATCCTCCACCTCTTTCCTGCCAAAGGGGGAAAAATGAGGGGTTAAAAGCCAAGCAAAGCTCTCCAGAGCAAAGGCAGGGAGGGAGGAAAGGAGAAGGATGTTATCCAAGGGGAGTGACAGCACACAGGGGATGGCTCCCCACTGCCAGAGGGTTGGGTGGGATATTGGGAAGGAATTCCTGGCTGGGAGGGGGGGGAGGTGCTGGAATGGAATTCCCGGAGCAGCTGTGGCTGCCCCTGGATCCCTGGGAGTGTCCCAGGCCGGGTTGGAGCAGCCTGGGACAGTGGAAGGTGTCCCTGCCCAGGGCAGGGGGGTGGAATTAGACGAGCTTTAACCCCCTCCCACCCCACCCCGCTGCAGGATCGCCCGGATCGCACCCACCTGATCTGCCTCTGGAGGCGGCAGCGGCACAGGAACCTCCTGACCAGCGCCTGCAGCTGCACCGCGNTGTGGGGCTGGGGAGGGGGAACGGCGGGTGAGACACAGCGAGGGACAAGGGACAAGGACCAAAGCAGCCACACA
>WEKX01002980.1:52991-99148 GCA_013390025.1 Pitta sordida
GGGTCACAGGGCCGGGGTTTGGGGTCACAGGGTTTGGGGTTTGGGGTCACAGGGCTGGGGTTTGGGGTCTGGGGGTCACAGGGCTGGGGTTTGGGGTGCAGCCCCCGTGTCTGTGCCCTGGGGGTGGCAGAACTGGGGTTTGGGGTGCAGCCCCTGGGGGTGCTGGGCTGGGTGGTGCTGCAGGGCAGGATCGATCCCCCACTGGGCTCCTGCTCCAGTGCCAAGGGGAGCTGGAATGGGGTGAAACTGGTGCCCGTGCAGCCCAGAGGGGCCGTCCCTGGGGCCATCCCTGGGCGTGTGACACACGGGCACACACAGGTGTGCTGCGGGGACACTGCTGTGTTTGGTGGCACTGCAGCAGAAATGTTCGGGGCTGTGGGAACTGGGGATGGGGGGTGTTAACCATCCCCCCTGCCCCGCTGCCAGGCACAGAACCAGGAGGGTTTGTCCTTAACGGCTCTGGTGTCCCTGTCCCCGTGGGAGCCCCTCAGCTCGGGGACAGGGGCTGTGGCTGGAGGCCGCCCTGTGCGGGGCCAGGAGGGAGCTGGGTGTGGGGTTTGGTGGGATGAGGGAGCTCTGGGGAGGTCGTGTGTGCTCTCCCTGGAGCCAGCTGTGCTGGCAGTCTGTGGGTCTGCGTTTGGACACCCAGCAGTTCTGTGGTGTGTGTTGGGAATTGCCCAATGACGTCCCAGGTTGTGGCTGGGGTAAGAGGCTGAGCTGGGGGAGTTGTGTAAGAAATGAAAGCAGTTGTTGTGGGACCTGCCTCAGCATTCCCGGGACAAAAACCAACCCAGGCTGAGTCAGTTTGTCCTTCAGTTCGGGACAGTTTTGTGTCAGAAAGAAAACAAAATTACAGCTCTGAACCACTTGAGAACTTCCTGAGTGGGTGAGAGGAGCTGAGGGGGGGACACGGGGTGTTCCAAACTGGGGGCTAGGGGCTGGGAACTGGTCAGACTGGGGACTGGGGGCTGCTCCAGTTGGGGACTGGGGAGTGCTCCAAACTGGGGACTGGGAATTGCTCCAGCTGGGCACTGGGGACTCCATCACCTGGGATCTGCCCCCCCTCATTCCCAGTGGGTTTTTTTCCCCCGTCATTCCCAGGGGACTTGTCGGGTGAGAGCGTGGTGAGCTCAGCTGTGCCGGCGGCGGCGACGCGCACGACGTCCTTCAAGGGCAGCAGCCCCAGCTCCAAGTACGTGAAGCTGAACGTGGGGGGGGCCCTGTACTACACCACCATGCAGACCCTCACCAAGCAGGACACCATGCTCAAGGCCATGTTCAGCGGCCGCATGGAGGTGCTGACTGACAGCGAAGGTAAGGACGGGGCTGGCTGTCACCCCCGAGCCTGGAGGTGGCACCCGGTGCCAGGGGTTGGGGCTTGGGGCAGAGGTTGGGGATGGGTTGGGCTCGATGAGCTCAAAGGTCATTCCCAGCCTTGGTGATGCTGTGATTCTCACGCTGACAGAGGGGTGACGTGGGATGTTGGGAAGGAATTCCAGGGGGGAACGGAATTCCCAGAGAAGCTGTGGCTGCCCCTGGATCCCTGGGAGTGTCCCAGGGCAGGGTGAAGCAGCCTGGGACAGTGGGAGGTGACTCTGCCCATGGCAGGGGATGCACTGAAGGATCTTTAAGGCTCCTCCCAGCCCACCCCATTTCATCATTCCCTGGTTGTACAGCCCAGGAAAGGTGTGGAACAACAGATCTGAGCACCAGAACCCCTGGCAGCCCCAGGGCGCAGCTGGAATGTGTTTTGCTTTTGAACTCCTGAAGCCCCTGGGAAGTGGTGGGGACTGTGCCTGGAATCCGTGAGCCCAAAGCTTCTCCCTCTTCTTGGCTCCTTAAATAGAAAACCTTCCCTGGTCCTGAAGGGGTTTATGAGCTAAAACCTGATTCTCTTCAAATGAATTTATCTCCTTGTGAGGCTTTTCCTCTTCCCTAAAACAAACCCAGTTGTAAAACGTTTAGAAAATTTGTCCCCATATTTTGGGCACGTCAGAGTTTAATTTTAAGCTCAGCTTTGTTTCTACCCTGATGTTTTACCCATAACTGTGTTTATGGGCTGGGAAACCTTTGTGTTGAACCACAGCTGCTCCAAAGCTGAGCCCGGAAATTCAAAATTTGGACATTTTGTTTGAATTTTCTGGAAGTGTGGAAGATGCAGCACCTGGTGAGGTGGGTCGGGCAGAGTTCTGAGTTCTTTGGAATGGTGTTTAAAGGTTTATAAGGGCTCTTATGAGAAGCTTTATTGAGATGGGAGGAAATGGATTTGAAGGGTAAAAAAAGGTTAAAAACACGTCCTAATTGGGTGAACATTCCTGGGTTAGGCAGAAGTCTTTGTGTTTAAGCTGGGGGAACAAAGCTGTGTTGTTCCAGGGGTTATTCCAGGATAAAGCAGGAATGTGGGTGCCGTGCTCTGGGGCTCCAGGTCGTGGAGATTGCATAAAAAAACCCAGTCTGTGTCAAACTGGGATAAAAACCTGTGGAATGGGATCCCTGCTGAATTCCAGCAGGATCCTGTCCCTCCCTGTGCTTCACCACGTCAGAGAATTCCAGACTTCCAGAGGTTGGAATTGCATCAGGAGTTCATTTGGGAGCCCCCCCGACCTGATCCCAGCCCTGGTACATCCCATTCCCAGCCTAACTGGGAGTTTCTTCTGCTGAAATGTCGTGTTTGAGACATCAGATCACACGTTTGTTTCTCTGTGACTCCCCCTGTGGGATCCGTCCATGGAGCCAGTTCGTGTTTTAAGAGGAATTTGATACTTCCTGTGTGTTGTAACAGTTGTGGCTTTATCTCCCCTGCCCTGGAAACGGGGACAATGGCACTGCGGCTGTTCAAGGAAACACTTTTCATCTGGAATTCTTCAAAATCCTGCTCATTGGTCACACCCAAAACCTGGCATCCCCCTCAGTCCCAGTGGGGTTTTTTCCCTGCTCATTCCCACTGGGATTTTTTTCCCCCCTCACTCCCAGTGGGTTTTTCCCCCCTCTCATTCCTACTGGGATTTTTCCCCCCCCCCATTTCCACTAGGATTTTTCCCCCATTCCCACTGGGATTTTTTCCCCCCCTCATTCCCAGTGGGTTTTTTTCCCCCGTCATTCCCAGAGGGATTCCCCTCCCTCCTTGCTGCGGTATCCCCTTGCTGAGGATGCTGTTTGTGGTCCAGCTGCTGCTCAGGGGGTGCAGCGTCAGGGCAGTGTCAGGCTCCTGTTTCACTCCTGTTTCCCCACTGGGTGGGAAAACGTTGCTGGTTCAGCAGGATCCTGTCCTGGACAGCTGAGATCATCCAGTTCCAGGGATGGGACGCCCTCCACTGGATCTCCCACTGAAATGGTTCTTNCGACGTCCTTCAAGGGCAGCAGCCCCAGCTCCAAGTACGTGAAGCTGAACGTGGGGGGGGCCCTGTACTACACCACCATGCAGACCCTCACCAAGCAGGACACCATGCTCAAGGCCATGTTCAGCGGCCGCATGGAGGTGCTGACTGACAGCGAAGGTAAGGACGGGGCTGGCTGTCACCCCCGAGCCTGGAGGTGGCACCCGGTGCCAGGGGTTGGGGCTTGGGGCAGAGGTTGGGGATGGGTTGGGCTCGATGAGCTCAAAGGTCATTCCCAGCCTTGGTGATGCTGTGATTCTCACGCTGACAGAGGGGTGACGTGGGATGTTGGGAAGGAATTCCAAGGGGGGGAACGGAATTCCCAGAGAAGCTGTGGCTGCCCCTGGATCCCTGGGAGTGTCCCAGGGCAGGGTGAAGCAGCCTGGGACAGTGGGAGGTGACTCTGCCCATGGCAGGGGATGCACTGAAGGATCTTTAAGGCTCCTCCCAGCCCACCCCATTTCATCATTCCCTGGTTGTACAGCCCAGGAAAGGTGTGGAACAACAGATCTGAGCACCAGAACCCCTGGCAGCCCCAGGGCGCAGCTGGAATGTGTTTTGCTTTTGAACTCCTGAAGCCCCTGGGAAGTGGTGGGGACTGTGCCTGGAATCCGTGAGCCCAAAGCTTCTCCCTCTTCTTGGCTCCTTAAATAGAAAACCTTCCCTGGTCCTGAAGGGGTTTATGAGCTAAAACCTGATTCTCTTCAAATGAATTTATCTCCTTGTGAGGCTTTTCCTCTTCCCTAAAACAAACCCAGTTGTAAAACGTTTAGAAAATTTGTCCCCATATTTTGGGCACGTCAGAGTTTAATTTTAAGCTCAGCTTTGTTTCTACCCTGATGTTTTACCCATAACTGTGTTTATGGGCTGGGAAACCTTTGTGTTGAACCACAGCTGCTCCAAAGCTGAGCCCGGAAATTCAAAATTTGGACATTTTGTTTGAATTTTCTGGAAGTGTGGAAGATGCAGCACCTGGTGAGGTGGGTCGGGCAGAGTTCTGAGTTCTTTGGAATGGTGTTTAAAGGTTTATAAGGGCTCTTATGAGAAGCTTTATTGAGATGGGAGGAAATGGATTTGAAGGGTAAAAAAAGGTTAAAAACACGTCCTAATTGGGTGAACATTCCTGGGTTAGGCAGAAGTCTTTGTGTTTAAGCTGGGGGAACAAAGCTGTGTTGTTCCAGGGGTTATTCCAGGATAAAGCAGGAATGTGGGTGCCGTGCTCTGGGGCTCCAGGTCGTGGAGATTGCATAAAAAAACCCAGTCTGTGTCAAACTGGGATAAAAACCTGTGGAATGGGATCCCTGCTGAATTCCAGCAGGATCCTGTCCCTCCCTGTGCTTCACCACGTCAGAGAATTCCAGACTTCCAGAGGTTGGAATTGCATCAGGAGTTCATTTGGGAGCCCCCCCGACCTGATCCCAGCCCTGGTACATCCCATTCCCAGCCTAACTGGGAGTTTCTTCTGCTGAAATGTCGTGTTTGAGACATCAGATCACACGTTTGTTTCTCTGTGACTCCCCCTGTGGGATCCGTCCATGGAGCCAGTTCGTGTTTTAAGAGGAATTTGATACTTCCTGTGTGTTGTAACAGTTGTGGCTTTATCTCCCCTGCCCTGGAAACGGGGACAATGGCACTGCGGCTGTTCAAGGAAACACTTTTCATCTGGAATTCTTCAAAATCCTGCTCATTGGTCACACCCAAAACCTGGCATCCCCCTCAGTCCCAGTGGGGTTTTTTCCCTGCTCATTCCCACTGGGATTTTTTTCCCCCCTCACTCCCAGTGGGGTTTTCCCCCCTCTCATTCCTACTGGGATTTTTTTCCCCCCCCATTCCCACTAGGATTTTTCCCCCATTCCCACTGGGTTTTTTCCCCCCCGCCTCATTCCCACTGGGATTTTTCCCCCCCTCATTCCCAGTGGGTTTTTTTCCCCCGTCATTCCCAGAGGGATTCCCCTCCCTCCTTGCTGCGGTATCCCCTTGCTGAGGATGCTGTTTGTGGTCCAGCTGCTGCTCAGGGGGTGCAGCGTCAGGGCAGTGTCAGGCTCCTGTTTCACTCCTGTTTCCCCACTGGGTGGGAAAACGTTGCTGGTTCAGCTGGATCCTGTCCTGGACAGCTGAGATCATCCAGTTCCAGGGATGGGACGCCTTCCACTGGATCTCCCACTGAAATGGTTCTTCTTGCTCCTCATTCCCAAATGGGCTTTTCCCTGCTCCCCCTGGAGTGTGATGTGCTCCTTAGCCTGGATCAGGCCTTTGTTCCAGGAGTTCCCTGGCCCCAGTTCTGCCTCCTGGGTTGTTACTGGTGAGCACAGTGTGTGTTCTGCAGGGACGAGGGAGATGTCTGAGTGTCCCTCAGAGCAGTGCAAGGGCCGTGTTCCCTTTCCAAACTGCCCCAAATGCTCAGGCTTCCCTCGTAATTCCATTCATGCAGAACACCCAGGGTCTGCTCTAACCTACTTTCCTTATTTGTCCAAAATATGAGTCGTTCCCCACAAGCCTTTCCTCGCTGCATTCCTGAGCCTCAGCCCGTGAGAGTGGCCATCTGCTGAGGCAGGGCAGCTCCAGCCTCCTCTTCCTCAGGCTCCAGCCGGATCCCAGCCCCGGGATCGTGCAGCTCATGGGGAGAGCCTGGCTTGGAGCTCTTTGCTTCCCTGGAGAAGGGAAAGGTCCAGAGAGCCCCTTCCCGTGACTAAAGGGGCTCTGGGAGAGCTGGAGAGGGACTCGGGCCAAGGGCATGGAGTGACAGGGAATGGCTCTGAGCTGACAGAGATATCAGGAAACAATTCTCTGTGAGGGCAGTGAGCTCCTGCTCCGTCCCTGGGAGTGTCCCAGGCCAGGCTGGACGGGGCTCGGAGCCAGCCACCAGGGATAGTGGAGGATGTTGTGGAACCAGAGGAGTTTCACAGTCCCTTCCCATCCCAACCATTCCGTGACTTCATTCCCACTATGGCTGGAGCAACAGGGCAGGGGCTGAGCTCTGCCTGTCTCTGGCACTGTCTGAGGCCTTGTGCCACTGTGTTTTGTCCCCGTGTGCCCAGGCTGGATCCTGATCGACCGCTGTGGGAAACACTTTGGGACCATCCTGAACTACCTGCGGGACGGGGCGGTGCCGCTGCCCGAGAGCCGCCGCGAGATCGAGGAGCTGCTGGCAGAGGCCAAGTACTACCTGGTGCAGGGGCTGGTGGACGAGTGCCAGGCAGCCCTGCAGGTGGGTCCCCTCTCCTGCTCTCCACTTGCTGGTTTTGGAGGCTGGGAATGGAGCTGGAATAGGTCACGTCATTGGCCTGCTGGAGTTTGGTCATGTCCAGGAAAAACAGACACTTCCCAGAGCTCTTTGTTTGTTATCCCCTGAGGTTCCCAGCCTGGATCTGAGGGGTGCCCTGTTGGTTTGTTACCCCCTGAGGGTCCCAGCCTGGATCTGAGGGGTGCCCAGTCTGGGTGAGGCCGCACTCCAGGTCCTGCCAGTCCATCCCAGTGTCTGCAGGGTTGGGGGGGAGCAGGAATGGATCCCTCAGGTGCTCCCCTGGGTATGTTGCCTGGCTCAGGGAAGGGTCCCTGGGCCATTGCTGGGGGTGTGGGGTGCCCTGCTGCCCTTCAGCTGCCCCTTGTTGTCACTCCCCAGAACAAGGACGCCTACGAGCCCTTCTGCAAGGTCCCTGTCATCACCTCCTCCAAGGAGGAGCAGAAACTCATCGCCACCTCCAACAAGGTGAGAGGGGCTGGGCTGGGAACACCTGGAGGTGTTCACCTGGGAGGGGAGGGATCCAGGGAGAGCTTGGAGAACATTCCAGAGCCTGAAGGGGCTCCAGGAGAGCTGGGGAGGGACTGGGGACAAGGGATGGGGGGAACAGGACACAGGGAATGGCTTCCCACTGCCAGAGGGAGATTGGGAAGGAATTCCTGGCTGGGAGGGTGGGGAGGGGCTGGGCTGGAGTTCCCAGAGAAGCTGTGGCTGCCCCCTGGATCCCTGGCAGTGTCCAAGGGCAGGTTACCTGGGATGGTGGGAGATGTCCCTGCCCACGTCAGGGGTGGTGTCTCCACGAACAGCTGAGGATCCAGTCCCAGGTGGGACTTGCAGCAACAGCAGTGACACCACTAGGAAAATCCCCCTGGGAATTTTGGAGCTGAGCTGAGGTTAAACTCTGTGACTGACAGAGGTTTGTTCTTTACAGCCAGCAGTGAAGCTGCTCTACAACAGAAGCAACAACAAATATTCCTACACCAGGTAAATGACTTTGCTGGAAGTTTTTCATAGATTGAAATCCATAATAAGTGTTTCCTTTTCCTCCCCCAAGCCCAAACACAGACTGGTGTTGGCATGTGCTCCATCTTTCCCCAATTAATTTCAAACTTGAGTCAGAAATGAGCCTGCTGCCATCCATGGGAGGCTGAGCCTCTGCTCTTCCTGTGCCAGAGCAGTCCCCCTAATCCTGAGGTGCAGCTGCAGAGGCTCCTGGCCAAGTGCTGCCTGTGTTCCCATGGATGGGGGGAGGCCTTCCATGGAGCAGTGAGTGGGGAAATCATCAGCCTGGGGACCTAGTGCCCTTGTGAGTTTAGTGGCCCAACCCTGTGTCCCTCCAGCTGGTGCTGAGCTCAGCAGTGGGGGTTTTGGGGGTGACTTTGCACAGAGGTGAGCTGGCCTTGGGCAGTTGTTGAATTGCTGCTGCTTCAGCCACGGGTTTTCCTGCTCAGAGCAGTGAAATAGTGAGCCTTAATTCCTTGGGTTTGCCCCATCCCTGGAAGTGTTGAAGGCTGGGTTGGAGCAGCCTGGGATGGTGCCCATGAGCACCTTTTAAAGTCCCTTCCAGCCCAACCCAGGTGGGATAAGGACACTGGGGGCTGTGTTAATTGCTGCCCTCACCCCCCAGCAACTCGGATGACAACATGCTGAAGAACATCGAGCTGTTTGACAAGCTGTCCCTGCGCTTCAACGGCCGCGTGCTCTTCATCAAGGACGTGATCGGGGACGAGATCTGCTGCTGGTCCTTCTACGGGCAGGGCCGCAAGATCGCCGAGGTCTGCTGCACCTCCATCGTCTACGCCACCGAGAAGAAGCAGACCAAGGTACGGGAGAGCTGGGAATGTGTCCAGCTCTTTAACTGGGGACTGGATGAGCTCTAAGGGCCCTTCCAACCCAAAGCGTTTGGGGGTTCCACGTCCCTGTGTAAAGAGGGATGTGGGTGAGCAGTGGAGCCCCTTCCCTGTGCTTCTGGCCTTTCCTGAGGGCTGGGAAAGCCCAGCTTAGTTGCTGGATGTCAAAAGCTGAGATAATGGAATGGAAAGGATTGTGGCAGAGGTTGTTTCTGTGGCTGGAGGGCAGTGAGGTGCCAGGGGTTGGAGCTGAGGTGCCCTGGTGCCCGCAGTGACCCTTCCGTTCCCTGCCTGGGCAGGTGGAGTTCCCAGAAGCCCGGATTTACGAGGAGACTCTGAACATTCTGCTGTACGAGTCCCAGGACGGGAGGGGACCTGACAATGCCCTCCTGGAGGCCACAGGGGGGGCAGCAGGTCGGTCCCACCACCTGGAGGAGGACGAGGAGCGGGAGCGGATCGAGCGCGTGCGCAGGATCCACATCAAGCGCCCCGACGACAGGGCCCACCTGCACCAGTGAGCAGCACCAGTGAGCAGCAGCAGTGTTCCCGGCTCAGCTCCACCCCCCCAGCACAGCCTGTAAATTATATTTTGTAACAAACCCTAGGTTCTGTGGGGTATTTAAATGCTGTAGTTGTAGGACGAGGATCAGTGAGGTTCCTGGGTGGGTGCTGTGAGGACCTTTTGGGCAGCTGGGGAAATGCCCAGGATTTTTAGCACCCTTGTCCTTGCTGTTCCGTGCTGGAGAGGAGGAGGGCTGGCTGCCTTGGGCTTTGGGAATTGTCCTGCACTTTACAAACAAAGCTCAGGCAGCCCAGCCATCCTCCTTCCCTCCAGGCACTCCCTGCCCCTCAGCCCTGGCTCTCAGATCAGGGATGGGGGCACAGAGCTGCTGCAGCTCAGCTGTGCCCCAAGGACAGATGGCACTGGCTGGTGACATTCCTGGAGTGCTGGGGGCAGTGTTCCCCTGGGCTCAGTGCAGCTCTGAGCTGGGGACACCCACCCCTGTTGATCCCTACGGTTCGAGGCTGACGTTCCTACCTGAGGAGGAGGAGGATCAGGAGCAAATTGTCCTGGTGGCTTTGCCTTGGTGTGATGTTGGTACCAGTTAGTGCTGAGAGCTGCTGCCTGAGCCTGGGGCTCAGCTGGGGCTGGGGGGACCCAGGGGGTGATGGGGGGAGCACAGCCCTGGGTCGCTGGGGGCCATGCCCTGCTCACGGGCATTCCTTGTGTGACTTTATCCTGAGCATGTTCCGAGTCTTTCCAGCAGCTGCAGCCTGGTTTGCTGTTGTCAATGAATATTTCATCTCCCTCCTCGGCTCCTGTTGCCTGTTGTGGAGTCAAGTGACGGTGATGGTGGGAGAGGGGGGATCATTCCATAGGGCTGGAGGCAGAGCCACAGCTGGGATTCTTCAGGGAACAAATCCAGGGAGGGGGAGAAACCTGAGGGACAAAGTGTTAAACTCTCAACTCGGCCAGAGCCCTCAGGGCTGGGCTGGGGGTTTCTTTTGACCCTTTCTCTGGAATATTCAGCCCTGGCCTTGACAGCCAGAGCCCCTGTTCCTGCTCCAGGGATCCTGTTCCTGCTCCAGGGTCCCTGCTGCTGGCTCGGGGCTGCTGAGGAACCCGAGCAGTGACCAAACCAAAGGTGTGGCAGCCCCCTCCCTGCAGAGCCTGAGGTACAGCAGGAAGGGTTCCTTGGGGTTGGGAGCATCGAGGAAAGCCAGCTCAGAAGTATTGTAAGCTGAGGACATCTTTCTATAACCAAAGACTGCTCCAAGTCCTGGGCAGCTGGTGTTGGGCGTTGTTGGACCTATCTCCTCCTCCTCCATCTGCTGAGGGGTCAGGCAGAGCTCAGCACTTACCCCGAGGTTCAGCTGCAGGAGTGGCCCCAGTGCAGAGCACCCGACAGGTCACATCTCCGTGATTAACTCCTCTGTAAATAGGCTCTTAACCAGCTTCTGGCTTTGCTCTTGCAGGTTTTGCAAACTTAAGTTCTTTAGAAAACCAGGGGACGGTTGTTTTTACTCTTTGTACAGCGGTTTGTGATTAGCAGAGTCACTCCAGGGCAGTTTTAAGTTCCAGTTTCAGTTTAGTTGCTGCCTTTGTGGGCAGACTGCCTCCCCCTGGGTGTGCCCAGAGCCGTGTTCTCTGCTAATGCCCCTCACAGGTGCTCTCAGCCCTTGAGCCTCCTCACTCTAAGTGGTTTTGCTCCAGGGCAGGTGTCCTGGGCACCAGCAGCTCTGCAGATTATCCCAGAGGGAGCAAGGCTGTCCTCCCTTCTCCAGCCACCAGCAGTGACAGCACAGCCTGGGCCACCAGAGCCTTCCCGGGGCAGGGATTTTACACAGGAGAGGTGACAGGGGCAGTGCCCAGCCGTGTCCCAGGTTTGGATCCCTCTGAGCCCCTGGGTCTCTTACCTTGGCAGAGCCTTCCAGTCTCCCTGGAGTCGTTTCCTGGACAGCAGCAGATCCTGTTCTGTACAATCATTCCCTCCTGTTCCTCCTTAGTCACAAAACGAGCTTCTGCTGGACTTCATTGTATGGTTGATGTTTGCAATATGTACTTTGGGTTTTTTTTAATGTAACACAATAAATTAGAAGATATTTCATATTTACAGGTGAGTCACTTTATTACTTGGGCCCTGGGACTCAGCCCTGCTACTCCTCCTGGCCCTGCTCAGGGCTGAGTCCCTGGGGGAAGTTTCGTTGCAATTGTGGTGAAGGGACAAGGGGTGAGTTTGGTGTGAATTGTCCATTTTCACTGGGTGTTGTGATGATTTAATTTGATGTCAGCCAAGGTTGGGGGGTGAATGTGGGTGTTGCAGTTCAGCTGAACCCCAGTGAGCTGGAACCTCCCTGGTGTCCCTCACCCTGAGGCACCTGAGCACAGCTCAGAGCAGCTCCCAGGCAGGAGACAACGGAATTCCTGCCTCCAACCCTTCCCTCAGGGAACAGCAGCTCCCAAAGCCCAGCCCTGGAGACAGAGGGGAAGGTTCTGGAGCAGCAGGAGCTGCAGACTTTAGGGTCGTGGTTCCCCTGCCCTGGGAGAGCAAAGCTCTGCTCCCCTGTCAGAGCAGCTCCTGGAGCTTTCCAGCCCCACCAAACCCCTCAGCTCCAGCCCTGCTCCAGCTGGGCCAGGCTGCCCAGAGTTCACTGACCTGCAGCTCAAAGCAGGGCTGGAGAAGCCTTGGGGCTCCTTCCTGAGGGCTCATTTGACCTGTGGAACTGCAGCTTGGGGGTTACAGGGGTCCCTGTGCCCCTGCAATGAGG
This sequence comes from Pitta sordida, assembly GCA_013390025.1. Taxonomy (NCBI): domain Eukaryota; kingdom Metazoa; phylum Chordata; class Aves; order Passeriformes; family Pittidae; genus Pitta; species Pitta sordida. The sequence continues at coordinate 64,730 of WEKX01002980.1, forward strand.
GTCTCTGCTCCCTGCACTGGTACAGCAACCTCGGGGCTTTTATTGAGCTGCAGTGGAGTTGGTTTAAGCTATAAAAAAAATAAAGAGCCTAAAAGGTGCAAGGAAGCTCTCAAATCCCAGCAGCCCTGTGGCATCAGGGAGTCCAGGGGGGCTGGGAGGGCTGGGCTCATCCTGCAGGCTCCTGCTGTCCCCAGCCAGGCCAGGAACTGCTGCTCATCAAGACTTGGCCTGGGTTGACACCTGGGATGAGAAGGAGGATTCATTAAATTAGGGATAAAAAGATGGAGGAGTCGTTAAGTCAGGGATAAATGTCCTCGGGGTGGTGTTCCTGTTCCCCAGGGCCCTGGGGGTGTTACAGCTCCATGGAATCCTTCCCTGGAGCTCCCAGCTCCTCAGGGGACCTGCTTGGGTGACAAGTGCCTTCCCTCCATCCCCCAGCCCACACATTTCACTCATAACCTGCCTGAGGGAGGCAACACGAGGTGGAAAACATCCCCTGAGGCCTCGTTCTGCGGGTGCACAATGGGTTTGGTCAGGTTAAAGTCTCCCCCTGAGCAAGGCAGGAGGGAGCCTTGTTCCCTGCTCCCAGGAACCATCAGCAGGGGCAGCTCCTGCTCCATTCCTGGAGCAACTCTTGTGCCTCAAACTCTGACTGGGGGAATTATTTCCTGCACCTCTGCTCCCTGAGGGCTCTCAGTTCCTCTTGAACTCATACAAAGGGCTTTGCTCGCTGCAGGTGAAGGGGAACACAGGGTTATTCCATGCTCAGGTGAGGCCTTACCACGGTCAGTTGTCCATTTTTGTCCTTGAAGACCTGAGGCTCCTTGCCCACGGTGAACACCATCGTCCCCTCCTTCCCGGAGCCGATGCGGAACCTGAGGCTGCGAGAGCACAGCACCCCCCCGAATTGTTCTCCCCACAAGCTCCTTTACTCCTGTTCCCTCAGCAAATCTCGTTAGAGCAGGAGCTCAGAGGAACATTTCCTAAACAATTGCATTATCCCCCCGAGCCCAGGGGGTGATGAATGGGACTCTCCTGCCTGGCCCAGGCTCCTGAAGGTTCCTGCTGCAATTAAGGACTAGAAGTTAAGCAGATCTGACCTGGAGAAAAGCAGTGAACGCAGCAAATCTAATTACAGCTGAAAGGCAAAGGCCGGGGAAGAAAAGCTGGAGCAGAAGTGCAGGTTTGGGTGCCAGCTCCAATGGGTGGGGAGGGCAGAGACACAGACCATGCACCGGGCACAGGGAGGAGCCTGAGCTCTGCAATCACAGCTTGGGCCTCCTCAATCCTTTTGGGAGAAGAGCATTTATCCTGAGCTGACCCCCAGCTTTCCAGCTGGCTTTCCACGGGGCTGGGGCTAATGGGATTTGTTGGGAAACCACTAAACCCACAGCCTCACGCTCAGGTCACAGCGGCAGAAACCTGAAAAAAGGGGCTTTTAAACTGCAATCACCTATAAACAAAGTTTGGGGTTTGGGCAGCACCCACCCTGGGAACAGCCCTCAGGAGCCTGGGAGGAACCTGGGGGTGATTTTAATTTGCTTTCCCTCAGTGCATCCCCTCCTGTCTGCCACAGGTGCTGCTGCACCAGCCCTGAGCAGCTCTGGGCACTACTCTTGGCCTGGCTGGTCCAGGCCGGTAAGGTTTGGAAGCAGATTTTCCCCTAAAGTCCAGCCCATCCCCTTCACTCACCTTCCCTGCACCACCTTGACCAGGCTTTGCTTGTTGGCCAACATGCAGAGCTTGGTGACTGTCTCGAAGACGTGCTCACACTGCAGGATCACATCCCCCTGGGGACAGGGAAACAGGGACAAAGGCACCTGGCACCAGCCCAGCGTGGCCAGGAGCAGTGGGGCACTCCTTTGTTAGGCCAGAGTGGAACATTTAAACATCCTTTCCAGGGATTGTTTAGGATTTACAGCGACTTTGGCTCTATAAAAAAGGCAAGAGAAGGGAAGGGAGCCGGGGAAGGGTCTGGAGCACAGGTCTGATGAGAGGGAATTAATGAACACCAGTAACTGTGTAACCCCAGTATTTTATAGGCTGGTTTTAGAAGCAGCAGCCCCCAGGCCTCGCTGCTCAGGGGGTCATGTCCTACCTTCTGTTTGTTGTCCTCTGGCCCGTGAATGACCACGATGCCGTCGCTCAGGTCACTGGTGGAGATCCCTGCAGAGCAAACCCACAGTCGAACTATTCCCAGGCTGCTCCAAGCCCAGCCAAGGCCTTGGAACACCCCCAGATTTACCTTTCAACGTGGCATAGTCGATCTTCTGCTTGAGCTTGGCCCCCTCCACCACGCAGGCCGAGCTCTGGGTGAGCAGCAGGAGCCGCTCCCGCGCCTTGAACCCGTTCCGGTCGTATTTGGTGACGGGGGTCCCGTACTGGGCACAAGGAGCTGGGTCAGTGCCAGTGCCAGCACAGCCCCTGCTGCAGCTCCAGCCTGAGGGGAACAGCCCCTGAGTGACCCACCCCAAGAGTTCTGCCCTTCCCTTACCTTGATGTTCTCCCCGGGCAGGAGCTGCAGCACTTTGGGGTTCACCTCGTTCAATTCTGAGGAGGAACGGGAAGAGAAGCTGAGTGAGGGACAGAGCCAGAGCCACAGACAGTCACCAGAGAGCTGCTTTAACCCCCACCCCGGCTGGCCTTGTCCCCTGGGAATGCTCCTCCCAAGCTGAGGGGAGTCACCTCCAGCCGCTCCCAGTCCCACTCTGGGACTCTCCTGCCTGACAATTCATTCCCACTGGGAATTCCTGCCTCTTCCCGAGCCTGCTCCGGAATCAGGTCCCGATCCATCCCCAGCCCACACGGAATTCTGCTCGGGGTTGTGGCTCTGTGTCCCAGGAAGGATCCCAGTACCTCCAGTCTGAGACCCAAACTGGTGGATTCATCAGGTTGGTGTCTGAGTTACTGTCCCCAGACACGACAAAGGGGACTTGAGCAGGGGGTGGTGTCTGTGCCAGGCGGGAATTGCCCTTGGCAATGGGCACTGTCACTCACTCAGACGCGTGTCCAGGAAGGGCTGGTTGATGCTCTGCACGTATCCCTCCTTCTTGCCCCGGAAAACGGCGCTGGCCACCACCTTCTGCTGCAGCTGGGGACAGCAGGGACAGCCCTTACCCCCGAGATCCCCCAGCAGGGCCGATGGGAACACTGTCCCTGCCCGCCTGGCTCATGGAATCGTGGAATTGTGCCACAGCTCTTGCAGCAGCTTTAGGTTATGACACAGGTAAAGGGGCAGCAGGGACAATCCCACAGGTTTTTCTGATTTATGGATCGTTTATTGCCATAAGGTGAAGCCCCACGTGTCTGCAGGGAACTGCTCTGCCCATGGGGGGGGAATCTCTGCTGCCACCCCTGAGGGAGGGGGACAGCGGGGTCAGGAGGTGCTGCAGCTGAGCCCCAGGGAGCAGAGATCCCCCACAGCTCCCACACCTGCACCCGGGGGTTGGGTACCTGCACTTTCCTCTCGGCTGTAACCCCTCGGCAGTATCTCCTCACCAGGTTCCTCGTGCACATTTTCTTGAGCAGCTCGGATGTCTACATCAAAAAAGAAATAAAAAAGGAAAATAAAAGTTAGGGGAGTTGTGCAAGAGGTCTGTCTGTGCCACGAGCCTAAAACATCGTGGGATTAATGCTGCCTTTAGTAGAGCTCAGGAGGTCACTTTTCTGTCAGGATATTTGCCTTTTTATTGCTTAAACCAACCCAGAGCTCCCTCCTTTCCCACCAGTGGGGCCATTCCTCCCCGTCCCACCCAGGCACAGCCCACCTGAGCTGAGGACAAGGCAGCAGATCCCCCCTCCCAGAGCCCCCAGCAGCCCTCACCTCCTCCAGGATGGAAGGAGGCTGGAGCCAGCTCCTGTCCAGGACGTTTTTGGGGAGGTGGTCTCTGAGCTTCACCAGGTAGTTGTACTGGGCAAGCCTCACAAACTGCCTGTTCTCTGGGCAAAGGGGTTTCTTCCGACTGATGAAGCCAGTGATGAACCTGCAGGGAACACCCGGGGCAGAACTGACAGGTGACCTCCAGGAATGCAGGGGAATGAGGCAGGGCACAGGAGAGACAACAGGCTGGGGATCATTGGTGGTAACTGATGGGCAGCAATAGAAATATTAGGCTTTGTAACACTCTAAATATTAATATGTTTTTCCAACTCCTGTTGGCCAAAACGTGGTGTTTTGGAGCTCAGAAGGATCAGTTCTGCTTCCAGAGCTGGGTTTGAGGGGGTGGAGAGGGAGGACCATAGGGAAGGGAATGGAGGGGCATGTGAAGGATTAGGAAGGGATTGTTCCCTGGGAGGGTGGGGAGGCCCTGGCACAGGGTGCCCAGAGAAGCTGTGGCTGCCCCTGGATCCCTGGGAGTGCCCAAGGCCAGGTTGGAACAATGTGGGACAGTGGGAGGTGTCCCTGCCCGTGGCAGGGGGTGGGATGGGATGCCAGTCCTGTGAGAGCTCGTTGCCCAGAGCCCACCACCCCTCCCCAGCACCCCTCACACTGATAGTCACTTCCTGATGGTCTGAGCTGCCCACGTCCTCTTCTTGGCCTCCCTCCGTGCCAGGGCCCCTCGCCAACACGCCTCCAGCTTGATGGCTGCAGGAACCACAGACCCACAGTCACGGAACACGCCAGGGTGGAAGGGATGCCCAGGGAAGACCCAGTCCAGCTCTGGACTAAACATCCCCTCAGGGCATCAAACCCACAGCCTGGGTGTTAGTAACACCCTGCTCCTCCCAGCTGACTGTTTCATCAGGTGTCAGAGGGACTGTGGCCTTTAATTCACACAGCAGAACTTAGAGCTGGTGCTTTTGCAGCTCTGAAAACCAGCTGGTGGGGACAGCAAGCTCAGAACATTTTCTTCTCCATCATAAGTGGTGGATCCAGTTCCACCTGCACTGTGGATTTGTGACCTCCCAAAGATACAAGTCCCATGGAAAGCCCAGCCCTGAGAGAATCCTCAGCTCCAGAGCCTGTACCTGCTTTCCTCTTCTTCTGGTAGGCTCTTTGCTCCAGGAATCCTTTGTATTTGGCCTGTAGTCTGGAAACTGGAGAAGGAAAAGAGGCAGAGACATCACTTGAACCTCCAGGATCAGGAACTGAGGGGATCTCACACTCCTGCAGCACAGGAGGGGAACAGGAGTGGCCTCGGGTTTGTGCTGTTCCAGCAGGTACAGCCAGGAACCAGCAGGGTGAGACGGGGGAGATCCCAATCCCAAGGAAAAGGTACATCCAAGAGTTACTCATAAGGCTGAGGAGCTCTGGAGGAGCCAAGCAAAAGACCCAGTGACTGCTCCCCACCCTGGATGAAGATCAGCGAGTTTTCCATGGATTCTGCAGAGCTGTGCAGACCAGGGGGTCTCTGCTTTACCCACAGTGCACAGAGAATCCCAGAGCGGTTTGGGTTGGAAGAGCCCTTAAAGCCCATCTCATTCCACCCCCTGCCATGGGCAGGGACACCTTCCACTCTCCCAGGATGCCCCAGGCCCAACGTGGCACCCGCTACACCCCCCTGGGCCCAGGAGCAGCCTGACACAGCCAGGGAACTGGAACCTTACTCAGCAGTTGTTTCCTGTACTCAAAGGCGTCTTCTGTGGCAAACAGAGTCTTTGGGAAGCGAATGAATATTTTGGTTCTGAAAAAGAGAGACCAGGGACAGGTTATTGACAGGGAGCCACTGCTGCTGATGCCCTAACCTGGCTCAGAGAACTCCAGCTGAGATGCCTCCCAAGCAAACAGGAGATCTGGAGCTGAGGCAAAGCTCGTCTCCACTAACCCAGAGATGGAAGAATCGAGGTTGGATTGAAGCTCCCGTAGAAACAGGTAAAAACAAAGAGGAAATCTAGATATCTGGGTTTTTTATCCGTCACAGACAGAACAGAGGCTCCAGCACAGCAAACAGAGGGCAGAGGTGCCAGAGCAAAGACATTTACCTGCCCAGTTTGTATTCCTCAGGCTTGTAACCGATGTGCTTGATGAGCCTCTCCACACCCTCAGCGGCTGTCCCGTGCCAGTTGGGCCAGGTGGCTGGACAGAGGCATTTGTACCTGGCACATCAGCAAGAATCAAGACATGACATGGAATTTGAGGAGCCCCTTCCTGCACCTCTCCCCCCTGAGCTCCCACTGCTTCATTCCAGGCAGACAACCCCAAAGCAGATCAAACCAGACCCAGACAAGGCCCGTGCAAAGGGTATTTCTGAGGAAGGGGGGGGTCTGCTGAAACCTCCCCTCACTGAGAGCTGGCATTGAAACCCAGCTTGCCCTGAAGGGCTGGAGGGAGGGCGGGATGCCAGGGCACAGCTCACCTCTGCAGGAAGAGCTCGTACTTGCGGCGGTAGGCGAAGCCGGCGCGTCTCACCCGCAGGTGCTCCATCAGCCCCAGGTACTTCACCTGGTGTCTGATCAGGAAATCATCGAACTTCCCTGCAGCAAGAACACACACCCACTGCAAACTTCTGCCTGGGGAAGCTCAGCCAATTGTCCATGAGCTGGGAGAAACCAGGAAGGAATCAAACCCCCATCCAAGGGGATGACTTTGCTGCAGCTCAATTATTCACATTCACCCATTGCCACTGGAATGGGCTGCCCAGGGAGGTGGTGGAAACGTTTAAAAAGTCCCTGGAAGTGTTTACAAAGAGACTGGAGGTGGCACTTAGTGCCAGGGTTCAGAGGATATGATGGTATTGGGTGAGAGGTTGGTAACAGGTTGGACTGGATGATCCCAAAGGTCTTTTCTGTGATACATAAACACACACAGAGATATCCACAGGCACACAGCTCGCTCCAAACAGGTCTCCCAGCTCGTCCCTTGCTGCCCCCAGGGGTTGCAGCCCAGGCCTTACCAGGCTCCTTGTTCTCGTTGGGTTTGATGCAGCGGATGTAGGAGGGCTCCTTGGACATCAGGATGTCGATCAGGCTCGTCAGGCTGTTCTTGAACTGGGTTGCAACCTGAGACATCATTGAAAGGACTTCCTTAGCCTTGGAACTCGTCACTGCAGGGACCTAAACCAAGGCTTGGGGAGTTGGGTTTATAGTCAGTAAAGACTAAAGACAAAACTCACCGTTTCTGGTCTCCTCCTGTTGTCCAGCTCTGACAGGAGGAAACAATCCCTAATGATGCTGTTCTTGGAGTTGCACAGCACCTGAAACAGGAGGAATTAAAGATGACCTTGTTCAGCAGCACAGCCCCAGGGGCACCCACAGAGGTGCTCAAGGTCTCTGCTGAAGAGGGAAGTGTGTCCTTGTTTGCTGCAGAGATTAAACACCTCTGCAAATCATCTCTGCCTTCCCTTTTTTGCCCTTACCTCCTTCAGGTTCCTGTACAGCAGATCATTATTCTTCTCCAGAAATCCTAAAGAAACAGAGCAGAAAAAGGTGAATTCTTTTGCCAGACAAACCCCTGAGCACGAAATCAGGACCTTTCCACCCTCCAGGTTCTCCAGGCTGCGGCCACGTGTGAGATGTTCAGCAGCAGAGCCCTCAGAGGGCACCTGGAAATTCCTCTTCCCACCCAGTCACCACGTCCCAGGGGACCTGCAGGGCCCGGGGCAGTGCCAGCCTGGCCCTGGCTCACTCACCCACAGCACAGTAAGTCACCTCTCCAGCGTAGTGGAGGAGCCGGAAATCCACCCAGTCGATGGATTTCCGCGTCTTCTGGTCGGCGAGTTTGCGACTGCAGGGGTAGGAAACCAAGAGAACATCAAGAGAAAGGGCAGCAAAGAGCTCCCCCTCAGCTTGGGGAGAGTCCCAGCCCCAGGAGAGCTGGAAATGCGGGGGGGGGCTGTTCCTATAGATGGGGCTCTGACTGTGGTTGTGGCCCAGAATTGATCCTCAGGGTACCTGTGACCTTCCCAGCGCCACTTGGCAAGCATCACCCTCCCCAGAAATATTCAATTTCCTCCCATATCACACATTGAAATACATCCTTACCGCCCACATGGGCAGTGAGAATGTATTTAAATGATTTAAAAAGATCATCAGCCCCTTGAACTTGGGAGTGAACCCAGGGCAGAGGATTGTTTGAGGTGTTTCGCCCCACGGCAACAACCCAAATACCAAAGAGGAATCCAAATTTTCAGGAATAGCAGGGGAATTTCAGAAAGAGAAGAATCCTTGGAAAGAGGGGAGAGGAAAAAAAACCCAACAAAACCAAACCAAAACAAGAAGAAAAAAAAGAGCAACTTCACAGTTGAAGTTTCAGCTTTGTCAGCAGTCAGGAACAGCAGAGCTGGGTGTCACAACAGCACATTAGTCTATCAAAGCTCCTTCCAAGAGCACTGCCAAGCACAGATCCTGTTTAAGAAGCTCCAGCACTTCTATTTAAAGCTTTTAATCAGGCAGAACGGCATTAAGGCACATTGTGGTGACAAGGAAGTTGGCTCCCAGTTCTCCACTTGGCTGTGGCAGGTTCAGAGCTGCAGGAACAGTGACAGCTCAGCAGCCCGGCTCAATTGATGCCTTGTCAGAGCCTTCAGCAGCTCCTGCTGGGAGCCAGCCCCGTGCCAAGGGGTTCATCTGCCACCAAACGGGATCCAAACCCACTGCAAATGGAGCATGGACCCAAATGTGGCTCATCTGGGGGCTCTGAGCAGGAGGATTTTCTCTCCTTGTGGTCCTCAAAGCTCACACGTGGCACCATGGATGTCAATATTTATGTTCCCACTGGGCTCCTTGTCACAACATCCCAGCTCTCCCTGAGCCACTGGGGCCAAAGCCACCTACGGCCAAGGCAATTTAACCTTCACAGGATAAAATCGTGGCTCCAAGCCCCCGAGTCCCTAATTTTGGTGTGGAGTGAAACCAGACTGGCAGATCAGCATCCCACCAGTGAAGAGCCAGGACCCCCCCCACCTGCCCAGTGCAGAGCCCAGCAGTGGAGCCCATCCCTGACTGTTCCCTGCCCAGGATGAGGTGGGATGCCAGGGGTAGGATGCAGAGGTCAATGCCTACGTCACGAAGTGGGCATGATCTCCTACTTTCTCTTCCAGCTTTTCCAAGAAGCTCAGGTCAGTGGCTTCCCCAGGCCGTAAACATTCCTCATCCTGGAACAGCAGACGCTGGGTCAGAGCCGTCCTCAGCACCTGCTCCCTCCTCCACAAAACAAGACCCCCTTGGTGGGGAAACAAAGCACCCCCCACCCCCCTTTAATCCCATGGCTCTCCACCTCCAGACCCTCTGGGGGTTGGATTACAAGGTCTGTGTGTTTACAATCCGGGTAATGCTGATCCAGCCCATAATCAGAGGGAAAAACCTGTGATTATGGGCCACTAGAGCAGAGCTTTTTGCTTTAGCACCAACTGCTCTTACCAGAATGGAGATTATTCCTTTGTGCTTCTGCTCAACCAAGTCACAGATGATTTTGTTGTTGAAATAGGGGATTGGCTCCCACTGGAAGGTGAATAAAAGAGGGACAGCTTTAGATGAAGAACTTTTCCTGATCAAAAACTCCCAGTGTAATGGCAGTTCACAGGAAAGAGGGAGGGGGAAATGCAATTTACCTCTATCCCTTCCAGTTCATACTCCTCCTGCTCTGCTTTCAGGGTCATCTCTATCAGCAGCTGCTGGAGCTTCTCGTTGCAGTAATTAATGCAGAACTGCTCAAAGCTTCAGAGGGGTTAAATGAGCATCAGGTCTTATTTAATTCATGAGCAGTTCAGCTTCTCCCACCACCACGAGCCAACCCCCCCTCTTGCTCCCACAGCCCAGGCTCAAGCTTTCCCTGGGCTCCAGCAAACCCCCTGCACCCAGATTTTCCAGCCCCCTGTGTCTGGCCTTGCTGGGGCAGAGCACCCTGGGGACGTCAGGCAGGGCTCCAGCACGTTCCCCAGGTCACCCCGAGCCTCAGGAACACCCGTTACCTGTTGGTGTCCAGCACTTCAAAGCCGTAGATATCCAGCAGGCCGATCACGGTTTTGCGAGTCGAGTCCTGTGAAAAAGGCACCACAGCTCTGCAACTCCTCCCTCCCTGCACAGGGTTTCTTTCACCTAAATGTTAAACTTTCCCTTGGAGAGCTTTGTGTGACACCCCCGTGGGAGAAGCCTCTGTAGAGCAGGTAATAACGAAGTGCTGATAACATTTAACCTGCCACCCTCCTCACCACGGAGCAGTTTTCCAGCTCTGGGGTGTGGGATGTCTCAGCAGTGACTGAACATCCAGGATATTTGGTGATGAGGGTCGTGGGGCCTCTCTGGAGGAGCTCTGTGTGTAGGAGGACAGCAGAGAGGACACCCACCTTGTTGGCCAGGGAGGTGTTGATTTTGTTGACCAGCCAGGTGAAGGTCCGTCCATAAATGGCCTTGGCCACGGCGTCCCGGGCACAGAACGCCAGGTCCACGTTCAACGGGCTCAGCACCTGGAACAAAGAAAAATGGACCCAAATCCCAGCATCATCCCTGCCAAGATCAGAGTCCAACCTGTGCCCCATCCCCACCGTGTCCCCATCCCAGAGTGGCACAGCCAGTCCTTCCCTGGACACCTCCAGGGACTCCAAACGTCTCCTTTCCATGGAGAAATTCCTCCTGATGTCCCACCTGACCCTCCCCTTGGAGAACCAGGCTGTGTTTTACCCCTGGCACAGCTGAGCTGCAGCTCCCCCTGAACATTTCCATGCCAGGGGGTGGAACTGGATGATCTTTAGGGTCCCTCCCAACCCAAACCACTCTGGGATTCCATGATTCCATCTACAGCTTTATTGGCCAACAGTGTTCCTCCAGTCTGGGGTAGCTCATGCCAGTAGGATTGGGACACTGCATTTTGGAGAGCACTAATTTAGGCAAGTGGGGTAGGTACTCTGACTTCCTTTTCATTTTATGAAAACAAAAATACAACAATTTTTTTAAGTGCATTTGTTAGCAGAGTTTTCTGTTGGTTTCCCAGGAAGCACCAAGGCCTGGGCAAAGGGAAATGGGCTCAAGTACAGCAGGGCCTGCAAGTCCCTGTTCCCAGCTTTTTTAAGCTGCTGCCTGGTTCAGAAATAAACTCTAGTATTTGGAATATATTTAATTGCAGGTGTCTGGCAGAAGAAGGGGACAGGAGAAGGAGAGGGACAGCCAGAGTAACACAGAGCAGATCCCCTCATCCCCCCCAGGAGTCTGGGGTCACCCAGAACCACTCGGTACCTCCTCAGATCTGGCCTCGATCTTCCTGTGGGTGAGAGCCTCCTGCAGGATGGACAAGTGAGCCCCCAGGAGCTGCAGGAAAGGGACTGTTTGCACCCAGGGCACAGCCCTGTTTGGGTGAGCAGCACTGGGTGATCAGTGGGGGCACAACCCTCCCAATGCCCTCCCAGCCACCCTCAGCTCTGAGCAAGGACATTCCAGGGGGGATGAGCTACAGAGGGAATTCCAGGCAGTTTACAAGAGTTGGGTATTTACAGAGTTGTGGGTTTCTGTGGTTGTCCCCTCCTGGTTAACACGGCAGGGTTAAGGGTGAATTCACAGCACAGGTACCTTGGAAATCCACTTGAGCTGGGTGCCATCGCGGATGATGGCATGGCCATTGCTGTCCTCCTCAAACTGGATGTTCCCCAGGTGCAGGACACTGGCAACAATTCCAAAGAGGTGCTAAGGACAGGAGACGGACCAGAATTAGAGCCACAGTTCCCACAGCCCTGTGGGGTGGTGCAAACCTTTCCTCCAGCTGTTGGCAAACAGAATACTGGCCAGGCTGGGGCTCCAGGGCTGTGACACCACCATGGCCATCGTGCTCCTCACCCACTCCCTCACTCCTGCAGAGCCCCAGAAAGGCCTGGGTTGGAACAAGCCTTAAAGATCATTTAGTCCCATCCCCTGCCATGGACAGGGACACCTCCCACCATCCCAGGCTGCTCCAATCTGCCCTTGGACACTCCCAGGGATCCAGGGGCAGCCACAGCTTCTCTGGGCACCCTGTGCCAGGGCCTCCCCATCTTCCCAGCCAGGAATTCCTTCCCAATATCCCATCCCTGCCCTCTGGCAGTGGGAAGCCATTCCCCTCTGTCCTGTCACTCCATGTCCCTGTAGCCCCTGTAGCAAATCCCTCTCCACGTTTCTTGTTGGCTCCCTCAGGCACTGAAGGTACCCAAGGATGTCCCACTCCCCCTCAAACACCTCTCCTGAGCCAGGCTGCTTCAGAAAAATAACAGTGCCCTCCTTAACCCCCCTTGTGACACACACACACCTCGATGTCTTTCTCAGAGAAGTCAATGATGGAAAAGGCTTTGCGGACGATTTTCCAGTCGCTCTTGTCATTAATGGAAAACACTTTGGCACATCGACCCTGGGCAGTCAGAGAAAGGGGGATTAGTGCAACTCACTGGCCAAGCACCTTTATCATCAGCACACACAGGCACTTCTGGGCTCACTGCTCTCATTGCCCCTTTCCTCAGCGAGTTATTTCACTGCTCTTAATCCTGAAAGCAGCTCATTTGATCAGATCTCCCGGTTTTAACTGAACACCTCCAGTTAATCCAAGCCCTGGGAGTGGAGAGTGTTCCCATTAACTGGGTAAGGCTTGTGCAGAGTCTGAGCTCGCAGACATCATTGATTTTTGGGTAAGAACATCCCCTGCCCAAGCTGCCAAGCCCTGTGATCCCTGGTGGGACTCTGACCTGGATGAGATACGTGTATTTCTGGGGGTTACGCTCCAGTCCGAGCCAGCCGAGAAGATCCTTCTCTCCACCCTCCAACAGCTGGTAGAAAATATGGAAATTCCTTTCCCCGTGGTTCTGGTGGACAACTCTGGATTTCTCGATCAGGTAGCTGAGGATGTGCCCTCCCACTGGAGCTCCCTGGCAGAACAAAGCAGAACAACACCAAAAAAGTGCCAACATCATCCCTGTGATGGCTGGATTTTCACACCCAGGAGCAGCAGCAGGAGAAGCCCAGTTCTGTCACTTATCTGCCACCTTTTGTCTGAGTCAGTATCCAGCAACACCACAAGGGTTTGCTGTGCTGCTAATTGTGCTTTACAACTCTCCCAGCTTTCCAGGGAGCTCTGGCAGGATTGCCAGTGATGCAGGGAGTGATTTCAGGGTGGGGGATTAGGGACCTTACGTGCAAAATGCAAGGCCTGTAAAAACAGGGTCAGAATTGTGCAGTGTAAGAGTGAATAAATCCTGGTGGGTACCCAGGAGGTTCCCTGAGCCAGCTCGTTCTCACAGCACTCCACTGAGTTTGTTCTCACCTTAAAATCAAACTGGATGTCCATGTACTTCCCAAACCTGCTCGAGTTGTCATTGCGCAGAGTCTTTGCGTTCCCAAAAGCCTGTGGGGACACGGACAGGTAAAGCCACTTCTCACCTCACTGAGAACCTGACACAGCTCAGTAACAAACCCACTGAATTTATTGGGGTTAAAGGAATTAATCTATCAATAGCTTGAAGTGAAATCCAGCTAAAGCAATTATTGCCCTATATAAGTTATAACTGAAGCCCCAAGGAGCTGTTGCAGTTTCCTGACGCTCCCTGTTCTCATCCACCCTCCACGGGAAACCCCAAGGTGAAGTTTCCAACATTAAGTTGTATTAAATTCCAAGGATTCTTTCAGAGGCTGTGCCATCAATACTGGCCACTCCTGGGCCCGGGGATGCAGAGCTGCAGGAAGCCACCAACACCAGCTCTGTGCCTCTCCCACCTTGATTGATTCCTTACCTCGAGGACAGGGTTGGAAAGCAGGAGCCGGTCCCGGACGACCTGCAGCTGCTCCGTGGTGGGACAGGTCACGGCGTAGTACTGCAGGATCTTCTTGGATGCCTCTGTTTTCCCTGCCCCACTCTCCCCAGAGATGAGGATGAAGTGGTTGTTGTACTCGCTGCACATCACCCGGTAGGCGTTGTCAGCTATGGCATATCTGGGCACGGGGGGCACAACATCCCTTAGGGAGGGCACCAAAGGGCTTCCAGAGATACTCACTGCTGGTCTCACCTTACAAGTGCTGGGCAGGATCATAGAATCCCAGAGTGGTTTGGGTTGGAAGGGACCTTGGGCATCACCCCTGTTATGGGCCCTTCACAACCCTCCTGAGTCCCAACTCTGAGTACTGTGACCTTGCCCCAAGCCCCTGGATGGAAGGGACACCTCCCACTTGCAAAGCTGAGCTCAAAACGAATCTGCCTCAAGGGCTCGTAGTAAAACCCAGACCCAGCGACTCAGACACCCTCCCCGTGGTGCCACAGCATCACAGAGAAGCCCCAAAGCAGTGGCACCAATGCAGTGCCAGGGGGTCACTCACAGGTGTGGTGGCAGCTCGAAGAAGTTCACCCCTCGGTAGAGCTGCATCTGGGTCACGGTGTAGATGTCCAGCTCCTTGTAAGGGTTCACAGACACCAGCAGGGTTCCGATGTAGGTCTGCGGGAGAGGGAGAGCACCCAGCTGGGAACCTGCTCCAGCAGCAGTTAGGGCATTATGCAAGAACTAAAAAAGTGGCACAGAGTTTATTAGGAGAGAACCAAACCAACCAAAAAACCCTCCACAGGTTTCACTACAAAGCCCACACCAAACTTCATCCAAAATCTCCAGTGACAAGTCGAGCTGAACCATGAAAACAAGCTCAGAGCCTGATGTTTCACATGGCTTTTGGTTTCTCGTGATGCTTCTGGGATCCTTTTCCTACTCAAGTTAACATAACATACAACAAAAACCCCCCAGCACTTCCCAGAAAATCAGGCACCGCCTCACCTTCACAGGCTTTCCTTTCCCATTTCTTTACTATTTACTGCAACTCACAACAAGCTGACGCTTATTTCATTGGGTAAATTAGACAAACCCCCAGCCAGGTCTGTGGTCAGATGCCCAGACCCTGCCCAGCTCCCCTCAGAGCCCTCTGCCCTGGCACAGGCCCAGCACTCACATAGATGAGGTTCTCCTGGTATCTCTTGCGCAGGTTGCTGAGGAAGGCGGCCTCGCTGGTGTGGGAGTCCAGGAGCACAAAGTCCTGCACCCCGACCCTGTCCCGGGCTATCAGAGCCCCTTCCATGATCTCATCGGGGTTGTCCTCCACTTCTTCCTTCTGCAACACAAAAGGGGGGGCAGGGGGGATACAGCATTAGGAGGGAGCACAGAGGGACCCCAGGGACACATCAGGAGTGCCAGGGGGTCGTTGTTCCAGCCTGTCCAAAGATGGCAATGCTACACCAGGAGAGTTTGGTGGGGGGATACAGCATTAGGAGGGAGCGCAGAGGGACCCCAGGGACACATCAGGAGTGCCAGGGGGTCGTGGGTCCAGCCTGTCCAAAGATGGCAATGCCACACCGAATGGCAATGCCACACCAGGAGAGTTTGCACTTGAGTTCTTCACTGTCCACACACCCGAGACTCGGTGCTGGGGTCGGGGAGGAGGAGCAGGGCTCCCGGGCACCCTCCCTGACACACCAGCAGCCTGGAGATGCAGCTGGGATCTGGAAACTCGGGAGCCCTTGGAAGCACAAAGCTGGAAGCAAACACAAGTCAATAGTTCTACATCGCTCACAACTCCTTTATCCAGGTACAGCTACAGCAGTGGAGAAAATGCGGGAAAAGCTTCACGGGACTTGACTTTTAGGGGGAAAAAAAAGATGAATCCCAGAGTAGAACCGTGCCCAGACTCGGTTATTGCCGGGGCCCAGGCGGAGCTCCGGAGCTGGCAGCAGAGGTCCCCACACGCCAGCCAGACACGGCCACTGCTGCTGAACCGGCCAGAGCCCTCCCGAGAGGAGGAAAGATGCTAAAAAGAGTGTAGCCGACAAAATCTAATTGTTTTTTCACCCTCCGCCTCTGATCCTTTACCGTAGAAGTTCACTTCATACTGGAAATCCTTCCCGCTCGATTCCCAGGCTGGAATGGGAATTCCGGCCATTCTGAACTGTGCTTTTTATCTCATTAAATCAAGCTGCTCATTTCATGCTGGAAACCAGAAAACTGTTTCAATCTACATATTCTAAATGCATTTACCTACATTACACACATTCCACAGTAATATTGTGCCATAGGGGTGTTCTCAGGGTTTCTGTTTTTGTTTATTTTTAAAGATACCAGAGAGCTAAGAGAGAACTAACTAACTAAGGAATTAAATGCTTCCCTCAGGGCAGAAGTGAAGTCAAAGAGCGGGAGCGGCTTACCTTGGAGGGCTGCAGGCTTTGGGGATGGAGCAGAGCAGCAGGAGCAGCCGTGGAGGCTCAGGGCTGTGCTCACCAGCCCGGCACCTTTGCTGCTCCCCCGCCGCCCTCGGGGACATTGGCTGGGCACGTTTTGCTGCTCCGCTGCCCCAGGAGATGCTGTGACTGTGTGGAAGGCTCCCAAGCAGCGTTAAAAAGCTCACACAGCCTCTTGGTGCAGCGGCACCTCATGCTCTCCCTGCTTTTTTTAAATTTAATTTTAATTTCTTCCAAAGCAGAAGCTTTATAAATTCTAAATAGGTACAGATTAAAATGTTTCTGCCGAGCTTTGGCAAACCCTGGCTGGGGAAGGGAGGCTTTGAGCCGAGCCTGCACAGCTCTGAGGACACTGAGGACACTCAGGCTCGGGGGATGTAGGAGCAGGATGGGTCCTTTGCTCCTGGGTTTGTTCCAACCTCACAATATTCTTTAGGGCTGAGACAATTAAACATGAATTTCAGGGTTAATCTCATCTCAGTGCAGCCTGTTCTCTGCATTCACCTGGTTGTGTCAGGGAGGGTGATCTGAGCTTTGAGATGTATATTCAGCAGTAACATTACCACCATCCCCTGAAGGCGTGTTATTTAAATCCTATCACAGGGCAAAAATAGATAAATAAATCATTCCCACACCAACTTTGCTCAGGAGGAATGACATTTTGCCTTTTACACCCTCTCCCCTGACTGTCCGCAGCCTCAGGCTGGCAGGACACAGCATTCCTCATTTTCCCTGAGCCGAGGAGATGTGACTGTGATCACTCCTTTCTCCTGCCAGAATCACACCCACAGCTTTTCCTTTTAATATTAATATCCCTTTTTCCCCCCCTTTCCTCTGCCCAGGACCTGCCTGATCCATTTGCTGTGCTCGCTCAGGCTCCATCGATCTGGAACTCAAAATAAAGGGTTTTTGAATTTCAAACTGATACCTGGACAGACCCCTCCACCTGCGAAGGGAGGGGAGAGGAAAGAGAAGAGCAATAATAATAATAATGGGATTTGTCCTGTCCTGACAGATCTCTCAGGACAAGCTGGACATGAAGCTCTCCCCTTCTCTCCCAGCTGGGAATTAGGAAGGACTAAGCACAGCGCCCATGAAGCTGGAAATTTCTGTCACACCAAACATTTTATGACCTTTTTTTTTTTGTCGTCTTATTTTTGCCTGTTCCCTGTAGTTACAACCCTGAGGTAAAAACCGGTGCCACGTGAACACCTGCTTTGAAATAGCCGCGGGATTTCAAACAGACACGAGGTTTCAAGCAGACAGAGAGCTCCAGCTTGGCGAGGATGGACGAGCCCCGCTGACACAGATTCCCTCCGGAACGTCGGAGCTCTGTTTTGGAAATACTCCTTTACTGACCCGCTCCTGCTGCCCTCGAGCGCGACAGGAATCGGCTCATTAAGGGCAGGATGGGGATGGCACCAAGGGAAGCCCTCGGCTCGCAGGAGTTGGCCCAAAGGGCAGCGACACGAGGGACGGCAATGAAAGATGTTCTGCGGGAGGCTCGGTGTCCGCTCCATCCCAACACCCCCCAGGGGAATTCAGCCCGTCAGAGCACGGGGAGGATTTGGGGCACACATCCCCACCCGGGGGGACGGGGAAGGGCTTCCCCCCGCTCCTGAGGAAACCAACTTGGAGTGGCTGGTGAGAATTAAACCGTTTGGGGTAGTTTCCAGATAAAGGCGAACCGCACAAAAAAGGGATTAAAGCAGAGCAGGTTCCACCCAGGGACCAGGTTGTCCCATCGCAGCAGAGATGATTTTTAGATATTTCACTGAGGGTGTCTGGAAACCTCTTTCAGGTCCATAATGAACCTGGGACATTGGGTGTGCTTGGAAATTGCAGCAGCAGCACCGTGGAAAAGGGACATTTTGGGTGTGCAAGGAGGAACTCGGGCTGTCTGGGACTACTGTACACACTCCTCGAGGCGAGGGAATTCATAAGCACAACTATGCTGCGGGAAAATTTACACATTGTAACCTAATTTCTTCTCAAAAGAATACAGAATAAGAGGGTTTTAAGGTTAATCAACAGCCCAGGGAAACGCCAAGAGTTCTTAAGGCCTCTTGTCTGTCTCCAGGGCATAGTCTGCTATAGACTTGTTAAAGGGTGACTGTCTGTCTCTCTCAATAGAGGAGAGGTCGAGGTGAACCACTTCACTTTCATAAATCAAAAGAAAGGGAAAAAAAAAAAAAAGTGAGAAAATCTCCCGAGTTCAAACATTTCTTTAAACCCCCAAACTTTAAATACTAAATGGGCTTCATGGCTGCCATTTTGAAAAACATTAGTTCGCCAAAGGGCCCTTTTGATTCCCATTCGAAATGCGAGCGCTCACAGATAATCCATTGAGAATCAAAACCCCCACAAAAGGCTCCCTGAAACAATCGCCGGCGCTGCTGAAGGACAACATTTTTGTGCCCAAAATAAAACATTTTTAACGCGCTACAATCCATTACACATATATTCCTCCATTTCCTTTCAGTAATTATTCATTAGAAAACATTTAACGTCACTGCGGATTTCACACTGGGCAGTCTGCACACAAAGGACAAGAGCTGGCCCATTTAGAAGGGGCTGAGGCCGCCTTTTCTCATCCCGCCAGCTCCGGGGCGGTGGGGGCTGCCGGACACAACGGGCAGCCCAAGTTGTGCGGTTAACGGTCAAAGCCCCCCTGCCTACTTTGACACTCATTTAAAGATGACGGGGAACAATAGAGATTTGTTCTTAGCAACTCTTTCTTGTCGGCCGGGGAGGGCTTGGGGGGGTTAGGGCGGCCGAGCCGGCGGCTCTCGGAACCGGGGCTGGGTCCCACCTGTCCCTGCTGCCCCTTCACCTTCCCAGGGTGAGGCAGGTAAGGAACGGCAGGAAAACGGTCCTGGTTACATCAGCTCTGATCAAACCAGATGCTCAAGTGTTGGGGCAGTGCCCCTGGGGCAGCCCTGGAATTCCCAGGTTACAGCACCGATACCTTCAGACCCCCCCGACCTAAAGCACGAACCATTTATAACCTTTTAATGGGTGAGACCCTTTTGCTGGACCAGCTTTCTCAGGAGCAGCAGAGGCGCCTGAAATTGCCTGTTCATCCCTGAATCTCCTGAGCAAGGAGAGCAGCAGGCATTGCACCTCCCCTGGGAAATCTGAGATGTGCAAAACCCAGCTCAGACCCTGCCGGGCCACAACAGACACGGAGCTGCTCTGGCAGTCGTTGGCTTTTAGATGGAAACCACCAGAGTTTTCTGCCCTGCTTGGATTTACTGCCACGGCTGGACCAGAGACAGCTCCCTAATGGATCCTGAGTCTTTATTAATTGCAGGGCAGGATGTTTTACTAGAGAGCATCAATTGCTGACAAGCTCCATAGCCAAGCCCATATGCTCCATGGCTGCCCTGCTTAACAGAGCACAGGATTTCCAGCTGGAAAGAGAATATCCAGAGTTATCTGGAAATTTAGGGCAGATTGTTCCAACTTCTAGGAAAGAGAGGGACAGTCCAGAAGCTACAGGGAGAGTAACCTTAACCAACAGTAAATTCAGAAGTGAACACATTTTCATGGCATTGCCAAACCACAATTGTGGACACAGCAAGGGCACTGATACAATAAGGACTGGGATCACATCTCCTCTAGAAATTCTCCAACAAAAACCTCAATGACAAAACTCCTCGGGCATCAGAAAGTGTGAGTCTATCAGAACTGAGTAGACAAGATAAATGACACCTGGGATGACAAATTAACAAGATCCCAACTCAGGTTCCCATAGCAAAACCTGGTTTTCTCTCTCCACAAGAGCCACCCCTCNGAATAACTTCAGAGCAGTGACTTGCAGAGGCTGCAACACAAGGTGTCGTTCCCAGCAAAGGTCACCCAGATGCTCAGAGCCATTTCTGAGCAGGCTGCTGCTCCAGGGCTGCTCTGTCAGGGTTGAGGGAACAGCGGACCTCAGGGCTGCAGTTTTGGAGGCACTGGGAGGAACTGGGAGCTGCAGATTGCCTGGCAGGGCAGTATTTCAGCAGAGCCTGGAGAGACACCCACGCTGGGAATAAATAGCAGAAGCTCCTTCAGGCTGAGCCAGAAAACATCTTCATCAGCCCTTCCTGGGTTCAGGTTTCCTGGAGCCCCTGGCACACAAAGCACTTCACTAACAAGCATTTAAATTCAGAAGTCAAGCACGAAGACATATTATCAGGAGGCCACGTCACAGCTTCATTCTGGCCACTGTCACCTGGAGTCCCAGGGGAGCCCTCGGACCCCCCAAAGCACCAGCTGAGAGAGGGGCACCGGGCCAGCCCTGCCTTCACCCACCTGCAGCAAGGACTCTGTGCAGGGAATAAATCCCCTTCCCTCAGAAGGCATCCCCGTGAGGGACCCAAAAGCATTCCTGAGGGTGGGAAGGGGCTGCAGGAACACCCAGCACTGCCTGGGAGAGGGGGAAGGGGAGCTCTGTGGGACTTGTCCCAGCAGCAGGGACAGAGGAGAAGGAGGCAGCACAGAGATCCCTCTCAGAGCATCCCAACATATTCCAGGTGGTTTGTGCTCCCCAGCAAGGGCAGGAGGTGGTGGTGGTGGGATCTCCCACCCAAGGGCTATGACTCTGCTGTGAAACGAGGATCAGGGATCCTCAGAGACACACAGGTTCCCAGGCTCTGGTATGCCTGTGACAGCCCCCCCTTCTCCTCTGACAGGAAAGCATTCCCTTTCTTCTCCAAAGGAGTCAAAGGCAGCTCCTTCCCTCCTTCTTTGTCGCACTGTTCTCCCCAGAACACCTCAAACCCCCCTCTCCTCCTCCTCTGAGGGGGAAGACAACCACATCCCCCTCCACGGTCCCGCTCAGGTCCCAGCTTCCCACGAGCCAGAAATTCCCATTTTTAAAGCACACAAAAACCTTAGGAAGAGCTCTGGACTTACCCCCACTTCTTCCACATTGCTACAGAAGGCAGCCCAAGGCAAGCCCAGCAGGAAAGAGGAAAGAAATTACTCCCTCCCACCTGGTGAAACACAAAACTCCCCAGCCCGTGTGGGAGCTGTGGCAGGGCAGAGCAGGTGGAGGCTGCGGGGACTCAGCTGCTGGATGGCTGGGAGAGGGAAAGGTAATCCTGTGGAACAGGGAAAACCTGCTAAAGCAGGGCAGAAAGGTAAGTGGAGAGCCACGGTTTATAGGGGCAGCAAAACAGGAACCATTCCTCAGGCTGAACCCTCTGCAAAGCTCCTGTCAAACCTCTTTGGTTTGGGAGTTAAAGGAGTTTGGGTGATGGTAGGGTCAGTATTTCAAAATGAAGCTGCTGATGTTTGTTGGAGGAAATGATTGGTGCTTAACCAGGATGAAGAGGGATTATACAGACACCTAATGCTTGAATTTTCCAAAAGAAACCGAGTTATGTTTTAGGAGGTGATAGGAAATCCTTGGATTTAGGTGCGTGTTTGAATCAGAAAGTGATGCCATTCCTTGTCTTGAAACTCAAATCTACCTAAAATGAACATACAAAGGCATAATAAGCAGCTTTATAAATTATTCATCTTGGTTTTGATACTTAGAGCTGACTGTTATTTGAGGAAATGGAAATAACTGCAGTGATTTAGATGTAGGAATTATGGATCCTATCGGGATCCTGGTGCTGATTTGGGGGGCTTCAAAGCTGACCTTGGAAAGGACAAACGGTGAAGAAGGAGCAGGGCAAGGCTGGATTTTCCTGGGAGGATGAATAAGGAAGGAGCAGGTTTAACACCAGCAGGGCCAAAGAAGCTTTGGGAAGCCAAAGGGTTGCAACAAGAGCAAATTCCTCTCAGCATCTGGGTTTTTCTTTGTCTGATAACTATAATTTATGTCAAGGATCTGTCATGGAATAAAACAGGAAGGAAAGCTGCAAAAGTCTCCATCTACCCAAAGCTGTCCATAAATCTGGATCTGTCACACAAATACAGAGTGAAATGGAAATATAAGATTTTTCTTTAAATTGAATACTTCTCCCGAGTTTTTTGAGCCTTCTACAACTATTATTAAAAAGAAACGCCCTCGTTCCCGTACCAGTTTACAGCCCCCAGGGCACGGTCGTTATCACAGGGGAGGGGTTGCTCTGACGCTGAATTTTGGGTCACTGGAGGGGGATCTGCCGTCCCTGACTCACGGCAGCACCACCAGAAACCACGCGCAGAGTAAAGATCCCCTCAATGCTGCAGCCGGCAAAACCTCAGGGATTTTCCAGGATCATTTGCACAACCAAACAGCCCCGGGTGGAGCAGCCGGGGCTGAGCTTGACCCTCTCTCTGCTGCTGGGACACATCCAAGGAAAGCCCCAGCACCTCCCTGTGTTACCACAGACACAAGGTGGGGAAGGAATTCGTTACAGCTGATTAAAAATCAAACCCTCCCTTGCCTTTGGTCACTGTTCTGTCTCTGCTGTGCCACTTTCCCCCTGGGAATAGTTTCCTTACTTCTCCTTGGCATCAAGCTCTGGCAGCTGCTCCAGCTGTTCCCAGCTCTTCACCTCTGCTCCAGCTCCTCTCCCAGCAGCTCAGGGTCACTCCTCCCTCTCCCCAGCCCAATCCCTCCATGGAGCAGCTCTCCAGGGAGCTGTTCCCTCCGAGGACACACCTGCCTTCTCCTGGAGTCACCTCCGGGGTCCCTCCCCAGCACAATCCACAGTTTTCCGCGGGAAGAGGAGAACTGGGGTGGGGCAGAGGGAGCTTTTAGCCTCGGAGCAGCTCCCAACACACCGGTGCTCAATCAACAAATGGATTAACTGAGGCATTTGGTGGCAGGTGGAATGTTTGCCGAGCAGGCACGGGAATTTAATTTGATTCAGCTGCCCCCGAGTCAGCTCCGGAGAGAAGGTCAAGGTCACCTGGATGTCTGTCCTGCAAAACCCACCCCAAGGGGTTGGGGGGAGATTTGGGGGGGATTGCTGGAGGCAGAGCCCCACATCAAGGCTTCCTGCAGTCTGTGACAAGAGAAAGCCACCAGCAGACACTGAGAAACCTGCACCTTAATTAGCATTGGTTATAGACCTTTGAAATGTAGCATCTGGTTGGAACAACAAAAGGTAGGTGGGTTCACCCTGGAGTTCCATCTGTCATGGCTCCATTACCATCCAAGGGAGATGTCACCCCCTCGCTGCTTCCAAGAAATGTCTGTGTTGGAGTCCAAAACTGAAACCAGCCAGCAGAGAAGGACAGGGGAGGGTGAGGAGCACGCAGGTATGGAGGAGGAAAGTCTCTCTTACCTCTGAAGGCACATTGTCCGAGATAAACTCAACACACCCTTCTGCACCGTGTGGTTTGGGAAGTGAGCCTTGATATTTGTGCCTGAATTGCATCAGTTGTGTGCTTTATAAAAGCGTTAATTCCACGCCATTATTCCTATGGAAATGCACTCATCAAATATTCAATAACACAGTGGATAGAAATCACAGACTCACAGAGTGGTTTGGGTTGGAAGGGACCTCAAATCATCCAGTTCCAACCCCCCCCCAGGAAATGCCACATGGAACAACCCTCCAGCTGTTAATTCATCCACAACCACAGCCACCAGAATTAAAGTTACCTGGGCGTCCATCCTGAGCTGCAGTTATCAATTATTGCAGGTAAACCATTCAAAAGGTGCTTTGAACTTGGGTGAGGTCCTGGGTAACGCTGTGCCACCGGGCAGAGACGACGTCCTCACCCGAATTGAGTGCCCTGAATAATTCACTGCCCAGCCAGGCACTTTGTCCCCTGGCACTTGCATACGCTTAGGGGCCACTTTTCCAAGATAAGAACTGGAAACCGAACCTTCCCTGAGATTATGTTGCACCGGGGGGATCTCTGAGGAGCCGGTGTAAGCGTTTCTATGTTAATTACAAACCACCCAAATAAGTGGGAGCACCCATGGGCTGCATTAGAGCTGCCCCCGGAGTCAGGCAGGCCCGTGGCACCGCAGCCTGGCACCGGCAGCTCGGCTGCTCCAGCACAAACCCGTGTCACGGGCTGCAGGTCCGGCGGGAGCCTGGAGGTTAATAATGTATATTCCCTGGGTTATAGGATCTCCCTTCCCGGGCTGAGGCTAAGCCGTGCTTAAAAATTAACAGTGCACACATCTCCCGGAGGAGGAGCGGGGGCTGGGGCTCCACATGAATCTTTGATGGCATCCCAGCTGGCACGGGGAATTTTACCTGTGGAGGGGGTCCCTGGCACAGGGTGGGCACGGTGTGAAAGAGGAGGAGGGTCCCGCTCTCACCTGCATGGACAGAATTGTGCCGTTTTCGTCTCCAGGGTCCTGATGTAACGGGAGATGGTAGAGGCTGGTCCAGCTCCGCTGGCCTCGGTGCAGCACCGGCCTCGCTCCCAGTATGAGCTGGTGGGAAACTGGGCCTTGGCTACAGCAAAGAGGAGACAGAGAAAATACTGATTGCCACTATTATTTACATTATTATTAAACCCTTCCAAGTTTTCTGCCATCCATTCCCTGTTACACATCCCGTGGGGAGTCTGGAATGTGGGTGAGTGTTTCAGTGGGTGCCCAGCAGAGCTCAGCAGGACAAAGGCAATGAGCACTGACCCCACAGAGCAGCAGCAAAGGGGACAGTCCTGCACATGAGGCCAGGCCAACCTGAAATGGCAACCAGATTAAAATAAAATAAAATAAAGTAAAATGCCAAGCAAATCTTTCCACACCATCAGTGGAAAGAGGATTCCTCAGGGAATGGTGAGGAATTGTTTTGCACAGAGTAGGAATCCCAGAATCATTTTAGCTGGAAAAGGGCTCCCAGCCCAACCTGTGACCCCTCCCCAGAGCACTGGGTGGTTCCTTGGACGCCTCCAGGGATGGGAACTCCAAACCTCCCTGGGCAGCCCCTTCCAAGGCCTGACCCTCCTTTCCAGGAGGAAAGCACGGAAAAGAGCAGCATGGAATTAGAGAAGGAAATAATGTCCTTTGCTGACAAATGCAATAGACAATTAACTTTGTATCTGAGGCGCTGTGATGGACAGAGGGGGCTCTCCAAACCCTGCAGACTTTAACCCACAATCCTGCTTTGCTGCAGCCCCCACTGGTGTCCCCAGAGCTGGGAATGTTGTGCTGGATCCCACAGGCAGCTCCCAGGAGTGACTCCAGGAAATCCTTGGGGGGTTGTGCAGCTCCCAGGAGTGACTCCAGGAAATCCTTGGGGGTTGTGCAGCTCCCCCCATCCCCCATCCCAGCCCCTGGCCTGGCTCCAGCAGGGACATTTCAGCACCTGCCTCTGGCTCCGTGTCACAGGTCCTGTGTGTAGAGAGATCACCTTTAGCCAGTATTGATCCCAGGAGTTCAGATTCCTGCCTTCCTCTGACATGATGAATGACTTTTAAGTAACATAATATCTGGTTTCCTCCTCTCTCACACACCCATTTCATTGCCAGAGACCAGATCCGAAAGGATTGTTTGCAGTCGAAAGGGAAAGAGAAATCCTTCACCTGGTGCCCAGCCTCCTCTTGTTCATATTTAATGGAATTCTTGCTTGTGTTAAAATGGTGATCAATTATTCACCCCCCTGGGCTCAGTAATTCCAAACATCCCGAGTAACAAATGGCACTGCTCTGGGCCCTCAAAAATCCCCAAATACTTGGTTTTCCTTTTCAGGCTGCTGTGAACTGCAGGGGCTTTCCCTGGATATGTAAATGAAAGGATGAAGCAGGTCCTGGATATATAAATGAAAGGATGAAGCAGGTCCTGGATACATAAATGAAAGGATGAAGCAGGTCCTGGATATGTAAATGAAAGGATGAAGCAGGTCCTGGATATATAAATGAAAGGATGAAGCAGGTCCTGGATATATAAATGAAAGGATGAAGCAGGTCAGGTGTGCCAGGAGGGAGCACAGGGCACATCCATCCCCTCGGGATCCAAGGCTCTCCCATCCCTGCTGGAGGACAACGTCCTCTCTCCTCTCAACCCTCCAGCTCAGGCCTCTCTCTCAGCCACTTTTAACATTTGAAAAGAGTATTTTTCTGACTGGCTGGATTAAATCCTCCACGTTATTTCTCAAGGCAGTTAAGAGGAAACACAAGCCATTCAAAAATTCATTTAAAAATTCATCTTCCCAAGGCAAACAAGGAATGTAAAGCTGCAATAACAGATCTGTGCTCAATGTCCTGCAGTCTCCCCTCTCACAGGTCACAAAATCTGTTCCTCAAACACGAGGAGTGTGTGGTGAACTGGCCACAGGCTGGTACAAAAGGCTTTTCTCTCCAAGTTCAATCAAAAGGACGGGAGCCCATGAGGGACCCCTTGTGTCCTGTGGGATCTGAGGCTGTCACAGCAGGGCCCTCCGGCAGGGACAGGGATTTGGGGAGGGGGGGGCTCTGCCAGCCAGGCTAAAGCCAACAAAAACCCCTCCTGAGTCCAGGAGCTGGGGAGTTGGGTGTGTCTGGAGGAGCCTGTGGATGTGGGCTTGGAAAATTCACTCCAGAGGAGCCGCCACAGAAACCTTCAGGGGACTGGTTGGACTGGGAAAAAAATACTGTTTTGGTAACTACTTTTACCTACATTCATTGGAGGGGAAGGGATACCATTCCCATGCCTCCCCACCCCTCATTTCCCCTCTAAAACAAGGGGAATTATGTTCTTCCAGCCCAACCACTGACTCTGAGCTTCTGCTCTGACTCTCCCTTTCCTGGTTTCCCTCCCTGCCATCCCATCTTTCCATCCCTCTCACCCATTCCACAGTTTCCCACCTGCTACAGCAGATCTTTTATCTGTGATTATTTAATCACGGAATCCCAGGATGGGCTGGGCTGGAAGGGACCTTAAAGGTCACCTAATTCCTCTTGCAGGGACACCTTCCACTAGAAGGTGATGGCACCTGTGGCCAGAAAAAGCAATGCTGGGAGAAAACACTGGAGTTTCAGCACAGTAACGCAGTTCTCCAGGTGTTTGTTGTTCTCCAGGTGTTTGTTGTTCTTCAGATGTTTGTTGTTCTCCAGGTGTTTGTTGTTCCCCACACAGCTCTGGGAAAATATCCAATTTGATGTGTTGAATCTCCTGTGGTTTCTTTATTTGACCTTCCAGCAAAGCTGAAGAGGAAGCTACAGAAAACGCAAATATATTGAAGGAGATGTCCTTTGACGTGTGGCCATAACTCCACTGGTGTAAAGGGAAACTGGCACTGGAAAATTCAATATTGAATCAAAGCCTGCTGTGATTAGCCTCGGTTCCATGATCTCTAATCCAAGGAGGAGTTATCGTGATGGATTAACTCTGATAACTCTGACAAACTTAAGGGTTCAATAAAAATGGATTTGGGTCTCATAACCCACAGCTGACTCACTGGGAATGATTTTACAAACTCCTGTGCAGCTCAGAACCACCCCAGGGAGGATGGGGAGCCCAGTTCCCCCCTCAGCAGGGACTGGGATGGCTGGAATTTTGGAATAAAAGTGCAGGAGCAGGTCAGACCCTAATGAACACATACGTCCAGGTTGGACATCCCCCAGAGCTCAGGGCAGGGACCCTCTGCACAAGCAAAGCCTGGACACAAACCCCGTTGTTCCCCTGAAGGTAAAACGCCCTCTGGCTCTGCCATGCCCGTGGAGATGAGCTATCTGCATTAAATTGTGTTTAATTTCACTCTAGAACTATAGGGCCCAATTAAAAATAATGAGGCCTGTCTCCAAGTGTCAGGCTCAATTAGAGCTAATGGGAAGTGAGAGCTCCTGGAACAGATTCATTTTGGTCTGATGGACAAACTGGGGCAGGGGTCTGGCCAGGGGTCAGCGGAATAGACCCGCCAACAAAACATGGGTCACTCAGGCTTAAGGAGCCTGAAGGAACCTGGTTATTAAATAAGGAAGTAGGAAGGAAATCAAATCCAAAAGCACATGAATAACCACAACAGATTCTTTTTCTTTTTTCCTTTTTTTATTTTTTTTTGCTGGTCCATACCCCTGTATTCCAATCCATCCATTAAACTGCTCATTATAAAACACAATATGTAACACACGAGGGTTAAACCTATTTGACAAGACCGAAGGAAAACTAGAAAAAGAAGTGCCCAACTCCATGTTCCAGTGCCAGTTTTCAGGAGTTTGGCAGGACCAATATTTTCCTTTGGCAGTGCTCCAAAAATTGCGGCGAAGTGGCTGGGCTTTCATTTAACATGTAAATAATAAACCCAGGAAAGACAACTCGAACGCAGAGACAAACCAGGCTGCCTTGGTAGATGTTATGAGTTGATGAATTGATTTCTTCCAGTTCGGCCTCAGCGATGAAAACAGGAAAAATGTCCCATCTTTCTCTGTGGAAACCCTGATGGGACAGTCAGACAAGTTCAGGAGTGAAGCCCATTTGTCCTGGAGGAAACACCACAGGGTGACGACTGCGAGGCGCTAGACAGTGGCTGTCATTTCAGAGGAGTAATTAACCCCGAGGAGAGGGAGAAGCGGGGCCCGTCGCCTGTTTATTCTGGTCGAGTGGCGGTGGGTGTGTGTTCGCACAGGCGGGCACTGGGATGTGTCCCGGCAG
This sequence comes from Pitta sordida, assembly GCA_013390025.1. Lineage (NCBI taxonomy): Eukaryota > Metazoa > Chordata > Aves > Passeriformes > Pittidae > Pitta > Pitta sordida. Next base: position 93,292 of record WEKX01002980.1, read on the forward strand.
AGCCGTGCCCTGGGCAGCTGTTGTCACCAGCAATGACTCTGCGGCTCGTGTTGGGCAGTGCTGACACTGTGCCGGGCCCTGGCTGGCCCTTTGTTTGTCTCTGGAGACACCTTTTTAATCTAATGATCTCTTTCTCAGTGTCTAACGATGCAACGCGCCGCCCTGGGCTCCTCATCCCCCGCTCCCCTCCCCCCCCGACACAGCCGGGCTTTGCATTTTAAATCTCTTCTCTGGCACTTGGGAGCCAGGACAGAGCAGCTCAGCCCCCGAGCTTCTCCCCAGCGCGAGCAGTTCGGGGAGAATGGGCAAATCTATAACCAGACCCCTTGTTTCCCTTCGTCCTTCCTTCCCTGCGCGCCAAGAACCTCAGGAGGGGGATCGGTGGCCACGTTACAACAACAAAGAGGGTCCCAGAGTCGCAGGATAATGTTCTGAGCTGGGAAGGGACCCACAAGGATCACGGAGTTAAGAGCCATTCGTTAAGAGCCCATTAGTTGAGTCCAACTCTTAATGAACAGCTCATGAAAGAAATTGTTGCCAAAATGCAACGTGGGACCACTGGCAACACAAAGGACTGAAGTTCTTCCCTTCCTCCAGTGTCTGCTCCGGGTGGAAAGCTCTGGAACACTCACATCACCCCAGGCCCGGGTGAAAACCTTCTTGATGTGCTCAGACGGGAACCACCACGGGCAGGAAGATCTCTGGAGCCTGAGGCACAGCTCCCTGTATCGGGGGAATCCTCAGAACAGGGCAGAGATCTCAGACAGGATCCTGGTTCAAAGATGACCACAAAGACACCCGTATTTCCCGTGGTCTGAGGGATACCCAGCTCAGCTCCTGCAGCACTTGGGAAAACAGAAGCCCTGAGGTTCTGGAGGAGTCTGGGATTTGCAACAGGGCATTCAAGCACGGGGAAGGGGTGAAACACAACTGGGCCACCAGTAAAAGCACAAATATCTCAAGCTTTGGTTTGCCAGGTTGGGTGGGAAGAACATTCTGATGCTGACGAGAAGAAAGGGCATTAAAATCCTGTTTATAGAGCACTGGAGGAAAAGCAAAGCCAAATGCCACCTGCTGGATTTTAATTTCCATGGATCGAATCCTACAGGGGAGATAATTTTATTTATGGCTCATTCTGCCTCCCTCGTGAAACCAGAGAATTTTTGGCCTCCAATGGCCAGGAGGAGACTTTTGGTCTCCTCTGAATTTCCCAATACCATCAGTTCCATGGTGATGGAGGGGCTCGAGAGGGGCTCCCTGACTTCCCCCAGCAGGTGCATCCCTGCCTCCACTCCCCACAGAACACCCTGGGCTCAGCCCCAAGAGTGAGATGTTGCCATCACCCAGACCTGCCCACGGTCCCCCCTGCAACAATCAGACTTTTCTCTTGCGCTGCTGTTGGGAGGGAATTCCAAACACAAAGACACTCAGCAGGCAGCCCCTGGATTCCCCCCCTCCAGCCCCTTCTTAGGGAAAATGAAAGAACCTTCTGGGAGGGAGGCAAAGGGACACACAATTCCTCTGGAAGTGCTTCCTGTCGAGCGGCTCTGCTTTTGCCCCGAGCAGCGCCGGGCTCCCACTTTTTTACTGTAGCGGGACCCCCAGACAATCAGTTTGTTCTCTTGTGACAGTAACCCAGGGAACAAATCTATGATGACACTGGGACATGCATTGGTGAACTTTGTGGCCTTGGAGGTCACTGGACAAATCTCTCTAAACTGAACTGTTGACAGTTCTTTGCAGGGTTCCCCACAGGAAACCCAAGGTTAATTGACCATTCTTTCAAACCATGAAATGCTTTTGAAAATGTTAGTTTTAAGTCTCGGAGCCTAAAAAGCTGATGAAACAGCGTGTCCTGCACTGGGGTGTCTTCTAATTACTGAAATGAAGAGTTATGGGCAGGGAAGGTGTAGGAGGGGTGCAATTAGAGTGGTGCAATGTTCAGTAAATCCTGACATTGTTCAGAGCAGGGATGCTGAGGGAGCAGGGGCCTGACACAGGAGCTGCTCAGAAAAGAGCTGACGACTTCTTGATTATGTTAATTTGATGATGGCCTTATTAAGAGAAGGGTCTCAGCTTTCCCCTCTTAGAACCTCAGGAAAAAACAGGCACATTCTTCTCTTTGCTCGGTGCCACCGACCCCAGTGCTAGTTCCTGCAGGATCAGGAATGCCAGGGAATACCCAGCACACCCCTGAAGGACTGGCAGCAAAGGGAATTTGCTTTCTGAGGGATGACACACGTGTAGAACCTGTAAATCACCCGAGAGTTGCAGAAGCCAGGAAGAAAATGGACAGAAATCCCCCTGTCACAGGCTCTGAAAAGCCTCTGTCACACTGAATTTGGGCTTTGTCCCTTTCAGGTATTACCCCGACACCCTACGGGTGTTATTTTTTATTTCAGATAAAATTTGCCTGTGTGATCATTGAAAATATTGAAGCTATAGAAGCCAGGAAAAATCCCTGAGTTTGCTGTGGATGCTTTTCTCCAGAAACCTTGGAGAACGTTTGGTTGGGTATCTCTAGTCCTGGGTAATAAACCCGGTGTGATCCAGGAGATTTGAGTCCTGTGAATAGTAATTAGAAATGAGAATATAACAAAAGATAATCAAAGGCAGGGAGAGGAGCTGCCAGGCTGCAAAAGGAATCACCAGTCGTTGGTAAAGATGCGACAAATCAACACACCAAGAAGAAAAGAGGCAGAAAAGCAGCAACTGCCTTAGGAATGAATCTGCAGGTGGGATTCTGAAGGGAGCAAAAGCAGGTTTCCCTTCGTTTGAGGCACACATCGGAAAACTTCCCCAACATTTTCAGAGGCCCTCCGGTGTGTTTCCCTCACCTTGTCCGTCGGGAAGGGCTTTTTGTCCGTTACATCCCCGCATGTCATCAGGGCCTGTGCCTTTTGTCCCCCCTCAGAGCCACCATCTGTGTCCTCCCGAGTGGCCAGACGAGGGACAGAGCCCCCGGCCCGCCGGGATTAATCTGCAATTTCACACCAAATGATTTCTCGGTATTATTTGTTACGATACAGGATCCGGGGGATGGGACAAACGGTCGGCGCTTTTCCGAGGGGACGGAAAGGGGGGAAGGCTTGGAAAGTTTCCTGGGTTTCAAAGGGATTGGCCAGAATCCACTGGTTTCATTCCGATATGATTGTCCTGGGGAAGGAGCCCGTGGGGGGAATTCAAAGAGCTGCTTTTTATTTCTGAGGGGAGAGGAAACCACCCAAATGTGCGCGCTGGGAGGAGGGATAACACGATTCCCATCTGCAGCAGCCACAGTTTGAAGTGCAAAGGGAATATTTTGAATTGTAAAGGCACCGGGTAAATAAAGGAGGAGCCAGAGAATCCAGCCTTTGACATCAAACAAAGCTGGCTTGAAGTGTGCAAGGAAATGCTGCCTTGTTATTAGGAGCCCCACACTGACCTGCACTCACATCGCCCTTGTCTCCACATCTCGGGGGTGCTCAGGTGCAGAGGGGTGAGAAAAGCCAGGTGAGGAGGAGGCAGAGCGAGCTCAGGGCACATCAATGTTCCCTTCACAAAAAAACAAACAAACAAACAAGATGATGAGTAAACATGCAGCAGCCATGGGGTCACCTCACACAAAAAAAAACAAACAAAAAAGATGATGAGTAAACATCTCTTGGGTTCACCACAGAGACCCGCTCCAAATTTGGCTGAATTTGGGGGGAATATTCTGATTTTCCAGCCTGACTGCGCCAGAGTTCTCACAGACCTTCGTAAATCTCTGCTTCTGAGGGCTCCTCAATGCTCCACTGCTTATTTTATTTTTCCCAAAGCAAACTGGAGATTGTGGAAAATAAACCAAGCTTGTTTTATGATGACCTCAGCCGGCAGCGAAATGAACTCAGTTGAAATGAAAGTCTATAGAAAATCAAGGTGTTTTTAGTAGGAATTCACACACAAGGCAGGGAATGTCTTCGAAAAGCCAATCCCTGTTTTACCTCTGTTGTTTCATTGCGTTATTTATTTGCTACAAATCAGTCGCCCCCAAGAAAGGAAGAAATTAATTGCTGGACATTGTGTTATTTTAAAGGCTACGTGCGACTTTACATGTCACCAAATAATTGGATTAATGGAAATACCTAAATATTTCTCTGCTAATATTCACTGTGCAAATAACTTCAGTTAAGGCAGGTGAACTTTCCCTGCTCCTTAATTCAGCCAAGACTAGAAATAAAAACCTGCAGCTGTCCGTGCCTGGCGTTCTCTCATTTTAAATCCTGTAACAGACCCCCAGTTAATATATGTCACAAGATAAAACACACCAATACTCCCTCCCTGCACAGCATCATGTCTCCAGTTACAGAAACTGGGGAGAAAGCTCTGAAAACAAGAAAAATCGGCTGGAAATCCATTGGCAGTTTGGGGTGATGAGTTGGTGTGGTGGAAGGTGTCCCTCCCCACGGCAGGGGCTGCAACGAGGTGGTTTTTAATGTCCTTCCAATCCAAACCATCCCAGGAATTCCTCAGAGCTCCGTCCCATCCAGTTCCAAGGGCAGGGACTCACCATCCCCCTGCACCTCCTGGTTGTAAAAACATTCTTCCCAACGACCCAATAATTCGATTTTTCCCTTCTCTCCTCACCTGGAACCATCCCTGCCCCTTTCCAAGCAGGAACTATGCAAATCACCTGGACTGGGGGAGAGCCGGATCCGGGCTGGAATGTGCTGCCACAAGGAAAGCAGTGAGGCGAAAAGCTGCGCACACAAAGGCTTGACCAGGCTCCGAGGAGGGCTCAGAGACACGGGGTGTTTCTATCCTCACCCCTCCTGCAAACATTCTCCTGCAGGAATGCTTCTTTTTTTAAAATGTGGGGATTTTTTTTTAAGTTACAGGGTAAATATATGATGAGCGTAAAATGACCTTTTTTGATAAGGTACGGCCTGACACGTCTGTAATTAATAAGAAATCCCTTAATGTAATTAAGGGAACACTTGCAACGGTGCAAACTCCCCGCCTTGGGCTCTGGCAGGACTTGGAGTTTTCCTGGTGCCCGGTGTGGGCCTTGATGTGCAGGAATATTGATTAACCTCCACTTCTATCAACAGCAATTAACAGAGAGAGGTTTGATGCTCATCAAAGCCAACAGATCCTCGTTAAGAGCAGAAAAAAGGGATCTCCATCTTCAGGTTTCCTCCTCTCTCTGCTCCCTCGATGTGTGTCCCGCAGTGAAGGGCCCAAAACTGAATCTGTATTTGAGGTGCTTCATCGGGGCTGAATACAGGGGGATGACTTTGTTTGTGTACAAATGTGGTTAAACAGAGGTGCCCACACCTACCAGACCCCCTGGGCCCTCCGGACACTCCTTCTGTGCCTTGCAGGGACAGCCTGGCTCAGGGCTGCAGCTCCATGGGGAGACACCTGCACGGAACCACGGAATCCCAGAGTGGTGGAGAAACTTCAATGCTTGTGCAATTCCACCCCTGCCATGGGCACGGACATCTCCCGCTGTCCCAGGCTGCTCCAACCTGGCCTGGGACACTGCCAGGGATCCAGGGGCAGCCACAGCTTCTCTGGGCACCCTGTGCCAGGGGCTCCCCACCCTCACACGCCCCTCACACTCTCCCCTCACTCTCACCCCTCACACTCTCGCCCCTCACACTCACCCCTCACACTCTCCCCTGACCCCGCTCAGGGCCGAGGCGGCACACAGAACACCGGGCGGTTCGGGCGGTTCAGGCTCCCCGGGGCTGTCCCGGTTTCCCTTCCCGGTTTCCCTTGCCGCGGTCAGCCCGGAGCGGGACGGGCACTGCCTCCGCTCCGCTCACCGGGCACCGAGCTACGGGCACCCGGTGCCGGGCAGAGGGCACCGGGCAATGGCCCCCGAGCTCCA
>WEKX01002980.1:99161-142410 GCA_013390025.1 Pitta sordida
CCAGGGCAGCGGGATGGGATCATCCCGGCTCACTCCATCCGTCCCCGGTACAGCGGAGCTGGGGTCACCCGAGCTCTCTCCATTCCCAGGGCAGCAGTTCTGGGGTTCTCGGGGTCTCCCTCCATCCCCGGGATAACGGGGCTGGGATCTCCCTGCATCTCTCCATCCCAGGCAAGCAGGGCCGGGGCTGCCCGGCTCCCTCCATCCCCGGGATAACGGGGCTGGGGTCCCGCTCGTTCCCCCTCCACTCGCAATGCAGCCGTCCCCCGAGCTCTCTCCATCCCGGGGACAGCAGGGCCGGGGTCCCCCGAGCTCTCTCCATCCCCGGGACAGCCGGGATGGATGCCCCGGTTCCCCCGGTCCCCGGGACGGGCTGGGGCCGCTGCAGGTCCCGCAGTTTGTTCTTCCCAAGGGCGGCGGGGGCTGTTTGCGGGATAAGAGCGGGAGCGCTCCCGGTCGCCCCTGCCCCGGACTGTCCCTCCCTCAGGGGTCTGAGCTGGGATTATCCCCCGTGAGATGTTTTCCTGCCTTCCCCAGTAACTCCGGTGCCCCCGGGGGTGCCCGGCCGGGCCGTGCCCGGTGCCTCCCGCCGCTGCTGAAGTGCTGGATAGCTACTGCTGCTGCTGCCTCGGCTCCCCAAGGACATGATAGAGAGTGACATCCCCTCCGGAATGGCAGGAATCCTCAGGAATTCGGGGCAAACCCACCACCCTTCCCAGGAGTACAGGTGAGGCGTTCGCCCCTGCCAAAACCGCGCCCTGCACTCTCACGTTCTGCTAAACCATGTTGCTCCCTCATTTTTCCTAAAAAACCCCTTAGCACACAGAAATCCACTCTTGTTCTTCTATTTTTAATGTTCTCTGCATTATTTCTCCACCATAATTAAGATTTCTAAGCTGGTAACCAGTTAAAATACATCCTCATTTAAGGGCGTTGCTGTTTTATGTGTTCACAAAGTGATGGGATTTAGTTGAAGGTTGGACTCAATCTCGGAGCTCTTTTCCAACCCTAATCTTTAATTCTCTGCTCTCTGATTTTAACACTAACCCCCATTTGATAAACACACCCTCAGAGCCTGGGGCTGACCTCCCTCTAAACTCCCTGTCCTGCACGAGCACTGCCAGAGGAGGATATTCTTTTTTAATAATAATTGGTGAAAAGTTCCCTTCCAGCTCACTGTGGATCAGTCATGGAGAGGCTAAATAAGTGCAATAGACACTAAACGAGCTTTTAATTAACACAAGCACTTGTGTAGCCCCCCAATCAAATAGCAGGGGTGGGAGCAAACCTGGCTTTGCCAAGAGCCTTTGATAATTCGATTTACCTGGGCCACTGGGCTCCCGTTTGTCACCTCAAAGGATTGTCAGCGGTCACAGGAGGGTTCAGCACGAGTCACAGAGCCCTGGGTTACCTGAGGTGACATCCCCTCACACGCCGCAAAGCTCCAAGAAAGACAAAAATAAAGAACATCATAAAAAATACAGAACACAACCCACTAAAAAAAAACCAAGGAAAACCCCCAAGGAATCAATGTGTTATTTTAAAATGAGGAGTGGGCCAGTCCTTGCTGGCAGCCTGGGGGGGTTGTAGCCATTTCTGAGGTGCAGGTATTCTCCTCTCAGCCTCCCTCTGTTCAAAATGCAAACGCTGCCTCTCGCAGCCCAACAAGTGATTTGTTCTAGTCCCTGAAGCCTCTGTGCAAAAGGGGCTTCTGGAGCTGTTTGGCTGTTTAGTGAGGCGGTTTTCTGGGCAGTTTTCTTGGCTGCCCAAATACCTGACAAGAAATTAGTTGGGATTTAATGAAGGGTGTGGGTGAGAGAAACTTTTGGGGACTTGGATTTAACTCTGGGTCTGCAGTGCCCTGCAGGACTCACCCCCTTAACAAAGACCCTTTTTATGGGGAGGAACAACTTCAGTCACAGCCGCAGAAAAATATGTTTTTAAGGGGGGGGACACAGATAAAATTTATCTGATTGCAGCAAAGGAATCGTTACTTTATTTTCCTCAGAAATCAGCTGCTTTTTAAAAATTGCTTGGGATTCTCTGTGAAACATTTTGAACTCCATCTCCCCAAAGATTTCCCCCTACTTGCAATTAAAAAAAAAAAAAAAAAAGAAGAAGAAAGAATGATTTGGCCTCGTTTAACAGCAGCAAATTCTGATAAAAATGCATAAAATCTGCGCCGCTGCGCCGTAAAACGCGGGGCTGTATTTGTCCCACTTCATGAGAAAACACTTTGGATTATGTAAAAGCAAATCTTTGAGACTGACTGATTTTTAAGGGAAGAATAGACCTGTCAAATTCTATCAGCTCTGTTTACTCTCCTGCTGTCAGCACAGGCCGGGGCTGGAACCCACCGGCCCGGCCGCTCCATGGGGGAGCAGCACGGCCCCACCAAATGGGGCCTGGCCTCCAATTAGCGACTGGCAGGGCTGGGGCTGTGCTCAGAATGCTGCTCTGTGTGCCCTGCCAGCCCTGGGGGGGACAGCTGGCAGCGAGGGCAGAGAACCCCAAACAGCCCCTGCCGCAGCTGGGAGCTCACGGGGTTCCTTCGGCCTCTGAAGGGATGGGGTGAGAAAAGGCCTCGGTGGGGCAGGTCGGGCAGTTCTGGGGGTCCAGAGCAGCCACGGGGACTCTGTGATGGGGCTTAAGGGGCCTTGGGCTGCTCAGCAGGGTCCTGGGAGTGGTTATACCCCAGGATAAAAGGGTTGTGGCCAGGTATTCCCTGCAGCAGGGCAGCTCTGGGGTCTGACACAGCCCAGGGATGTTGGGGACCATCCCAGGGATACTGGGGACCATCCCAGGGATGTTGGGGACCATCCCAGCAGGGCAGCTCTGGGACCTGACCAAGCCTGGGGATATTGGGGACCATCCCAGAGATATTGGGAACCATCCCAGGGATGTTGGGAACCATCCCATCACAGCAACTCTGGGATCCAAAGCAGCCCAGGGACATTGACGACCATCCCAGCAGGGCAGCTCTGGAATCTAACACAGCCCAGGGATACTGGTGACCATCTCAGGGACATTGGGGACCATCCCATCTCCTCCAGTGCCCGTTCCTGTGGCACTGGCACTGCCAGGCTGCCCGTGCAAAGCCGCTCTTTGCACCAGCAGGTGCCTCTTAGTTTCTACACAAAACATCCCCACCTTCAATATTTCCATCATGGGAGGAGTGGAAATATTTCTAATGGTTCCATTGTATTCCATCTCAGGGAATGAAAGCAGAGAATTATAGCACACCAGGGGGCTTTAACCCTTAATGCTTTATCCTTGTTAATTGTAATTAATAATTTGAGACACAACTCAGTGTAAATATTGTGATTTTAAATCAGTTTACCTCAGGTTTACTGTGCAGAGGTGGCTCAGCTGCTCCTTGGAGCTGCTCTCCAGGAATCCAGGTTCTCCAGCTCCTGAGTCCCGTGGTCTCCAGGCAGGAATTTTAATGGAAATCTGGAATCGATCCTTTGGATTGTAAACTCTGATTTAACATAAATACCCAGAGGGAGAGAAGTTTTAAATAGATGTATTTTGATCAGAAGGTGTTGATCATTAATAATGCAATATAGTGTTGGGCTCCATTGTCCTTCACCCCATTTAATCATTGTATTTAATTCACCCCATTTAATCATTATATAGACAATTCAAAATTGTCTGTCTCCACTGGCTCATTAGAGGGTCTGACACACTTTGGTTGTAATTACTTTATCCTTGCATAGTTCAGAGTTAGAATCAGAAGCACAGAAATAAATATAAATTCCATAAATTGTGCAGGTGTCACTTTCCAGTGGTGGAAAAGGTGGCAAATCTTTGCCTTCCTGGCACAGGGAGGGAGGGAGAACAGGGAGAAGGTGCCAGTGCCCCTTGCCGGGCCATGCTGTGTCCCCCACAGGGGCTGAGACACCGGAATTCCCAGGAATTCCATCCCTCTTTCAGGAAACCCGAGGAACCTGCAAGGACTCCGTCCCAGTGGATTGATTTAAGTGGATTAGTGCCACGGTTTCCTCTGCAGCTCTGAAATGTGCCGATCTGCAGGAATAAAAAAAATGGGGCCTTTGCTCCTCCAGCTGCCCCGTGGGGGTGGCAGAGGTGGGACCCAGAGTTCTGTCCCCAGAATTTCACCTCCCAGGGGTGCTCGTCCTCCTGCTCACAGCAGGGAGGGAGAAAGGGAATTGGGAGTTTTCCAGCACTTCAGAGGCTCCCTGTAGCCCTTGGGTGTTCTGTTTCTCTCTGTATATATATTATTCAAGTATTTCCAAATGAATTCGTACATAATTGACCCAGGACATTGGGAAAGCTCCTGTGTGCTGCCGCAGAGGGGCTGCACCCCCAGGGCAGGGAGTGAAGTGATGGAGGTGGTTCCTACAGCAGGACAAGGCTACAGGTTGTGTGTTTATATTCCCTTTACACTGGAGTAAACAACCAGCAAAGATTCCAGAGCTCGTGGATGAGGGGAAAATAACTTCCCAGAGAGACAATCCCCCTGGATGTCACGTGAGACATTCCTGTGCACATTTTTGCACCAAAGAGAAGCTTCTTTTGACATGAGTCCCAGGTTTGATTTTTGGTTTGGTTGGTTTTGGGGGGGCCTTTTTAAACCAAACAAGTTTCAGAGTCACATCCTGGCTGCGTTTGGCAAATCCCAAGCCAGAGGTGGTTAAAGCCCAGCAGGGACTGAGTGGTCGGGAGTTGTGCCTTTGCTCCGGGTTTCCTCTTGGACTCAAGCAAATCCCAGGGTCACCTGTCATTCCCTTTCCCTCCATCCCACAGCAAATGGTGCAATGAGGGTTGGGAAAGGCTGAGGTGTATAAAAGGCTGCAGGAGCACAGCTGGCCCCGCTCTGGGGCAGCAGGGGTTTGGAGAGTCCTTACCTGAGCTGTGGGGCAAGACAAGGACACCAGCAGCACCTGACAGGTTATAACATTATTTGCTCTTCCCTCACAAGGTTTGGTTCTCACACTCCAAAGTTTCTCGGGTTATGGGTGAGGAGGTTGTCCCTGGGAAGCTGTTTGATTTCTGTTACTTCCAGCAGGGCCAGAAATATGTTCAAGATCTCGAAGAAGGGTGGGCGGGTGGTTTGGGACGGGATGTGAGCTGTGCCTGCAGAGAGGAACTGCAGTGGGAGCTGCTGCTGGGGCAGAAACAGGGAGAGGGCGGCTGGGTCTGAGGGTGGAAAAGAGAAGGTGGCGTGGGGAAAGCACCTGGGAGGGAGGGGGATGAAAGGGGCAGAGCAGGCGGAGTGAGGAGCACAAGGAGATAGTGAAGTGACTCCTGCAGTGAAACGGAGAACATTCCTCACCTGGAGTCACAAACCAAGATGATAAAATCTCTGTGCTGGTCCTGAGGACAAAGGGAAGGGGAGCAGCTCCTCATCACCACTTCCAGGAGAGGTTTTCTCAGGGCTCCTGCTGTCCCGTTGTCACCCACACTGGGTAAACCACTGCTAATTAAGGCTCTGTCACCCTGATTGCTCCTGATTGATGGACTATTGTACTGCCCGAGCTCAGGGGGAACCGCTGGAAATGGGAATAAAAACTGGCTGTTGGGTGAGACTTAAACCCATGTTTGGAGTTGAGTATGTCCAAGTGCAGCCTCAGTGTTTGGGGCTGACCTCGTTCAGCACAGAGGTGGTGATGGGAGTTGAGGAGATGGTCTCTGTGAGTCTCCAGTGGCCAGTCCACCCTCCCCCGGTGTGCCCAGTGTGGAAGTGGATAATTCACCTGCAGGGGATGAACCACCTCAGCCCCGGCTCCCTGGAGGGGCTCAGGGTGAGGAAAGGAGCTGAAGGCAGATCCATGAGGGCGGACTCGAACCCAGCTCTGGGTTTAGTTCAGATCCCTGCAAGGTCGGGGCAGGAGTGACTTTAATTCCACCTGTTGTGCCAGTGGGATGGGTGGGAAAAAGGCTGAAGATGCCTTTAGGTGCCTGTGACTGAGGGGTCTGTGCTGCTCACAGGGTCTGGTGGCTTTGCCATGTATGCAACGAAGTGCAGGAACCCAATTCCCTGTGCCAGGAGCTCAGGGTCAGACCTGGAGCTGAGGGTCAGGTCTGGAAAGGAGTTTCATTCCTGATCCTAAGTTACCCTGATGAGATAAATATTTGGGGCAGATAATTCTAGAGCAGACAGCAAGGGTTTAACCCCACCGTGGAGCGTCTCTGTGTCACTCCCACCACAGGGAGTGAAAACACCAGGCCCTTTTCACGGGAATATCCCTGGATCAGCATCCTTGGGAACACACAGAGCTGGGAATTCAATCCCCAGCACCCTCCGGATTCTCACCGGTGCAGGAGCCTCTCCAGGACAGAAACAAAAGGGTGTTTTCCCGCAAAGCTGCAGGTGGAATTGTGTCATCCCACCACACCTTTAAAAGCAACAGCGCGTTTGCAACACGGGCGGAGGGACTGGAACCTCCTTCCAGAGCCTCGGTGGGTCCGGGGCTGCTCCAGGAGCGCCGGGAATGCAGCCAGGGACGGCTCAGAGTGGTGAATTAATTACAGCCCACCGCTATTTATCTCATTTACATGCCCTGAAAGGCAGTGGCTGCTTTTACCACAGTGCCCCATTGTGCCAGGGGCTGTGAACACCCTCCCAGAGGCAGGAGCTCCCACTCCTGGAGTGAGTTTATCCTCCTGGAGTCCACCAGGAAAAGGCTGGTGGAGGAGAGCAAGCAAAGTATCCCAGCGCACACTCATGGATGTGTAGCTGTCTTGGCACAGGGAATCTGGAATTTTCCAGGCTGGAAAGGCTGAAACCTCTGAGATTACAATGCTGGGCATTCCTGTGCTTTGCTCTCCTTTTTGTTTGTTTGTTTATTTGTTTGTTTGTGGGAGGGATTTTTTTGCAGTTAATTAGCATTTCTACCCTCAAACCCGTGTCCTGGGTTTGTGCTGCAGGGTATCTGGGCTTTTAAAACGGGGGGGATATTTTAAAAGCTTCACCTTCTTTAAGACATGTGAGAATTCAGTGCTGGGAAGAATAATCCTTCAACTTGAAATCATGGGATCACAGAATCACAGAATTCCCAAACAGTTTGGGTGGGGAAGGACCTTAAAGACCATCCAGTTCCACCCCCGCTGCCACGGGCAGGGATGCGTTTCAATGTTTTATTCTGGATAAATCCTTTCCCCAACTATTAACGAAAAGCTCCTCTGACAAGTACCAAACCCATGCAAATAAAAGTGCGAGTGAACAGCCAAGGGGCTGCAAACTGAAATTCAAACAAACGTGAACTTCAGGCAGGCAGGGGAGGGAAGGGAGAAGACCTGCCTTGCCCACTTGGGTCGTTATTATCCCATCTGATCCCATCTTTGTGTGGACAAACCAGAGCCCAAACCAGAGCGGTTTGGAGCTGCCTGACCCTTCCCTGGCCCTGTTGGGACCCGGGGCTGGCAGGACGCTGAGCCACGTTGCCATCCCATCTCCCGATGGCATCCAGGCACCATCCCGGCTCGGGATCATCCCGGGTGAGGAGCAGCCCTTTGTTCGCCCGGGGTGCGGCCCGGGGGATGCTCGGGGCCGTGCCGGGAGCACCGGGGCCAGATGGCAGGTGGGGTGAGCTGTGTGTCCGCCGTCACTCAGGCAGATTAATGGCAATTTGTCAAAGGGATGAGGAGGGGAGGGGAGGGGGGGGGAACAATTAAGGGAGAATCCCCCAGACAAAGGGGCCACGTGCCGCGGGCAGCGCTCGTTGGGCGCACAAAGGGGCATCGGCTCCCCCTGAATGGGCCCAACTGTTGCAAACGACATGAGCCTGCCCAGTTTTCAAATCATTTAATGCCCCTGTTTTCTTCCAATCCAGCCAATCTCCGCCGGCAGAGCCGTCACCTGATAAGTCTTCTTTTTCTCTTTTTTTTTTTTTTAATGGATTTAAGTCTCAGGCCTCCCCAAATAACTGAAGAGCGTAACCATGGCAATGCTAATTATTGCCCTGTTAACGGGGCAGGCTGGCACCGAGCTGGGAGATGGGGAGGGGCGGGGGGTGAGTTGGCCGGGATTTGAGCTTTTGGCTCCTGGTCATGTGTTGGTTGTTGTTGGTTTTTTTTTGCCCTTTTCTTCTTTTCAAAACCTTTTTACAAACAAACAAATCACATTCTGCCTCGGAGATCTCGCAGATAATGGTTCAGGGAGCTTTGGTAGGTGTTTCTGGGGGTTCCTGAATAGAGGAGCTGAAAGCTGCAGGGCAGGAGGCACTGCAGTTCTGCTTTGCTCTTTTATGCTGATTCAGAGTCGTGTAAAACATAAAAGATGCTTCAGCAAGGGACCAGGTTTGTTTAAGGCTCCTGCAGCATCACTCGGCAACAAACACGGACCAGCAGCGCACAGATGCTTTAAAACACTTTAAAGCCTTGGGTTTGGAGGCAAAATCAACTCCATCCAGCTCAATTCTGTTATTCTGAGAGGTAAAGGTGTTTTCCTGGGTGTGAGTCCCTTTGGGTGTCCAGTGACAAATTCCTGAGGTGTCCTAATTTCTGCTTTACTCCTCAAGGTAGCACTGACCCCTCTAATACTGTTCCACATAAATTAATTAAAACTTTCATCTGCAATGGTCCTTTTAGTGACTTTAACGGGAGTTTGGGCCACGCAGGAATTCTGGAGTACTGTAAATATGTTCCAATATTCCCATTTTGTACCATCAGAGGCAAAGCAAAACGAGTGAGCTGGAGGATGGCAAATGTGTCAAACCCAGAGCTTTAAACCCCCAAACAGCCTGTCACTGCTGTGCCAGAGGCAGCCTGGCAGTTCTGGGCTGTTCAGTCGCACAAACCTTTCCTTCTGATCCTTTAGGATGTCAAAAGCTGCCGGGGAATTTGTTTCATGTGCTCGGGGGTTCCTTGTTAAGTATCAGTAACAATCCATCCCCAATGGAAGAGATCACAAGTCCCTTCTGTAAGGATTTGTAAAGCAGCAGCTCTGCTCAGCCATCCCCACTGATGGGATGCTGCAGCTGGGAAAATCCCAATCCTCCAGCTCCAGCTGCAGCAGGACCCGGGCACGGAGCTCCTTCCAAGGCTGGTTGGCCACTGGATCTCGGGGGGAACACAGAATTATCGGGGTAAAATCCTGGAGGCCAAAGAAGTGCCAGTTTCAGACAAAGGTGGTGGTACCAGAGCAGCCTTGGGATGGTTCCCAGGCAGTTCCTCTCGGGGTTCCTCTGCAAACACCCCACAAGGAGTTTTTTGAACCAGAATGTCTCGAGCTGTGCAAAGGAACACAGGATCAGGTGAAAGGTGTCAGGAACCAGCTGTGGGACCAAAGGGCACATCTGGAACTGCAGACCTGAGCCAGAATTCCAGCCTGAGGTGTTTTCCCACTGGCCCAGCCGAGCTTTGGCAGCGCAGCCCCATCCCTGCTGCCCCTCACCCTCCGTGCTGCCCCGCAGGCTCCTGGCTCCCGACCCGTCCCAGCTGAGCGAGGAGGAGCTCCCGGGGGACCTGCAGTCGCTGTCCTGGCTGACGGCCGTGGACGTGCCCCGCTTGCAGCAGATGGCCAGTGGCAGGATGGATTTCAGCCTCGGTGCCCAGGCTGCCATGCTCCAGCAGACAGGTACGGATTGGGAATGGTGCTCCTTAGACACCTCGGCCTGCCCCTGCCTCTGCCCCCACCACAGATTCCTTTGAAGGGCTTTATGTTTGGTGTCCTGTCCAAAGTCCTGGAGCCCGTTGGCTCCTGGTAAGGGCACTGCTGGTCCCCCTCCCTCATTCCCAGGGCAGAGCCCCAGCACTGACAGCAGACCCTGCATCCCGCGGGGATTTCTGCTCAGTGCAGCTGCAGGTGCCTCGCTGGGTGAACTCGGGATGAGTATTTAAGAGTTGCAGTTCAGAGGTTTTCAACAGCCTTGGAATGAAGTAATTCGATTTTCTTGGTTTGTTTCGACACTGATAAAACCGGGAGCACCTTTTTTACCTCCCACCTCTTTGCTTCAAGCAGACTTAGAGCAGGAGTTTGTGGAACTCCCTTCTTTGCTTTGTGGACATCCCTTAGGTAAACTCACTTGTTCCCTGCAGCACCAGGCCACAAACCCTCCTGGAGTGCAGACAGCACTGGATGTGTTGCTTTTCTTTTGTAAGGCACTGTCTGTAACCCCTCCCTGCGCTGTCAAACAGCTGCCACCTCTAACGAGCCTGGGGAGCAGCTGAGGTGACCTTTGCATGTGAAATGCTCCGTGTCCTCAGGGGAGTGTGATCCTCCTCTCCAGAGCCTGGCTGTGCTCAGCTGCACCCGTTAAAAACCCGGTGTGAGCTCCCCTTCCATGTGAACATCCCTTGCCTGGGCTCTCTCCACACCAGGTCCTGTGACAAACCCCCTGCACCCGCCAGGAGCTGCTGGAGCCATGATCCACGTCCAGGCCAGCCTTCCCCAGGGAATCCTGGGGCTCAATTCCATTTCAACACACGGAGCAAACGTAAGAGCAGCCTTGAACTGTAACCCCTCCTTGTTGCCACAGCTCTTGGGAAAAGGTGTTGGGAAGAGGGGAGTGCCACCACTGCTTTGTGTCTCTCAGCAGATGAGCCCCTACGCCGTGGGAGGGCAGTTGTCCCCTGGGCTGCAAACACACCAGCAGCTCTTTCCTCCTCCTCCTCCTCACTCCCAGCAGGTGTTTGCTCTGGCCCAGAGCACCCAACAGGTACTGCCACGTGTGTGTTGTGTCTCAAAGGACCTGCCAAGATCCCAGCTAGGTCTCTTTAAAAAAAAACACCCCACAACAAAATATCCCGACATTCTGTGTCCAGCATTTCCCTCGTTTTCCTTCTGCACACAGTGTAACCCTGCAGGGATCTACAGCACGTCCTACGGGACACAGCCACACTATTCCCAGCCACGCCTGGCCCCTCACTCTGCCCAGGAACTGCACCCAAAGCATTATCCCAAGCCCATCTATTCCTACAGGTGAGTGGCTGTGGCACTGCAGGGGGGTTTGGTCCCTTCTGAGGGAACAAAAATCCCACCCCCCACCCAGGAATTCTGGGGGAGCTGCCTCTGAGGGGTAGCAGGAGGGAACAAGCGAACTAATTCCTGAATATCAGCATAGAGGTGGAGTAACAGCACAGAGCAGGAAAACCTGAGGGTTCCGGGCCCTTGGGAACAGAAATCCCAGGATCAGCCAGTTGCTGTGACTGGAGAGGTGGGTCTGAAGTTGCCAGACCAGGAGAAGGCCAGGATTGACAGGACAAAGGGGAATGGCTGCCCACTGCCAGAGGACAGGGAGAGGTGGGATATTGGGAAGGGATTCCTGGCTGTGAGGGTGGGCAGGCCCTGGCACAGGGTGCCCAGAGAAGCTGTGGCTGCCCCTGGATCTCTGGAAGTGTCCCAGGCCAGGCTGGAGCAGCCTGGGACAGTGGAAGGTGTCCCTGCCCATGGCAGGGGATGGCACTGGATGGGCTTTAACCCATCCCCCGGTGGCTCAGCCCTTTCGTGCCTGTCCTGCCGCAGCTGTTTGATCGCGATGGCTCTGAAGAACAGCAAGACCGGGAGCCTCCCCGTGAGCGAGATCTACAGCTTCATGAAGGAGCACTTCCCCTACTTCAAGGTACCTGTGCAGCCCCGGGAGGGGAAGCTCAGCCCCCCAAACCCTGGGCTGAGTTCTCTAACCCCCTCCCGCTCCTTCCAGACGGCCCCGGACGGCTGGAAAAACTCGGTGCGGCACAACCTGTCGCTGAACAAGTGCTTTGAGAAGGTGGAGAACAAGCTGAGCGGCACCTCCCGCAAGGGCTGTCTGTGGGCCCTGAACCCCGCCAAGATCGACAAGATGGAGGAGGAGATGCAGAAGTGGAAGAGGAAGGACCTGGCTGCCATTCACAGGAGCATGGCCAACCCAGGTAGGGCTTGTGCCACCCGGCCACGCCTGCCCGAGGGACCCCGCTGCCTCCAGGGGCACTGGTTAGAGTTGGCACCTTTCCTTCTGAAAAAGTCCCCCTTTAGTGAGAGTGTCTTGTTTATAAGGAATCACGGGTTTGGAACTCTTGTTACCTCAGTATTGACAAAATCAACTGGGTGGGACTTTTAGCTGCAAAATCTATAAATCCAGTGATAAATTACATTATTTGCTCAAAAACAAAAGGGCCAGAAACTGTCAGGAACCTCTCCTGGGAGTCTTGTTGGAGAGACAAGCAGAATTCAGAGAGCCACTGAGGGAGTTCAGTTCTGCACCTGAGGCTGAGCTGCCTCCAGGGGTGGTTGGGTTGCTCCCAGTCCTTGTGCTCATTTCTTTGGCTCAGGGGTAACATGGCAGAGGATTTGGGTAAGGATGGGGGGTAAGGAAGCAGGTGGCATTCCTGTTCTGTGTCTCACACAGCGACAGACGCCGCCAGGGCAGTTTCATGGCAGAGCTCTGGGGCTCTGCTCACCTGTGGAACACTTTGTCCCACCTCTGCTTCAGTTTAACGTGGGTTAAACCGTCTCTTTTCCTCCCTGGGCACGGGCACTGCTGGCGCAGAGGAGCTGGACAAGCTGATCACTGACAGACCCGAGAGCTGCAGGCGGCCCAGCAAACAGGCAGAGCCCGAGGTGCCCGCCCTGAGCCACATGTCCCAGCTGCAGCCTCAGCCCGTCATGACGCTGTCCCTGCAGTCCCTGCCCCTGCACCACCAGCTGCAGCCCCAGGCTCGCATGGCCCCCAACTCTCCCGCCCCGGCGCAGACGCCCCCCCTGCACACCCTGCCCGACCTGGGGCACAGCCCCCTGCCCCAGCCCCGCCTGGCACGGGCCCCGCCGGAATTCCCGCCCGTGCCGGCGGACATGAGCACGGAGGTGGATGCCCTGGACCCCAGCATCATGGATTTCGCACTGCAAGGTACTGGCGGAGGGCAGGGTGGGCTCTGGGCTGGTGCTGGGTGGGTGGGAGCTCCCAGGCCAGGCTCTGTCCCTGTGCCAGGTGGGACAGCAAACCCCCTCCATGGCTCAAGTGCAGGAGCTGTAAAGGAGGGATCTGGGGCACCACAGCTCTGCCTGTGCCCTGGTGTTCCCCTGGAGTGCCAGGAGAGCCCACGGCAGTGCCTGGTGTGGTCCCTGGGCACATGGTCAGCACAGCTGAATGTGCTGCTGCCTGGGAAGCTCTGGCAGCATCTGTGGGGCCCAGACCCCCCTGGTGCCCTCCCAGTACATGGGCCCACCCCTGGGCAGGGATGGCCTGACCCCCAGGGCTGGGGGATGTGCTGCTGTGAGCGGGGGCTGCTCTTTGCCAGGGAACATCTGGGAGGAGATGAAGGACGAGAGCTTCAGCCTGGACACGCTGGGTGCCTTCAGCACCTCCCCTCTGCACCTCCCCGACTGCGACCTGGGCACCCCCGGCCTCACGCCCGTGTCCAGCGGCAGCGACCGCCCCTTCCCCGACCTGCAGCTCACCGGCCTCTACTCCACCTACACCACCCTGGACAACGTGGCAGCTGCCCAGTACGGCCCCCCCCCGGGCAACAAACCCATCCCTCTGCTCTGAGCTCAGCACCAGCCCACGGATCCGGAGCCAGGGGCCGCTTCCTGCAGCCTGAGAGCAGTGACAGCCCCTCCTGGACCCTTGGGATGTACCGGCCCCTCCTGGACCCTCGGGATGTACCGGCCCCTCCTGGACCCTCGGGCTGTGCCAGCCCCTCCTGGACCCTCGGGCTGTGCCAGCCCCTCCAAACAAACCCGCCTGGGATGGGACAGCCACTTCCACCAGTGGGGCCTGGAAGGTGTCAGGAACTTTCCCTGGGATGTAACTGAGCTGAAAACCAGCCCGTTAAGGGAAGGACATTTAACCTCCCCCGTGACCTGGTGGAGCTGGTTGGTCACCCCCTGAACAGAAGCCAAGAGTCCCGGGGCTGGGCAGCACCCAACTGGAGCCCAGAGTGGGGCATTTGCTCTTGATTTGCCAAATCCCTGTTGCTGTTGGACAAAGACCTCGCCCAAGCCCCGGCGGCGTTTGCACCACTAACACTTTTCTGATGTACCTATTGTTAATTTATTGTTCTGAGGTAGGAAAGAGGGAGCAAAACTAATCAAAAGGAAAGCTCAACCCCCCCTAGCAGATAGATGTTGTGTTTAGATTTGAAAACAAAGTCCTCACCCCTGAAGGAAGTGGTACTACTGAACTATTAAACTGGATAGAAGGTTTTAGGAATTATGCCTGGTTTTAAGATTTATTTTTTTTAAAGGAATAGATTTGTTTACAGTCTTGTGTATTGTGCTTCTGTCTATTCTTGTGCTAGGCAGTATTACTGTTTGTAAATTTATTTATATTTATTGTTATGAAAAGAAATTATTGAGCACTCTTCAAGTTTTATAATGCTGCAGTAACCTGCTCTGCAGCCACTAAATTATTCATCAGCCCAAATCCAACCATCTCACTCCTGGTTTTACACTGGGTGTCCTTAAGCAGCACTTTTGATACTGTGAAACTCATGTTCTTAAAAAACTCAGAGACCAAATATTGCCACTGTACCCTTCATCATAGTCTGTCTTTCCTAATTAACCAACTGACTCTAATGTAGCTTTTTTTAATAAATGTTCCAACCCTGCTCTGTACTTGGTAACACGAAGATGTGATGAACACCTGGAATTTAGTTGGAATTTCGCAGTTAGTCCATTTGTACCTCTGTGGCCAGGGAGTGATATTTGGATCCTGGGGTTTGTTCCTGTGCATTAATAGAACTTTCCAGGTGTTCAGGGGTTCCTCTCCCCCACACCCAGCCATGGGTTAAACCCTGAGGGTTGGGGAGGCCAGAGCTGCCCCCCCTGAGCACCTTCTTGCTCGGAAAATCAGGAGGCAGAACATACCCAGGCCTGTGTCCTCCCACCACCCCCAGCCCTGCGCAGGATGATCCACGTCATAATTTATTGTGGTGAATGAGCGTTTGCTGTGACTGGTGTCACCCGTGATGTCTTTGGTGTTTAAATAAATGTGTCTTAGCACGAGGCTGGGTGGTTGTGGCTGCCCTGGGCTCACAGCTCTGGGGCCAGGCTGCAGGAGGAGCCTTGGCTCAAATCCCCCAGGTATTTACTCTGTGAACTCTTGGTGTCCGCTGTTCCTCAAACCCTCTGCAGCCACACACCTGGAGGGGACACCAGAGGGATGCTCGGTGCTGCTCCACACCCAAACAGCTCCTGTGCCGCAGGGAAGGGGCTGCCCCGAGCCAGACCCTCTGAGTTTGTGTGGTGACAGAAGACACAGAGGGCAGGAATCCCTCCCTGGAGCTGAGCTCCCTTTATTGCCCGTGGTTTGGTACGTGAGCAGCAGCAGTGACACCTTCCACACCAGGAAATGTCCCACAGGACCCTCCCCACCCCAGGACAGGGACACCTCCCCACGGCCCCAGGGATGGCCAACACCTGCACCCCCCTGCACGTGACCCAGGTGTCCATCCCGCTCCTCCTTGTGAGCCACAGGCAGCCCCGGTGCTGGTGAAGTGACACAGCCACGGGCACTGTTCAGATTTCCCTTCACAACCAAGGGGGTTAAAGGCCACCTGAGGAGGGAGGAACAGGTCTGAGCAGGTGACAACTCCCGCCGTGAGCTCTCTTACCCAATGGCTCCTGTGCTTCAGGGGAGGAGCCAGGTCCCTGGGGCAGGAGCTCCTGGAGCCGTGTCCTCTCCATCCTCCGCAGGAAGGGCAGGAGGAACAGGCGGGTCAGTGAGGCCAGGGTGGGTCCTTTGGCATTCCCAGTGCAGCAGCTCCCAGATGAGCTCCCTGAGGTCTCCTCTGGCCATCCACCACCCAGAGTCACGTCTGCTCTTCACCTCCCAGCAGTGGGGATGAGCCAGACAAACTGCTCCTCAGAGTTTACAAACCAGCAGCTGGAGGTTGTTCCTCAGGCAGGAGGTTCAGTTCCTGGTGCTGGTGCCTGGGCAGATCCACGTGGATCCCTCCTCCTCCATCCTGCTCCTCCCTGCGGCCCCGGGGATGGTGGGTTTGAACCTCCAGCTCCATTTGTTCTCATAAGACGTGTCTGACTTGTTTTAAAGACCAAGGCCAGGCTTTGCAACTAAAACGCAGTAAAAGATTTTAGATTCTTTTGAAAACCAACTTCTGCACCAGGTCCAGACTCCAGGCTTGGCTGAGGATGAGTTTATCTTCTGCCAGGTGAACACCCCCTGTGCCAGAGGGGCCTCTGCCTGGATGGCAAAACCATCTCCATGGCTTAAAATACAAACACTGGTGTCCTTTATTTGGGCACACGGGGAAGAGTCCAAGGCTTCGGCTCCAGGGCTGCAGAACTGTGTGGGGAGGTGAGGCCTGGCAGTGTCCCGGTGCCTCTCCTGCCCCACGGGGATGTCCCTGCACGGTCCTGGCTCAGGAGGGGTCGTCACTGTCCACCGTGGACAGGAGATGGGCCACCTGGGCCTTCTGGGCCCCCGTGATGTGCTGAGCCATCTGCACCAGGCAGTCCATGGTCACCTCGGGGTTGGCCTGGAGCAAGCTGCAAGGCAGGAGGGACAGGGCAGGTGCCTGGGGGGGCTGCAGACAGAGCCACCTTCTCTCCAGTGCCTGCTGCTCCCGTCCCAGAGGATCAGCACCTCCCTTCCCAGCCCAGCTCCCGGGGCCACTCACCTGCGGATGTGTTTGAGGATGTAATCCCGCTTCAGGTACTTGATGTTCTCCCTGATGGCTGACTGGGTGCCATCCTCCTCCTGCATGTGCTTCTCCAGCCACTCCACCACCACCTGGTTGTTGTCCCACAGGTAACCCTGGGGAGAGCAGCACCGTGGGCAGGGGGGCACGGCCTGAGCCCCCCCATCCATCCTCCTGGGGCCTCTAAACCACACCATGGGGGTTTTCCTTCCCACTCCTGCACTTATGGCACAGCACAATTCCCCACTCCCACCTTACAGCCACAGGGCAAAAGGTTCAGTCTGGAAACTGAAACCCAGGAAATCTCTGCAGGATGTTTAAAATACAAATACAACAAATGCATGTTGTCACTTCCTGGCTCAGCAAGCACAGGATTGGTGCAGTAATGTGTGTGTCACATCCAAGGACCCCCAGTGTCTCCTCTGCCCTGGGATGCCCCGTCATGGTACAAAACGTTTATTTGGGGACCATCTTTGCTACTGCTGAGCACCAGCATCCAACTGGGGTCATCCAGGCTCAGGGCTGCTTGTCCACCCCCCCTGGCACATTGTCATCACACACTGAAACCCTCAAGGAGGCACCAGCCAAACCCCTGAGCGACAGCAGAGCGAGGTGAGAGCCCTAGGGGTGCCTCAGGGGGTTTGGAGGTACCTTCTCGGCTCCCTCCGTCTCCATGAACCAGCGGCGCAGCATGGACTGGATGTGGATGTGGCTCAGCTCACTGTTGGCCTTCAGCACCTCCGCCTTCACCACCTCCTCCAGCAGCAGCCGCCGCAGCCGCCAGTAGAGGAAGGAGCGGGCGCTCTTCCACTCCAGGATGTCCTGAAGGAAAAGGGAACAGCTTGGCCTTTGCAGGGGCAGGAGGAGGAGCCCATGTGCCCCCTCACAGCTCTAGGGCAGGGCCAGCCTGGGAACCCCAGGAGGGGATTTGCCATCCCCACAGCGCTGCTGTCCCCATCCTGCCTTGGTGCCATCCCCACAGTGCTGCTGTGCCCATCCTGGCTCACCGTGATGACGCCTTTCTCCTGCATGCGGCCGGGGGTGTCGTGCAGGTCTGCGAAGCACACGGCCACCTGGTAGTACACGGGCAGCAGCAGCTCCTCCCGCGCCTTCAGCTGCTTCTCCAGCTCCCTGCGCCACTCCTCGGGCAGCTCCGGGCTCCCTGGGGGACACACGGCGCTGAGCAGCCCCAGAGAGGGACCCAAAGTCACCCAAAGTCAGCTCTGGGGTCCCTCGGTGCTCCCACGTCAGCCACCCCCGCTGGGAAATGGGGCACCCAGTGCCCTGTGCTTGGGGCGCATTGGCACCAGAGCCCAGGCAGAGCCCACGGCCATGAAGGGTCTCTCTGTGCTCAGGGCCTGTCACAAGACAAGGGAGGTGGCATTTGCAAGGACTTTTTGGGACAGTGTTGGAGCAAGGTGGAGGGAGGGTCATGGGGCCAAGGACCTGCCGATGCACTGGGCACTGATTCACCCTGGCCATGGCTGTTCTTATCTCAAAGCACGGCAGAAAGTCCCTGCCCTATTCACAGAGCCCCCAGGGCTTACACGTGTCCTCAAGTACCATCACAGCCTCTCAGCTCCACCACAGAAAAGCCATAAAGAATTTTCCAGAAAGAACACGAAAGGATTTCCTGGTGGTTGTGATCACAGTGCTTGAGCCTCGTGTTTGAACTTACCACCACTAATGCCCTGAACCCCCCTTCCCTTACCCAGCTGCTCAACAAGGTTGGCATAGACTGTGTCAATCCTTCTCATGGTCTTCACCAAATCCTTCTTTCTGAACTTGATCTCCACTGTTCCTCCAGGCTCCAAAATGCCTCCCCTGGAAGGAGAGTTTGGTAAAGCAGGGACTGCTCCGCATGGGAGAATAAATCCTGGGCAAAGAGAGGCAACTCTGCCTTCTGAGAATTAGGGAGAGAAAACCTAAAGGGGTTTTGTTTGCAGTCTGGGATTCTTGTCTGTCCTCCCACTCCTCACAGCTCACTGCAGTGTCATTAACTCAGGTCAGAGAAAAGGACTCCTGCCCCTAGAAACGTGTTTTACCCTCTCACAGCCTTTGCTGGAGGCAGGAGGATATTCCAAGGAGACAGGCTTGGGATATCCCAGAGGTTTCCATGATGCCTTCCCCACTGCCCTGGAGCTTGTCAGTTCTGGCTTTGAAAGGGGGAAACCCAGACAGCTCAAGTGGCAGCAGGTCCCTGTGCCCAGCTGTGCCCTCCCCACACCGACCTGCTCTCCTTGTCCGCGTAGAGCTCCACGTGCAGGGGGTTGATGGTGGAGTCGATGACCACCCAGGAGCCCCCGCGCAGCTCGGCCTGGGGGGGGATGTACACCAGCACAGGCTGCCGGAACTCCCGCAGGCTGTCCACGATGAACGCCCCGAACTTCAGCATCTGGTCGTACATATCTGAAAGCCAAAGGGACCCTGTGGCTGGGTGTCCCAGCTGCCACAGGCCAGGCCATTGCCCCGGCCTCCTCCAGCTGCCCAGAGCCACCTCCTCTATTGGGGCCACAAACAAGGTCCCCCAAACCAGCCCAGCACGAAGCCACCAACCCCTGGGACCTGGGCTGTGCGATGGCCCATCGCCTCCCCAGCACAACCCCACGTCCCAGAGTGGTGTGGGCAGGCTGGGACAGCCCAGGGCCCTGTGGGGTGGCAGGGGTGCTGGCAGTATGTCACAGCACGGGTACCTTTCATGCCGCTGGAGAAGCCCCTCCAGTTGGCGAAGACCATCAGCGGGAGGTGCTCCCGGTTGAAGTCCCGAATGGCCTGGGCTGTTTTGAAAGCAGAGTCTGGGAACCAGACCTGCCCAGCCTGCTGGATTATCTGGAGCAGACAGTGAGCAGCAGCTGTGAGAGTGTGCCAGTCCTTCCCAGCACAGCGTGCTGTGGGTCAGCAGCACACGGCGTGAAAGAGCTGCAAGGAAACAAACTGACCCAGCACCCCCGATTTCACCCGAGTTAAGGAAAACCAAGACATGCCAAAGAACTCCACTAAGCTTTTTCCCTGCTCTCAGCTGCTGCCTGGCCTCACTAAGGTCTCCCCACACACCTTTGCCTCTGAGTCCAGGTTGGCAGGATCCGCAGGTATCGTCACCTCCACTGTGCGGGTCTCGACAGCAATGACACCCACGGGGAGCCCTCCCAGCCTGCAGCCAGGCAGGGTGGTCTCAGCAGAGGCCAGTTGCCCTCCACTCCAGCCCCACCAAAGAGCTGTTCCCTCTCCACCACCCCAAGAGTAGTGCCAGGGGCTCCAATGGCCCTTGGCCACATCCCCTGCTCCTGGCACTACCTCGCTCTGCCAACCACAACTGTCTGAGCCCACGGCTTCATGATCTCCATGAAACTGCCCCGGTCAAAGAAGCCGCTCTGCCAGGTCCCCTTGAGAGCTGCGGAGCACAGGAAAACATGGAATGGTGCCAGGGTGAGACTGAAGGGCTCCTGTGCACCAACCCACAGCCCAAACACATTCAGCGCCAGGATGGGGGGGCTGCACCTACAAGATACATTTGGGAGCAGTGTTGCTGAGATCTTGGGTTGCCCTCACTTACTTGGGTGGGGTCTCCCTGCCAGCATCCACCTGGGGTCGTAGGGGACTTTGGAAGGGACAAAATCGATCTCTCTTTCGACGGGGTCACTTGTGGCAGCGACAGGCACCGGGCTCTGGTTATCCTGCACGGGAGAGCCCAGAGGGCAGGTCACCAGCCAGGTGTGGGGTGACACCCCCCGACACCCTCCCACAGCCCCCTCCTACCTTGGGTATGTAGGAGAGCCACTGCAGGATGGTGTAGACGCCCTCGAAGTCGTCTGGGACGGTGACGTGGGCAACGCCGTTGTTGTGAGTGATCTGCACTCCCCCCAGCTGGTTGTTGGACGTGTAAACCTCACGGCCCAGCACCTGCAGGGTCACCAGCACACACATGGGGCTCTGCTGCCACAGCAGCTGCTCCCTTGCTGTTTGTTAATCCAAATCTCTGCTCTGAGGCTGAATTTCACCCTGTCCAGGCTGAGGGGTCCTGCTTTAGTGCAGCAGGTTTCAAATCAGGTCAGACCAATGTGATTCTGCCCAGAATGAGTCCTGCCCCTGGGGCTGGAGCCCAACTGTCCCCAAGGCAGCTCTGCTGTCCCACCCTGCCCCAGGAGTGATGTTCTGGTCCCCAGAGCAACACCAAAAGCTGTGGGGTGACATCCTCTCCCTACTCAGTGAGACCAGCACAGCTGCAGCTCAAGGGAAGAGATGTCCCACGGGGTGATGGGCAGGGAGCTGCCACCTCTTCCCCTGGGACAGGGAAGGAACCCACACAGGGAGGGACAGAGCCCCAGAGGACACCCAGGTGGAGCTCAGCACCTTGTTGAGAGCAGTGACACCCGTGAGGATGATGTGGGAGTTCTCCACCTGGATGACACGCTGGCCCAGCCTCACCAGGTAGGCACCAATCCCAATGGCACGGCAGGTCACCTGAGCACACACACAGGGACACAGGGGGTCACAGGGCTGAAGCACAGACCACAGGCACCCGGAGAAGGGTGCTCTGAAGGGCTCTGCCTCCTTGTTTCACCCTGTTACCCCTCCCATGGTGAGCAGGAGAGGGGAGACGCAGGGGGAGGCCCAGCAGTACCATGCTGATGGTCACTATCTCCTCGTAGGCACGCGAGGACTCCCCAGCGATGGTGCCAGCAGCTCTCAGGTTTTCCACCCCAAATCCATTGTCCTTCCCGATGATGTCCAGGAGGACATACCTGTGGGGACAGCAGAGCCAAGGGAAGAGCTCACCTGCAGGATGTGCCTGTCAGGATGCTGAGCCACAAGGCAGGAGCTGCATCCTGGTGGGATGTAGGGCAGGACTGAGTGTGGCTCCGTGTGCCCCATGGGGTGCCAGGGCTCACCTGGACTCACCACCTTCCTCCACATGCTCACAGCGCACCGAGTTCATGGCACTGATCCTTGTGTAGTCCTGGGGAGTCAGGTACAGGTACCTGAACCCCTGAAAATAAAGAGGAGGAGGATGAGTTGCGGAACACACACACACACTCAAGTGGGACACAGCCCCTCTCCAAACCCATCCCAGACCCACACTGAGCATCACCAGTGGCTGAGGGACCAGGGCTGGACAGAGCAGCCGTGCCAGTGCTCCACCCCAAGTGGCAAGAGCCAAAGGAACCGTCCCCACGGCGCTGGGTGCAGCTGTGGGCATCCCACAGTGTGATGTCCCAGTTCAGCTCTGGTCCTTCCTCTTCCCCAGCCTCTGCTGTTTGCTGCGCTGCAGGAGGGGAGGTGCCCACACACCTTGTAGGGCTCGGCAGGGTCCAGCCAGGCCACCTGGAACATGTGCTTGATCTCATCGGCGAAGCCGATGCGGGCGCCGCTGTTGGCGGCGATGTAGACGCGGGGGATGCCCTCGGCCCGCGCCAGCTCTGAGGCCCTCAGGAACACCAGGTCCTCCTCGGGCCCGAAGGAGCCGATCTTGTGTGTGATGTCGTTGCAGATGAGCACGATGTCCCGGCCCTTGGGGTACTCGGGGGTCTTCAGCTTCATTTTGAAAGCAACCATCCCCACCTGCCCCAAAACAGCACGAGGTACAGAATCCTCCGGAGAAACACAGAATCACGGAGGTTGGAGAAGATCTCTGAGATCATCGAGTCCAACCTCTGACCGATCACCACCTCGTCAACTGGATCAGAGCACCGAGTGCCACATCCCAGAGACACAGGGACTGAGCTGCAGGTGGCATTAACCAACAGACGAGATGGTTGAGCAGCATCTCCCCAGGATTTAAGCACAGCCGGACTGAGCCCCCAGCCAATCCCACCTGCTTCCCCCACCTCATTCCCAAATCATCCCAAATCATCCCTCACTACCTCGTTCCCTCCAGGGACCCTGTTCATCTGCACCAGGTGCCCCTGGGAGTCCAGCACCAGCTCAGTGTATGTCAGGATGTCCTTGGGGTACAGGTTTGATGAGCCCCACAGCTTGAAGAGAGCCTGCGGAGACACGGCACACGGGATGAGCTGCTGCAAGGATCATTGAATCCTGGACTCACTTGGTTTGCAAGAGACCTTAAAGATTCATCCCCCTTGCTATGGACACAGAGAGCAAGGAATTCCAGGAGCTAGGAAGTGGTTTAGAAATGCTTCATGTAACCAAAAACGTTGTGACTGTTCGCATTTGCCAGCTCAGAGGAGAGGAGCCTTTTTCCCAGATGGGAATATTTGGGAAGGGTGGGGATGAAGAACAAATGAGATAATTCAAAGCCTCTTTCTGCACAGCCACACTCACCTGCCTGATCATCTCTGGGAAGTCATAGACGTAGGTGGTGCCCAAGGACTGTGCCTGGAAGCGCTTGGCCTGGAGCAGGTCCTTGGTGACGTAGGGGGTGTTGATGAGCATCCCGTGCTGCGGGCCCTGCTTGTCCCCGTACGACTGGAACATGATCTGAGGGAAGGGCAGAGCGTTCCCTCAGTCTCACAGAGAGTCTTCTGCTGGAGCACTGTGAGCGCTGCCTGGCCAAGGGGTTTGTGCCCGTGGCTTTACTTGAACAACATGATATTCCACCCCACTCTCTGCTATTGATGGGACGGTGTCACACTGCTGTGCTGCAAATCCTCGTGACACCATAACCTTCACCTCCCAGCCTCAAAACTGCCCAGCTCTGCACCAGCATCACCCCAGGGAGCCCAGCTGGGTGGAGCTCAGCACATTTTGGAGCAAAGAATCACCCCAAGGAACTCAATGGATGCAGAGAGAGGGGAGTGAAACCAGCCCAGCCCTGGGAATGCTGCTGGAATTCTGGGGCATCTGCTCAGAGCAGCACTGCAGACACACAAGGGAGTGTGCAGAACACCCCACAAAGCTCTGCCATGGGCAGTCGTGGCTGGGCTCTCGCAGCCGTCGCTGTGGTTACTCACACTGCCAGTGCCAGGGTCCCTCACTTCCTTGTAGAGGCTGATGTCCAGGTAGTACCCGGACTCGTTGGCCAGGAAGAGGCGGATGGGGATGGCGGCGGCCGTGGGCGTAAGGCGGATGTTGATCTTGACCTCGGCCTGCAGCACCCGCAGCTTCCAGAGGCGGCTGCCGTAGCGCATCACCATGGAGCGCACCGACTCCTCGATCTGGGAACAGGATGGCACGTGGATGGGCCAGTGACTCCAGGGACAGCACTGCCCTCGAGTGCACGAGGCCAGGGCNTTCTGCTCCCCAGGGAGCCCAGCTGGGTGGGGCTCAGCACATTTCAGAGCAAAGAATCACACCGAGGAACTCAATGGATGCAGAGAGAGGGGAGTCAAACCAACCCAGCCCTGGGAATGCTGCTGGAATTCAGGGGGGTCTGCTCAGAGCAGCACTGCAGACACACAAGGGAGTGTGCAGAACACCCCACAAAGCTCTGCCATGGGCAGTCGTGGCTGGGCTCTCGCAGCCGTCGCTGTGGTTACTCACACTGCCAGTGCCAGGGTCCCTCACTTCCTTGTAGAGGCTGATGTCCAGGTAGTACCCGGACTCGTTGGCCAGGAAGAGGCGGATAGGGATGGCGGCGGCCGTGGGCGTAAGGCGGATGTTGATCTTGACCTCGGCCTGCAGCACCCGCAGCTTCCAGAGGCGGCTGCCGTAGCGCATCACCATGGAGCGCACCGACTCCTCGATCTGGGAACAGGATGGCACGTGGATGGGCCAGTGACTCCAGGGACAGCACTGCCCTCGAGTGCACGAGGCCAGGGCTGCTTCTCCATCCCCGTCTTTGGGTGAGTCCCTTCCCTCTCTCCATCCCCAGGAGCTGACATCCACCCTCGCCACTGGGCAGGTGTGGGAGTGGCTGCCCATCTGTGCAGTGGTGCCAAGCACAGGGCATAGCACAACCTCCCACCTCAGATCAGGAACACAGCAGGACCCCAAGAAACACACCTTGGTGGGATCCATGATGACGGTGGGGACGAAGTTGAGGAAGATGTGGTTGCAGTCGGTGCGGACAATGGTGTTGTTGAAAGCCACCTCCAGCTCGTCCATGGCCTCCAGGAGCAGCCGCTCGCCCTCGTTCTGCAGGTACTCGAAGGAGGCCTCCTGTGGTGGCCCAGGGGGCTCAGCAGTGGCCAGAGCCCCCCCCTGCACCCCAAATCTGCCCTCCCGGTGGCCCCCAGCGCCGCCTTGCCTTGGTGATGAGGTCGGAGTGGCGCACGATGGCGCGGATGAAGAAGCGGTGGTCGGTGGTCTCGGCGCCCGCCCGCACCTTGGCAGCCCCCAGGTAGAGGTGCATCTTGTGGTTGGCGCAGGGAATGGCCGTCAGGTCGAAGTTGCGCATGCGGCTCAGCTCCAGCTGGAAGGCCAGTGCCGGCTCCAGGTGCCGGTAGATCCGATCCTCTGCGAACTGTGAGCCAGGGCTGAGCCAGGGGCCACACCAACACCAGGGCAGGCTCAGCTCCCGCCGGCTCTTACCTCATCCCTGGCTCTGAACGTGAAGAACTTGGGGAATTCTCTCTGGAGCAAAAGGGAGAGGGAGGATAAGGTGAATAGTCCTGGTAGGCAGAGGATAGGTGCCCAGAGAAGCTGTGGCTGCCCCTGGATCCCTGGAAGTGTCCAAGGCCAGGCTGGACAGGGCTTGGAGCCACCTGGGACAGTGGAAGGTGTCCCTGCCCATGGCAGGGGCTGGGACTGGATGAGCTCCAAGGTCCTTTCCAAGTCAAACCAGTCTGTGAGTGTGCAATGATTCTATGATGCCTTTTAAAGGCAGCTTAGAGCTAGGGAGTGACCCTGCAGGAACCACTTCACTGGAGACATGAGCAGCACAAAGGATGATAGAGGAGGTAAATCACTCATTGCATTGTGCATTAATTAATTCCCAGCTGCTGATGCACAGTGGGTCCATCCATCACCCAGTGCTGTGTCTATAAAGTATTTACAGATGTCTGTGTCTCACCCTGCTCTCACCTGCTGGGCAAGGAGGAACGTGATTCTCCGCAGGCCACAGTCAACGAGGATGTTTTTCTGCACAGGAACAGAAGATTCCACCAGTCACAAGAGCTTGAACATCTCCACCAAGGCAGCAAACAAAACCAAGACTACAGCATTTGAGGAAGCACAGCGTGAAGGTGAGGCAGCGCCTTGGGGTCTGCAAAAACAGGGTCCAGACCTTGGACTGGGCAAAGGCTCTGAAGATGGGCACCACCTTCTCGTCTTCCACGTGGTCAGCCGAGCAGAGCGCGACGTTGAGGATGTGGATCGGCTCCTCTCGGATGTTCTGGCAACAAACCCCCTCAGTCAGCCGGGAGCAGCAGCACCCCTGCCATCCCAGCACCGCCTGGGGACCAGCAGCAGGATTATGCCCACCTTGGCATCCTCCTCCTCGTAGACAGTGGCTCGTGCCTCGCTGAAGAGCTCGCTCTCGGACGGAGAGTTGGTGAAGCAGGAGATCACTTCATCAAAGTTCCTGCCCAAACAGCAGGGACGGGGTGATCAGCCAGCACATTGTGCCCACCTCTGCCGAGGGGACAGCGCCAGGGATTGGCTGTGACAGGGACATGGGGGCCAGCATGATGGCCCAGGGCACACCCCACCTCCACAATGCCATGGCAAACCCATAGCTCATGAAACACAGCTCTGAGCACTGCTGTGTAACCAGCAGAGATGTTTAACCTGTGCCAGGTGCCCACCAGGTGAGTGTCATACTGACAATACCCAGCCTCCAGCTGTGGTGGGAGCTGCCTCCAGCACTGCCCAGCTGCCCTGGCTGTGGCTCTTCCACCCCCTTGCACCTTCCAACAACTGCAGAGGCACCCAAAATGCACGTACAAGAGCCAGGCATGTCCCTGAACCCCCACCTTGTGAAGTCCTCGAATCTGCTGAAGGCCACCATGACTCCCATCCGCTGGCTCGGGGGGGAAAAGCCGTTGTCCATGAAGAGCTCGGTGCTGTGCCGGGCCAGGTCAGGGTTGGAGATGCTGATGGGGACAGACATCCTGTCCAGGGGAGCAAGGCAGCTGTCAGTCCTGAGTGGTGGCACCTCTCTGGGGTCCCACATAGGACCTTGGCCCAGAGAGGGTTCATCCTGCTCCACTGGCAGTGGGACGGAGCAGTGGGCAGCTCCCTCTGAGGGTCCCTGAGCTGCACAGGGAGGGATGGTACAATCCAAGAACCACGCCCAGGGGAGTGGCAGCTGTGTGGGGACCCCCGTACCTGTTTGGGTGGGAGGAGGGCAGCATGAACTGGAACTCCACCAGGCAGGTGCCATCCGAGAGCTGCCGGTGCTGGAGGCTGTTCAGCTCGTAGGCGATGTACCCCCGCCGCACGTACACCTGCCAGGGGGGCACAGGATGTACCCCCTGCTCCCACCATGACCCCCGTGCCACCCCCTGCCCCTCCTGTGCCCCCCAGGCCTCACCTCCAGCGCTGCCATGCGCACCACCCTGTTGGTGTGGCAGAAGAAGACGGGAAGCACATCAAAGATGGAGGTTTCTGACAGGATCAGTTTCTGGGGGAAGAGGGCAGGATTTAGGGCTGGGATGAAGCAGGGCTCCCTTGCCTCATCACAGGGTGGGGGAGGCATGTTCCAGAGGGGTCCTTCAATGCAGGGCCCTGCAGGACTGGTCACTGAGGTGCCATGGGACACCCAGTCCATCATGGGGACAGGGACAGAGCCAGACATGGATCCTTATGTCAGTTCCCTGCCAAACGCAGCACAGAACGGGCACTGGTGTGCACTCCCTTCTCTGCTGCACACAGCCACTGCAGCAAGGCTTTGAGGGCTTTTTTGGCTGCTTTTAGGATTAAACCACTTGCAGTCAGACCCCTCCTCCCCGAAGCCACACGAATTCCCTCTGTGGAAAAACACGCAGTTCCCAACCTTCAGGTTCTCCGGGCAGTACTCGTGCCCGTACATGTCGATGGCAGAGATGAAGATGGACTCCACCTGGTTGTGCCGCAGCTCGTAGGAGGGCATGTGAGAGGCGATGAGCACCTGCGAGGGGAGAGGTGGGGCTGGCAGAGTGAGGGACAGGGACGGAGGCAGGGACGGGGACGGCACCGCGGGGCGCTCGCTGACCTGCCGGGCTCTCAGTGCCACTTTGGAGTGCTCGACCTTGCTGAGCTGTGTCAGCTCGTTCAGGATGGCCGTCAGCTCGTCTGTCAGCGTGGGGTCACGGCCACACATCTGGTCCTGCAAGGCCACACCACCACAGCTCGGCTCAGGCCTCTGCGTGGGATAGGTGCATCCCAAACCCCAGCAGCACATGGGATGGATTGACCCCAATGAATCCATCAATGGGGTCTTGTCCCACTGAGGCGCTGCTCTTTGACCCAAGTGTAGCCATGCAACAGAGGGGAGATAATTAAAATAAAGGGGAAAAATAAAGGGATAACGAGGCAGGAATGGACAAACCCCAAACCCTGGGATGCATTAAACACAGGAACAGAAAAGCTGTTTCCCAGGCAAGGAGAAGGCACAGGGCTGTGACAACCACAGCTGTCCCACAGCGATGTGGAGCCGCCTCAGCACACCGGCCCTTCCTGGCACAGCCTCGGGCATGGGCTGTACTCACAATTAACATGATCACCAGCAGGTTCTTCTTGGCCACCTGGGCGTGGGAGAAGATGCTCTCCAGCACAGGGGTCATGTCAGGTTTGCACTGCTCCCGCAGGCTGATGACACACTTGTCATAGTGAGCTGTGGGGCAGGGCACAGTGAGCTCTACAGCCCCCCAGAGCCCTCCCCAGATTGCCCCGAGCCCTCACCATGCTGGAACTGTGTCTCCACTTGCAGGTAGCGCCTGAGCAGGTCCAGCACCACTGATTTCATGTAGCCCCGGATGCCGCTGCGGTACCTGGGGGAAGGAGGGCACACGGAGCTGTGAGGAGGTGGCCATGGTGGGGGGAATCAGGGGGGTCACAGACAGCACAGGACTCACCTCTGCACCAGCTGCACCAAGCTCTGTGTGTTCATGAAGAACACCTCCCGCTCAGCCTTCCTCTGCAGCGTGGCTGCGTGCGTGTCCAGCACACTGGCGATCTGTGGGGAGAGGGGACAAGGGTCCAGCTCAGAGGCACAAAGCCACCAGCTCCCTCCTTCTCTGGGGCTGCTGCACCCGGAGCCTCCCCCTCTTGTTTTTGTTTTGGTTTTTTCCCTCAAAGTGGAAAACGGTGAAGTGGCAAATAAATACAAACACCCAGATAGAAACAAATACACAGAGGATAAAAACAAATACACACAGAAACAGACATATTTCCTTCACTCAATGTTTTCTAAGATCTTGGCAGCACCAGTTCAGGGAGAAGCTGTGGCTGAAGGGAGTGGGGCCGTGCTGGGGTGCAGCCCCGTGCCACCCACCTGCTGGCTGGGGAAGTGGCACAGCACCGAGGTGATGTTGCTGGCATACTGTGCCATCACCTTCCGGATCGACTTCTCCACGGACAGCGGGATCCTCCCCGAGATGCTGGTCATGATCTCCTGCAGCTCCAGGAGGGGCAGGGCAGGGTCCCGCAGGGTGCTCATCAGCTGTGCCACCCATTCCTTCACCTGCAGGAGCACAAGCTGGTGCTGTTGCCCTTGGAGCGGTGGCAAACCCAGGGTAGGACCTGGGCCATCTTTGCCCCTGGCACACACCTTGGCCTTGAAGTAGGGCTCGGGCAGGCAGTACCCGTTCATGACGTTGGTGAGGTTGTCCAGCACGTTGCGGAGAACCTGGTGCTGCTTCTCACCAGTGATGGGGAGGGTCTGCTGGGCTGGGAGCCCCCCTGTGAACAGCTGAGCCTGGAGAGGGCAGAGGGAGGTGGGCTGACCTGCCCTTGGCAATGTGGAGGGAAGCCCCCCGAGAGCTGCAGCTGCCCCAGAGGAACCAGCACAACCCCTTAGTGTCTGCTTTGGGTTGGATTCCAAGGAAGCACCTGAAATTCAGGTTTGTGGCTCTGCCAGTGCCTCATCATGGAAACAATGCAGAACTGGAGATTTTAGTGGCACAGCTGCACATTTTTAGTGCATGTGAGCCCCTGCTGACACTGACCAGTCCATGGGGAGCAGTGCTTGAGCCCCAGCATAGGGGGACATGGCATGACCACCCCATTGTCACCCTGGAGGGCCCCAGCAGAGACTCACGGGCTTCACTTTGGTGGGGTCATCGAGCTGGAGGCGGGCGATGACACAGCCGGCCTCCAGCAGTGCCCCCGGCCTCTTGATGTAGTGCACCCGCCCGGCCTCCTCCACCGTCAGCGTCATGATGATCTTCATCACCTGGGCAGGATGGGACAGACTGTCACCAGCCAGCAGCACCCATGGGCTGAATGTGCCACTGTCACCCAGCCAACAAGGTGCTGCACACACCACAAGCACCATGAGCACCATGACAGCACTGGCAGGTTCCATCCTTGCTGTCCCCCAGTGCCGCAGGAATGCTGCCCCTCCAGATCTTCTGCACGACTCACCTCGATCTCCGCAAAGACCTTCCCCTCGTCCACATGGCCACCGTCCTCCACCAGGTACTGCAGCAGCTTCCCCGCGGAGGGCGAGCGCAGCACCGTCGGGTCCTTCTCCTTCTCGAAGGTGCACGTCTTGTTGCCGATGGTGATGCGGTACCTAGAGGGGAGGGGAAGGTGTGAGCGGCGGGACAGCGGGGAGGGCGGATGGGGGCCCTGTGAGGGGGTACCTGTCGATCTCCTCCTTCATGTAGGTGGTGTAGCTGCAGCCGTCGTAGGACAGCAGCAGCCCGCCGTCGTTGAGGCGGTGCACGTCGATCTCGATGTGGGTGCGGTTCATGATGATCACGTACGTGGTCAGCGACTGGCGGGCGACCTGCGGCCGGGGAGAGCCTTCAGTGCAGCCCAGAAACACCACACAGGTCAGGCTGGGGGATGGGGTGAGGAGCATCTCCCCGTGCGTGGGGCAAGGGCCGGTGCCACAGGGTGGGGCTGTGCCAGGCGGGCAGGAGGCAGAAACCTCAGGTTGCACCACGGAGCTGGTCCAGCTCAACCCACAGCCCACAGCTGGTTCAGTTCACAGCCCAGAGCTGGCTCAGCTCACTGGCCCGTGATGGTCTAACTCACAGCCCAGAGCTGCTTTAACTCGTGGCTCACCTGCTGCTTTCATTGTGAGTAGGGAGTTTTGCATGAAGTTCAACTAATTGGGTTTAAAAGCAAGAAGAGGAAGTCCTTTAATAAGCTCAGGACAGCCGGGTGTATGAAAACGTTTGTCTAGTTAAAATAAGGTTACGAAGGTTCTGAGGTTATTCACCTCATTTTTATGTTGCAGTGTTAAAGGACAACCTTGCACTTGCTGCATCCTTCTCCCTCAGGACAGGAACATGTCCCCGTCCCTGTGGGAAGTGCCATGGCCTGTTCAGGGGGAGCACAGCCCTGCCCTCACCTGCAGAACATACTTCACACCCTCGTAGATGAGCTCCACGTCGACGATGTTCAGCAGGGAGGCTGCTGGCAGCACCTGTCCCCTGAAACACAACGGAGGGGTGAGGCTCCACAGCATTCCCTGCCTCTCCAGGCGTTGGGATCCCAGTGGTGCCGGGAGTGTGGGCTCCCAGCTGGCTGTGGGAGGGCACAGCGGTGACTGCAGGGGACAAGTGTCAGCTTTAAATGGCCCATGTGAGCAGGGTGTACAAACCGCTCTGGAGGGAGGCCAAGCACTGGGAGAACACTCTGATAAAGGTACATGGGAGAGCCCCGGGTGTCCTCCAAGGCCACAGGAATAACCTTGGCATTCAAAAACAAAAGCAGGCTGCCTCAGCCAAGCCACTTTCCCTTGAAATCTGTTTTTCCAGCCCTGGGAAAGCTTTTCTGCTCTCCAGACAGAGGGACAGCCAGGGAGCTGGAGCTGTGAGTCACAGCAGACACCCCTGTCCCCAGCTCACCCAGCACTACTGCCAACGGATGTGCAAAGCTTTTGCAGCAAAAGTGGAAGGAGGATGGTTCAGGAGGGCAACACTCAGGTTCCCATCAGGGATATCCCATCCCTGGATGTGTTCAGGGTCAGGCTGGATGAGGCTTGGAGCACCCTGCTCTAGTGGAAGGAGTCCCATCCCATGGCAGGGGTGTGGAATGAGATGGTCCCTTCCAGAACCCTCCCTGTGCCCCCTCTAGGCAGCCCCCAGCCCACACCTCTCCAGGGTGTGCAGGAAGTCAGTCATGCACGTCCTGAAGGCAGCGTCCGCCACGTTCAGGGCACCACACACAACCCCCAGCATCGTGTCCGGCTTCTCTGCCTGGGGAAGGGCACAAAAACACATAACAGCCTTTGGGTGTTACTTCAGGAGGGCAGTGGCAAGCCCAGGGACCCCTGTGTGCCCCACCTGCACTTTCTCAGCGATCAGGTGGTCCAGCCAGCCCGTGTGTATCTCGTTGTTCTGGAAGCTCTCTGTCTCCAGCAGCTTGATCAGATACTCCACGGTGGTCCGGAAATCCCCACGGATAGACAGCTCCTTCAGGGCAACCACCATGTTCCTGCAGGGAGCAAAGCCCTCCAGTGACCAACAAGGCGGCGCTTGGCTGTCGGCAGAGGGAAGTGGGGAGCTACAGGGTGAGGTGATGAGCTCCTGGACACCCTCACAGGAGTTTTGGGTTGGAAGGGACCTTAAAGTTCATCTCATTCCACCTCCCTGCTGTGGGCATGGGCACCTTCCATTAGACCAGGCTGCTCAACACCCTATCCAATCTGGCCATGAAACAGCTCCACAGAAAGAACTGACTTAAAATATTTAAACACTTAAGACAGCTCAGCTCCTGGCTGCACACGGCTGCTCACA
Source organism: Pitta sordida (assembly GCA_013390025.1). Classification (NCBI taxonomy): domain Eukaryota; kingdom Metazoa; phylum Chordata; class Aves; order Passeriformes; family Pittidae; genus Pitta; species Pitta sordida. The sequence goes on from WEKX01002980.1 coordinate 131,435, forward strand.
GCACTCAGCAGGGCTCAGCAGATCGCTGCAACGTGTCCCTCAGCTTGATGAGCTGGGGCTGCAGCACCACTGCAGTCCAAGAGATTCTGGCTGTGGCCAGACAGGCCCTGCAGCACAAGTCAGCTGCTCAGCACAGCGGCACCGTTCTGGGCCTCCCAGATAAAAGCCACTTCTCCCACCTCTTGCACTGATTGTAACTGTTCCTGAGTGCACCCACTGTCCAGCCCACCCCGCCACACTCACGAGATGGCCTCCTCCCTGTTCTCTCCCCACGAGAAGCAGTGCCCAAACTGGGAATCGGCGAACTCGTGCAGCCCCCCGGCCGCTGCCACGCTGAAGTACCCCCAGACGTTCTTGCTGCTGCGGAAGTTCAGCTCCTGCACCGTCCCCGAGCTGGGCTTGAAACCCTGAGCCAGAGATGGAGGGACCAGGACTGAGGCTCGTGCAGTGGAAGAGGGAAGGGAACCCCCAGGGATGTCCCCGATCCCATGAACACTGGCTGGCTGGGGAGGTCATGCCCAGATCGACCCCCCAGCAGTTGGGGCCCCTCTGTCCCCTAGCCCAGCTCACCTCCTCGGGGTTCTCGCTGGTGATGCGGGCGGCGATGACATGGCCCCTGGGCACAGGGGGGTTGGTGGGGCTGTGGAAGCAGATGGGGGTGTCGCCCCAGGGGCTCTCCCCGTACAGCACCCGGATGTCCTTTATCCTGTGCAAGGGGATGCCCATTGCGATCTGTGTGAGGAAAAAGGCCTTGAGCTGCCAGAGCAAGGCTTGCATTAATGTTAGCACTGGGAGACATGGATAGATGGGCTGAATGGAGAGAGGGATGCTAGTCACTTCCACCCTGCTATATGGCACAGCTCCCCTCTGCCAGGCTCCAGCCCAGCACTGACCCCTGAATCACAGAACTGCTTCCTCCCCCACACCCCGGAGAGGCCCCTGCGAGCAGGTACCTGCAGCTGGGCAGCGGGGAGGTTCACATCTGCCACCATCTCGGTGCAGGGGTGTTCCACCTGCAGCCGTGGGTTCAGCTCCAGGAAGTGGAAGCTGCCGTCCTCGCTGTACAGGTACTCGACGGTGCCCGCGCTGACGTACCCGACCATCTGGGCCAGGCGGACGGCACACTGTGGGAGTCAGGGAATCAGGGGGTGTCCTGGCTTGGAAGGGACCCACAGGGATCATCGATCCAACTCCTGGCCACGCACAGGGCACCCCAACTATCCCACTTTCTCATAACTCTCCCTGAGCTCTTGCAGGTTTAAGGCCATGAGCAGCTCCCTGGGGAGTGTGTTCCAGTGCCCAGCCAACCCCGGACAGGGAGCCTGTTTGGCTCAGGGTCCCTTCCCTTCCTTAAAACCCCAATAAACCCAGCAAGGACCAGACCAGTTTCTCACTAACCCTCGTGCTGGCCCAGGACCAGCTCACTCACCTTCTCCATCACCTCGGTGACAGCAGGAGCTGCAATGGTGGCCGGCGCCTCCTCGATGATCTTCTGGTGCCGGCGCTGGATGGAGCAGTCACGGCCGAAGAGGGAGATGGCGTTGCCGTACTCATCAGCCAACACCTGCACCTCCAGGTGCCGCGCGTGCTGTGCCAGCTGCATCAGGAAAATCGGGGAGCCAGGAGCCTCTGCCTGCACCTGCGGCGGGGGAGAGAGTCGTGCTCTGGAGTCATCCCCCAAAATTCACCCCGAGATGGAGGCAGAGTGGAGGCAGGATGAGGGAGATGCCCTGGGTGGAAGCAGGACCCTGCTGTGTGCCCCAGGATGGGCTGGGGGTTCCAGACACCTCTCACCTGCCGGAAGCAGGCACCAAAGTCCTCTGCTGCCTCCACTTTTCGGATGCCTTTGCCCCCACCGCCTTCTGCCGCTTTAATCATCAGTGGGTAGCCGATCCTCGTGGCCACCTGAGGGGGGGCAAGGACTGAGGGGAGTGCAGTGCTTTGAACCCCAGCCCACCACCCTTACAGCCCACATAGCTCCATGCACCCCCAAGCAGGATTGCCCCACACCACGGCCATGCAGAGGGACAAACTGCTGCTGGCACAGCCTTGAGTCAGTGTCATGTGTGCTAGAGGCCAGGACGGCCAGGGCAGGCAGGCTCTGAGGAGAAACTGTGGTGGACAACAGACAAGGAGCTGCCCACAGGCTCAGCTTTACCTCCAGACCTTCCTCCAAGCCCTTCACACAGCCCTGTGCATATGTCTCCAGGGGGATGGTGATCGTCTGCTGATGCTTCTGGTCCTCCTCAGACCACTGGGCCATGAGACCTGCGGGCACAGCAAGAGCTCTGGTCACCCCCAGGGTGGCACGGCTGGTGGGGCACCCTGGCCGTGCCCAGGGAGCTGGGGGTTCCACGCTGGCACACACCATCTCCCCTGTTTAATGCACTCCATCTGCCAAACCAGCAGCTGCAGTGGGGTCCCCAATACCTGCAGCCAGCCTGGCTGGGCACCCCAACCTTGGTGCTTGTCTGAGGGGGAGGAGAGGCAGGGAGGAGGGAATGTGGGAACAGGGGACGGTGTGAAGAGGCTCTTACCACTCCCGCTCCACGGCAGCGTGGGGATCTCCAGCGTCTGAGCCACGATGGTGGAGGCGACTTTGTCCCCCAGCGCCCACATGGCATCGCTGGGGGGACCTTCAGAGAGGGAGGGAAGGGGTGAGGGGGCCAGCTCAACCCACCAGCCTATTCCCATCATAGGGAGGCTGCAGGAAGCTGCTCCCCACCAGCCCTTCTGCAAGGAGTGGGAGTATGGGAAACCCCCAGACCCACTGCCCAGCTCAGGGCAGAGCTCGACCCTTCTCCAAGGGGAGCCCAGGCTGTCCCTGGATGGGAATCCCACAGGGTCTGCTCCCACCCAACGTTCCTCCGTGAATGCTGCATCAGCTTGGGCATTACAGAGAAAACCCAGAAACTGGGATTCCTGGGAATGCTCCAGGAAACCAGCCTGGGCACTGCCGCTCCACAGGGTAGGCATGCCACAGGCACTAAAGTGACATTCCCACTGCAGTGTCCCTGGGGGTGACTGTGTGTGCACACCTTACCTAGGAAAGCTATCCCATTTTTCTGCAACAGCTCTGGCAGCTTGTGGTTCTCCGAGGCGTGTCCCCAGCCAGCCCACACCGCCTGGCACAGGGACAAGGAGCAGTGGGATGGTTACCTCTGTGCTGGCATCTCCCAGCAGCCACACGGTGTCCAGCTCCCTGGCACAAAGGGGCATCGCCCCGCTTTGTGGTGTCCCCTCTGCCCAGCAGCTTGCCTTGGTGGGAGACACACGAGTGGCCCCTACCTGGACTGGGATCCGCTTGGAAATGTCCACGATCAGCTCCACGTTGGCATAGTTGTTGTTGTTGGTGCCGCCGGGGACGGGCACATAGTGATCTGCCATCTTGATGTACTCTGCAAGACAGAGCGTGGGGGTGGTGGGAGCCAGTCCCCCGAGCTGCACCCCTTCCCCAAATCCTCCAGCCTGGAGAGGGGCCAAAATTATTTCCTCCTTTACAGGAGGAAAGTGCGTAACCCCCAGCTGTGCAGAGCCCTTGCAACCCAGGCAGCAAAAGGGCCGCCCTGGCTCATCCCCGGGCAGGGAACTCCCTCCTGGGGTGCTCTCAGGGATTACCCGCGTTGGCCTTGAGGTCCTCGGGGGTGACCATGACGACGAAGCGGATGGCGCGTTCGTTGCGGAACATCTCATAGGCCCAGCGGCGGATGGAGCGCATGCACTTCACCGCAGCGATGCCGTTGTTGGCAATGAGCACCTGGCACACGGGGTAGGGGGTGTCAGGGTCCCAGCCCTTGAGAAGCTGGGGGACGATCAGCTCTGGGCTGCCATCAGTCCAAGCCCAGCAGACACGGGACGCCCAGGCAGCCCCCAAGGGTGTCCCTTGGGAATAGCAAGGACCTCTCTCAATCCCAGGCAGGGATGTGCAGGGACAGACCTTCTCGATGACGCGGTTGCCCCCGAAGCGGGTGACAAACTCGGCCGGGGAGGCAACAGAGAAATCCCGCTGCAGGTCCATCTTCCTGTGCTCCCGGCCCCTCCTGGGCAGGTTGGTCCCGGACATGCTGGGCCTGCCGTGGGATGAGGTGGCTGTCAGTGACCCACAGCCACCCCATCAAACCCACAGCCACACCTGTGGGGTGAACAGAGTGTGTTCCAAACCCCATGGTGCAGCAGGCTCAGGCTTCCCTGTGGCTCTGCCCAGTGTCTCAAGTGACTTCTAATTTTAATTAGCAGGTTCACATCCTCCCTCGTAACTCAGCCAGGTACTCCATTGTTGTTCCATGGTTAAGCTATAATTAAAAAGTGAAGATGGATCACCCCTAAAATATCCTCATATGAGTAGATTTCACACAAGTAGCACTTGGCACCTTTATTTTAAGGGGACATATTTCAACTCCTCCTGGGTGTGGGGAAATACTCCAATCTCTGCGCTCAGGGTGTTTTCTAAGTAGCTGGAGCACCCCAAGGAGCAGTGCTGGGTTTATCTGCCCCAGATCCACCACAAAGCCCATCCCACCCTGAAAAACAGACCAACCACTTCTATAACATGGCTCAGGCAGGACATAAGGAAATTCCTTAGAGGTGGAAGTGTGGAGAAGCAGCAGGGTTAGCACTGGCAGTACGTGAGCCCACCCCTAACCCAGAACAGTGAGAGCCACCAGGCCGTCGAGTGTCACAACATGTCCCTGCAGCCAAAGGGTTGTTATTTTTAACCCAAGCAGAGCAGCTGGGGGAGCTGGGCAGCACAACTTGGTTTCCAGTTGTTCCTGCTGGCCGTCAGCTGCGCTCCCATGGGAGCTGCCTGGTGCAGGCCAGCAAAGAGCCACCCCACAGCCCTGCCAGCGCTGGGAAAAGTCACTGTGAAATCGCCCAAAACTCATCTACTGAGGCCTTTCCATCCTGTTCTTTGGCATCCAAAACACTGAACCTGGGGGACCACCCCCTACGCTGGTCCTTGCCACGCTCATGCAGGTGGTTCTGCTGCCACACAGCACTTGGGGACACCAGATTTCCCTCCAGTCCTGCTCCAAAGCGACCAGGATGGGGCCATGGACTTAAGGTGTCCAAGAAGCACCAGCACATGCATGTGGCACCCCAGACACAGCAACAGGTTCTTGGAGAAATGCACCCACCCTGCCCAGCCTGGCCACCCCTGCACCGCCACCTTCCCGATCCCAGCTCTGTACCTGATGCCCCTGGCAGACTCCAGCAGGGTGGTCGAAGCAGGGGCCTCAGGGATGGTGCCCCCCACCCCGGCCAGGCTGCTGCGCCGGCGGCCCACCTTGAAAGCCGTGGTCATCACCTCGTCATCAGAGGAGTTGTCGTCGAAGGAGCCCAGCACGAACTTGGAGAGGGACGGGCGGCGGAGGGCGGCAGGGTTGTACACGGCCAGCTGCTCCTGCTCCCCACCCGCCGCCTTGGCAGCCAGTGGGGCTGGGTGTGGGACTGGGGGACTCTCCCGGGATGGGGGCTTGGGTACAGGGGGCTGCTCCAGCTTCTCCTCCGCCTCACACTGAGGTTTGGACATTTTGGCCCAAACGAGAAGCACCAACAGCAGAAGGAGCAGGGCCACCGGCAGCATTCACGGTCCCTGGGAGAGGGGGAGAGTATCAGTCATGGAGTCATGGCAGCACCTCCCCAAAACAACACAGCCCATTTCCCCAGCCCTGAGAAAGGGGGAGAACCTCCATCACGGAGAACCCATGGGCCCCCATGAGCTGGAGCCATGGCAGTACCCCCAAAATACCACAAATCCCCAGTGCCGAGACAGGCCCCCTCTCAGCCAGAGCCGGTTTTGGTGCCCGAGCAGGGGGAGCTGTGAGGGGATGATGAGGGCACCTGAGGCGCTCTGTGAGGGGAAAATTGGGGCACCTGAGCAGCTCGAGCTGTGAGGGGCGCTGTGGCTGCCCCTGGATCCCTGGGAGTGCCCAGATGATGGAGCAGGGGGAGCTGTGAGGGGCAATGGGGGTAGCAGAGCAGCTCCGGGAGGGGGTAAGAGGGACACAGCAGTGGCAGCTGTGAGAGGATGATGGGGACATAGGAACAGCAGGAGCTGTGAGGGGTCGATGGGGGCACTGGAGAAGGGGGAGCTGTGAGGGGACAGTGGGACACAGGGGCAGGAGCTGTGAGGGGACAGTGGGGGCACAGGGGCAGGAGCGGTGGGGGGACAGGGGCAGGAGCCGTGAGGGGACAGTGGCAGCACAGGGGCAGGAGCTGTGAGGGGACAGGGGGAGAAGCCGTGAGGAGACAGTGGTTGCATACCCCCCCCCTCTGAGGGGCTGACATGGCCTCCCACCCCCCAGCCACTCAGGATGGCAGCCAGGCCACACTGTCACTCCCACCCCAGCCCCTCACAGAAGGGGACCACCAAGAGAACTCCTGAACTGGCACAAGTGCGGTCAGCCATCCCATCAAACAGGGCACGGCAAGGAGGGAAAACCAGGGCAAACCAGCACAGCCCCTCAGCCCCACTCACCATCGGCGCCGACCCCCGTGTCCCCTCACGCCGCGCAGGGACAATTCCGGCCACTCTCCCGGTCACGCTGCTCCGTGGTCACTCCGAGTGTCCATCTGTGGCCCCTGGGCCGAATGCCACCCAGAGCCAGGGCCACCCCCGGGCTGTTCCAGTGCAGTCTCACACGTGACAGTCACGTCAAGCACAAATATTTCCCCGCTAACGTGTCTGGAAAACCTCTACTGGAGCTGAGGGAGGAAAGAGGGAGGGGGGCGGTGGCCCAGGACACCCGATCCTTGGGGGACAAAGGTGCCCTGGCCCTGTGCCTGGTCACGGGGACCAGCAAAAGGACAAGCTCCTGTTTAGGAGACCAGGGACTCCCCTCCTTCCTTCCACCCAGTGAGGAACCAGAGCCTCCCCTCCCTCCCTCCTTATTCCCCTCAGTGTCACAACACATAAACAATGTCAATTTTATTTAAAAACAACAAGCCGCGGGAGGGGAAAAAACAACCCAAAGCAAACAAAATATACAGCAAGGCCACAGTGTGAACTTCACCGGCGATAGTGTTACCCCAGAGCAAACAACACAGAAAGGTTTGCAAGGATATTATATACAAACTGATGTCATTTCCAAACGGAAGAAAAGGCACTTCAGATTCGTTTAAAGGAATTACAAAGCCAAAGAAGGGCTGGAAAGACAAAGAGTGTCAAGTCCCACACTTCTTCATCCTGAAGTCCCTACAGTTATTGCCAGCCAACAGTAGCTGGAAGCTTTAATTTGCTGCTAAGGCAGCAAAGCACAAAGTTCCCTCTCTTTTAAGATCTTGAAATATCTGAAAAAAAAATTTACCACTATCAGCTCAACTAGGAGATGCTGAGGAGAAAACCTTCACTGCTGCCAGGTTCATGGTCAGCACAGCTCACCATCACCCAGCTCATCTACACACCTAGGAAAAGCCTAAAAATTTAGATTTTCCCAACAAAAAATGCAAGAGCATGACCAGAGCCTCAGTCACAGCCTCCCCTTGGCTGCTGGGGGGATTTATCCCAAAACCTTGAGTATGGATAAACCAAGGAACACTCCCGACATTGTGCTGTCTTTACAGCCCCAAGAGGTCATTTTTGGAACAGATCTGTAGCAAAAAAGCTAAAACCAAAAACATCTGCTTTTTCCACCGGTGCAGTCAGCTCCAAACCCCCAAACAGGAAAACCAGATTTGCATGGAAGGAGGAAAATCAGGAGGAGGCAGCAGGGCATGTATAAAACCTGAGCAGCTTCCCCCGTAAGCACTGACATCCCTCCTCCAGAGCCTCAAAATATATTCCCACTACAATAACAAACAAAAGTTAACAGAGGTCTCTGGTGTTTGGGGTTTTTTTTGCTCCAAACTAAGCTGAGACCTGCTCCAACAGCAGAGTTGTCCAACATGCTCCTGAAAAGTAAACCTTTAAAAATATATACAAAACAAAATCTTAGGCACTTGTTCATCGATCAACACCCAGAGAACAATCCTCAGGTCGGCAGAAGTTTGTCAGGAACGAGCCAACCCCTGACACAGGGGCTCAGAGGGCTCTCCAGTCAATGGGCTTCTTCCCAGATTTCTTGAGGAATTCGTTTGTCTTGGAGAAGTGCCGGCAGCCGAAGAACCCTCTGTTGACAGAGAGGGGCGAGGGGTGAACCGTCTGCAGGACGTGGTGCCGCTTCTGTGAAGAGGAAACCCGTCAGATTTGCATGTCCTGGGCTGCTCCTGCCCCAGCCGGGACTTCCTGCCCCAGCCAGGTGGGATTTCCTGCCCCAGCCAGGTGGGATTTCCCCTCTCCCCCTCCTCCAACCCCAGCCTGAGACCCCAAAGAACCGGCCACAAGGGCCGAGACTTCTGCCCCACTGAGCAGAGATGGCACTATGGAAAACAGCAGTCTGGGCATTTCCCAACTGCTGTCACCCCAGCAGCAAGTTTTACCCTGGTTCATGAGCCTTTTCCTAGGAAAAGCAGCTCCCTCTGTCCCCAGCGGGACACTCTGCTGACGGCAGGAGGTTACACTTGCTCCAGTTTTCTTGCTTAATTCTGGCAAAGGCTAAGCTGGAGCAGAAGGGCCTCTCAAATTTGAAGGCAGGGAAAATTCCCAGTTCCGTAAGGGAAGTGCCCTCTAGTGTCGATGGAAGCGAGGGAAGGGCCGTACCCTGTCGATGGAGCTGCCTTTCCTCTGGGCATAGGCTCCCCACAGCATGAACACCAGCCCGTGCAGGTTCTTGTTGAGCCACGAGACCACGGCGTCCGTGAACTGCTCCCAGCCCTTCTCCTTGTGGGACGTGGCCTGGTGAGCCCGCACGGTGAGCACGGCGTTGAGCAGGAGCACTCCTGGCACACACACAGCACGGGGACAGGGAGGGAGACAAGAAATCGGGGGTTAACACAACCCTGGGAGTGGGTGGCACTGAGCTGTGAGGTGGCATCCCAGCCTGGAGGGAAGGGATGGATCCAGAGGGAGATGGGCCTGGCACAGGGTGCCCAGAGAAGCTGTGGCTGCCCCTGGATCCCTGGGAGTGCCCAAGGCCAGGTTGGAGCAGCCTGGGACAGTGGCAGGTGTCCCTGCCCATGGCAGGGGGTAAGACTGGACAACCTTTGTGTTTCTTCCAGCCCAAACCATTCCAGGATTTGATAATTCTTAACTACCCTTTCCTTTTCCCCCTGAGAAATAAACTCAACTCTCATTCTGAGGGACCTGCCAAACCACAGACGCTCAGGACTGATTTCCTCTCCTACCAATGGATTATTTCCAGCCATGGGTCTGTTTCCCAGGTGACCACATATCCCCGAGTGTCCCAGCTCACCTTGCTTGGCCCAGCCAGTCAGGTCCCCATGGCCAGGGTGAGTGAAGTCCTCGATATCTGTAGAGAGCTCCCTGTAAATATTCTCTAAACTGCAAACCGAAAACACCAGAAGGTTTTTAATATGAACAATTACAGGCAAGACCCAGCCGCAGCAACTATTGCTCCAGGCAAGAAGGTACTGATTTTAATTTTATTATTTAAATTTATGAAGCAGTTTGCAGAGGCAGGGCAGCAAGGATTCCCTCTGTGTGCCTGGCTGGAAGCTGAATGAGGTCCCAGCACAACTGGAAATGCAAATTTACATCCCGAACATCACCAAATGACAGACAATTATCCATATTTTGCAGTGATGGTTTTTCCAGGTGATGCACATCTCAAATTTAAGCAGCTGCAAAACTCTTCCACTTTTCTGGCTCCCAGCCCTGAGGAACACAGAACTGAAAATAATTTGTGAAAAGAAAAGGGGTTTTGCAAGTTGTCCTACCTGGGGGGAGGTGGAACAGGCTTCTGGACACTGAAGCAGAGTCCGTGAGCTTGGTTGGGGCCATGGTACGGATCCTGTCCCAGAATTACAACCTTGACCTGAAAGTAGATCTTGGTTAGCACTGAGCTGGAAACACCATTAGTCCCAAAAGAATAAATAATAAAAATCATAAATAAGCTCTATCCTAAAAGAGACACCAAGAAGCCCAAAGCAAATCCCCCCTGGAACTGAAGTCAAATCTCAGACATTTCATCACAAACAAGTTTAAGAGCACAGACTGCACCTGACAACAGGGATTAACATCACCACAGCTTTGCTGCTAAAATGGTGAATATATTTAATACAATTTGAGTGCAGAAGATCAACGTTTGCACAGCCACAATAAAAGCTCTTGTTAAGGTATTTTCCAAGCAGGTCTCCTCCTGTTTTAGCTTTATGCCACCCTTGCTGTGCTATTTTTGACACAGCTCATTGGAAATCGCATTACCTTATGCTTTTTTTCCCTCGTTACAAAAAACCAAAGAGATACACAAGACCCAAAACCAATGAACTAGATAAATATGGCAAAGCCAGAAAAAAGGTCAAAAGTCCATCTACGTGTTTATAAGCAATTCTGTGGCCTGCGAGGGTAATAAAAGAACAAACCCACGCTTTGTTTTCCGAGATGAAAGGGAAGGCTGGACCTCGGAGCCGGGTGAGTCAAACAACACCCACACCCCGAGTTTAAGGGATAACCCACCCAACTCCAGTGTCTGTGCCCCCACCCGCACTCACGTCCCAGATGTCGCACATCTGCGTCCAGGTGAAGACCTGCTCGGGGGGCGGGTACACCGTGTGCCGCTTCCTCTCCTCGGCCACGAACGCCATCAGCTGCGGGGACAGGGCACCGCGGGGGCTCAGCGGGGCGGCCCCGGGGGGATGGGGGGGAAGGGAAAAGGGAGAGGCCGTACGCACCTCCACGAAGTAGGGCTTGCTGAACTCCCCGGCCAGCTGCCTGCGCCAGCTGTCCCCGAAGCCCGGGGGCACGTTCCGCTGCGCCAGCAGCTGCCGCGCCGCCTCCTTGTTCCTGCGGATGCGCTCCCGCTGCTCCGCGCTCAGCGGCGCCGCGCCCGCCTCATCCCCGGCGTCCTTCGCCTTCTTGGCGGCGCTGCCCTGGAGGAGGCGGGCGGGGAGGAGGGTGCGGAGGGTGCGGGAGCGGAGCG
>WEKX01002980.1:142567-153931 GCA_013390025.1 Pitta sordida
CCCGGGAATGCCCATGGACGCGTTCGTGGTGCGGCGGCCCCGCGAGCAGGCGGCGGGAGGCGGCGGGAAGCGGCGGCGGCCGGAGGAGGAGGAGGAGGAGGAGGAGGAGGCCGGGCCGGGGCGGCCCCAGGTGCGCCACATCCGCGCCCCGGGGCTCAGCTGCGACTATTCCATCCTCTTCGGCAAGGCCGAGGCCGACGAGATCCTCGGGCAGCTGGAGAAGGAGGTGCAGTATTTGGAAGGTAACGTGCTGGGAGGGGAGCCTGAGCACGGGGGCTCCTTCCCTGCGGCTGCTGCGGGAGGCCTGGGGGGGCTCCAGGGTCCCTTCCGTTCCTGACCCGGAGCCATTCCAGGGGCTGGGCAGCGTTCTGCAGGTGTTGGCACAACCTGGCTCTGAGAATCCAAGAGCCTGCAGGGTTGGTTGTGCTCAGCTGGAAGCACTTCGGTGGTTTCAGTCATGTTTTAAGAGGAGTGGGATAGTCCTGAACGTGGTGGGGCTGCTGGTCCTGGTCCTCCCGCTCCAGGGGGATGACAAGGCTGTGTCCACCTTTGGTGGGACAGGCACACTCAGAACACAGGTGACAGTTTGTGGGTTGTCACAAGCACTGTCGTTTCTCTTCCCAGAAGCTGCAGATCCAGGAGAATTGCACCGCGCAGAGACAACACAGGCTTAGTTTTGATCCTTCTTTGTTTAAACAGCTGACCTGACCAAATTGCACATATTTGGCACGTGGCACAACATCCCCAGGAAGCAGGTGACCTATGGGGACCCCGAGTTATCCTACACTTACTCGGGTGTCACCTTCCACCCCAAGCCATGGATCCCGGTGCTGAACCGCATCAGGGAGCGACTCGCCCTGAACACGGGACACACCTTTAACTTCGTTCTCATCAACAGGTACGGCTGGTCCCCGCTGGCAGCGAGCAGCCTGTGCCTCAAACAGCAGCACTTGGTGAACCGCTGAGGAGGTGATGTCCATTTAATTGGTTGGCAGAGCTAATTAAGGTGCTGTGTGCACAGGTACAAAGATGGCCTGGACCACATCGGGGAGCACCGGGACGACGAGAAGGAGCTGGTTCCCCACAGCCCCATCGCCTCCGTGTCCTTCGGAGCCTGCAGGGATTTCATCCTCCGCCACAGGGACTGCAGGGCCAAGGGGACAAAAGGGGGCCCGGGGCGGATCAAGCTGGAGCTGGCCCACGGCAGCCTCCTCATGATGAACCACCCCACCAACACCTACTGGTACCACAGCGTGCCCCCCCGCAGGAGGGTCTGCGCCCCCAGGGTCAACCTCACCTTCAGGAACATCACCCACCCCTCGGGGGCTGCTGGCTCCGCAGGCAGCAGCTGCAGCTCCTGATGGCACTGCCACTCCGTGATCCCAGGGACTGGAGGAGCCAGAACTGGACTGAGGGGTGGCAGCCTTGGGAATTGCTGGTGCCAAGGCTCGCTGTGGGATGCTGCTGTACTCCTGCTGACACCTGTTTGGGGTGGTGAACACCTTTGTCTTGCTCGGGAAGGGTGTTTGCTCTCAGCTGATCTTAATCTAATCCGTGTCCCAAAAAGATGAGAATCCTCCTTAGCCTCCAGGTACAGCTCATTAAAAACTCTGAGGCACGAGCTGTAATCAAGGCCCTTGGTACATCTTCCACAGGCGACACTTCCCTTGGATTCTCTGGTAATGAGCTTTGGTTGGTTTGGGGTTTTATTTAAATAAAAGTACGACTGAGGCCCATGGAGATGAACACAGTGGGTGCACCGTGGCTGCCTGGTTTAGTCACTGTTACTCTCTCAGGTGCTGAATTCCTCTGCTGCTCAAGGAAACACAAGGGTCTCTCCTTAGGCCCTTGGTACAAAAACCAGGCGGCAAAAAGTCTCCAGGAAATTTGGAGTTGGGAATTCCCACCCTTTGTCACTCTATGACAAACACAAAGAGCTCCTGCAGAATCCTTCCCTTCCAGAGCATGGAGGGGCTCTCTCTTTTATGTGTCACGCATCACTCTTTGTTCCCAGACATCCCCACACATCATTTTGATCCCCACAGAGCTGACTTTTGTACTAAGTTTATTCTTTTTATTGCTACTGTACAGTTACGAAAATACCCTGAAGTGCAAACGCGACTTCCAACAGCAGAGCAGCGCTTGGACCAGAACAAACATCGTTAAATAACACACAAAACGAGGCAAGGAGAACCCAAAACACAGAGGGGGCATCTGAGAGGCCTCGACTTTTCACAGTTTATTAACATTTTCTCCACCATGGCAGCTCCTGAGGGACAAGTAACAGCGCTGGAGCCTTGGGCCTGCACAGAGCCCTGGGACCCCCAAGGAGAGAGGGTTGGTGGAAAACACGGATCCCAGTGACCCCAAGGGGAGAGTTTGACTGGAAAACACGGATCCCAGTGACCCCAAGGGGAGAGTTTGACTGGAAAACACGGATCCCAGTGACCCCAAGGGGAGAGTTTGACTGGAAAACACAGATCCCAGTGACCCCAAGGGGAGGGTTGGTGGAAAACACCTCCCCGGAGCTCTGTGGCCTCCAAAGGGGAGGGTTTGGCTCACAAACACCTGCCCAGGTCTGTGGGAGGACCTTGCACTGCTCAGGACCAAGGTGCTGGTGGTTTTTCCATCTCCTCCTTCCCACGAGGGAAATTTGGAACAAGTGCTGCCTGCACAACCCCCGCCCTGGGCAGCCCCTGAGGGAGCTCCAGTCCACCCACAGCTGAGGGAAACACGAGAGCAAAGACACGAGGTGACCCTGTGTCCCTGTCCTGACAAATGTGGGACCCAGCCCAAGGTGTGCGTGTCCCCTGTCCACCCCCCCCCAGCCTGTTCCAGCCCCAGAACTTGCTAAGCTGGGCTCCAGAGTGCGGCTCAAACCTCTGAACTGAGCTGACAATGGGAATTGCAGGGTCACTCCCTGGTTCTGAGGTTCACGTCTCATGTGACACCTTCGGTTGATCCCCCAGCACTGTCCCAGTGCTCCCAGTACAGAGGGCTGGCTCCTTCTCCAGCTCTCACCTCAACAGCCAGGGCAGGGTTTGGGGTTTTTTTTTGGCATTTTGCATCCTTCAAGGTTCTTTTTGTTTGTTTTCTTGTTGTTTTTTTCTCTAACTTAAAACCAGGTTAAACCCAGGCTCCTCTAGCCTAGCACAGACTGCCCAGGTCTGTTATTTATGGATCATCAGCACTGCCTGGAGCAGGAATTGTGCTCCCTGCTCTGGAATGATGAGTTGTGTAAAGAAGCTTTGCACATCCATCCACAGTCCCTCCAGCCTGGGCTGGTTTGGAGCCTCCCATCAGGAATTCCAAACAGCTCCAAGCTTTGGGCAGCAACATGAGCACGTGAGGTACGAAAAGTTGCCCTAAAAAAACTACCAGGACAGTTGTTCTCTGCAAACTGAAGCTGCTGTTTCACACTGGGAAAAAAGCTTTGATGAGTGATTTTGATTTTGATTTTTCTGCTCCGAGCTCACAAGGCTAGAAAAGAGCTAAAAATAACCTACTTGCTTTATTCCTGGTGACCTTCAAAGCAGGAGGATTTCAAAGTGGGAATTTTTGCTGCTTTGTTTGGGATTTTACACTTTTTGCACATTAATCCAGAGCGGCAAAATTCACCTTATTTCTGTTTACAGGCCAGCCTGGAGCTGGTGCAGTGACACCAGTCTTCCCAGTAAGTGTCCACCAGTGCTGATCCCAAAGACAAGGGCTCAGCTCCCAGTCACATCCAGTCCAAGCCCAGTCCCAGTGGTGGGAAATGGCAGTTTCCAGCACTAAAATGGGAAGGGCAAGTCTGGAACACGCTCCCAGCAGTTGGAAATCACAGCATTCAAAGTTGCAACTGGATCCCAACAGTGCCCAGGGGAATGACAAGACTGGTCCCAGCAGCCACCAGTGTGGGCTGAGTCCAGCCCTATTCCAAAGGGAGGGAGCAATGAATTTAAGGTTTAAGCTCTTCATGGATAAGAAAAATTACCTCCCGGAGAAGGGAAACTGTGCTTTGAATCAGCAGAAGGGAGTTGTGGAGAACTAAAGGGGCAGGAAAGGGAACAGGGGAAAGGTTTGGATTGTGGGTGTTTGTGGAGATGCCCGAGTGGGCAGATCAGCCGGGGTACCCAGGGAAATGGGATTCCCAGGACCCAGGGGGCTCCCTCAGTGACAATGCAGCTGTTGGAGGGAGCTCAAGGCACTTTGTATCTTAAATCGTTGCCTGTGCCAACAGCAGCTCCCCAGGAACCCCTCCCGGGGTGGAAACACCCGCCCTGAGATGGGCTTGGAAAACTGCCCCCTCAGGCCGTGGGATGGAGCCTGGGGAAGCCTGGGACACCTCCCAGAGCTACCACAGTGACACGATCACCACCACCACACTGGTACAAAACACAACTCCCGGGGCAGGGAACCTTGGAGAGGGGTGGGGGTTGTATAACAAAATTGCGGCCTGGAGCTCAGGAGGGGTCTGGGGGAGCTGCTGCCCCCGTGGGTGGGTTCATTGTCCCCACAGGTGAGTTGCTGTCCCCATGGGTAGGTGTGTTGTCCCCATGGGTGAGTTGCTGTCCCCATGGGTGGATATGTTGTCCCCACGGGTGAGTCGCTGTCCCCATGGGTGGGTGTGTTGTCCCCACAGGTGAGCTGCTGTCCCCATAGGTGGGTGCATTGTCCCCACGGGTGAGTCGCTGACCCCTGGGTCACCATTCAGCCCCTTGGGCCGGGCTGCTGTTCCTGGGGTCACTCCTGAGCCCCCGGGTGAGCTGTTGTCCCCTGTGTCCCAGGGGAGGTGTCACTGCCAAGCCCAGTGGGAGTGTCCCCGCTGTCCCCGGGGGGTGTCAGTGGCGGCTGGGGACACGCTCGTAGAAGAGCAGGTAGGCGCTGGCAGCCAGCACCTCCTGCAGGCTGGCCCTGCGCACAGAGTCATCCGACACCCAGAGCCACTGCGGGGGCACGGCCAGGGCCCCCCGGGGACACGGCGAGCGCCGGTAGGTGACGAAGTGGCCCGAGTGCATGTCCCCGTGGTGCACCACCACGGCCATCAGGCGGTACAGGTACAGGGGGGGGCTGTGGGGGGAGCACAGAGTCAGCAAAAACACACACAGAGCTCCCAAAAAAACCCTCCCGTATCACAGCTGGGGCTGCCCCGGCCAGGGAATGCTGGAGGCCAGGCTGGGAGCAACCCCTGGGATAACTGGGAACTGTCCCTGCCCCATCCAGGGAATGCTGGAGGCCAGGCTGGGAGCAACCCCTGGGATACTGGGAACTGTCCCTGCCCCATCCAGGGAATGCTGGGGGCCAGGCTGGGAGCAACCCCTGGGATACTGGGAATTGTCCCTGCCCCAGCCAGAGGATGCTGGAGGCCAGGCTGGGAGTAACCCCTGGGATACTGGGAACTGGGGCTGCCCCATCCAGGGAATGCTCAAGGCCAGGCTGGGAGTAACCCCTGGGACACTGGGAACTGTCCCTGCCCCTGGCACGGGGTGGAACTGGATGGGATTTAAGGTCTCTTCCCACCCAAACCACTCCAGGAGTCAGTGAAAAAGGATTATCAGGAGAAGCCTCAAGGCTGAGTGACCAGGTGGAATCATGGCAGGTGCAGCTCAACCCAAGCTTGTTAAACATCAGGTGTGAAAAAAATCTGTGAGAGAGCTCGAGCTTAAATATAATGTTTGGAAGAATAAATATAATGTTTGGGAGAAATCTGTAACGGATTTCTCACAGTCATTTTAAAGTCAGAGTAGAAGTTAAAAATGAAAGGGTAGAGGAAAGCAGCAATAATGAGATTATGGATGATTTGCTGCACCTTGACCCAGAGAAAGGGGATTTTTGAGTTTTACTTTTTCTGGGAGAGAGAAGAACCACTAAAAATCAGCCAAGAGACGAGCACAGGGCCGGGGGGGCTGGTGTTAAATCCTGTGCAGCCTCACAACAAAGACAGAGCAAAGGAAGGTAATTTGAAGGACAGAAATAAAGACAGGAGTACAAATGTGTGACTTACCTGCACTCAGGGAATGCAGCAAGTGGAAAAGTTCCAGGGGACATTAAAAACGAGGAGGAGGAGGCACCATTCATGAAGAGGGGTTTGGTACCAGGGGGCTGCTCTGCCTCTGCCAGAGGAAGGAGAAATTCAGTGATTTCATTTAAAATGCTGCTGTTACATTGCTAATAACAGCACTTACTGACTGTGTTTTATTTACAAACCCCCAAGTAAACAGATGACTGAGCTGCCTGAAGGACAGACCTGCTAGAGCTGATTTTCCAATTCTTTTCAAGAATTCACCATTCCCAACATTCCTCCTCTGCTTGTCCTGAAGCCTTAGAACAGAGAAACTAACAACAAAAACCCCGGGACACCCCAAATTCAACATTCCTTCACCCTCCAGGCACAAAACACCTGGGTTCTGTGCTACCCTTCACACTTATTTTTTAAATACACAGCAGGATCGAATTAAATGAACTGTCACTCTGGGAGAGGGATTGATCCCTGCCCTCCTTGCAGAGATTCTGTCCCTGCAGAACTGGGATGTTTGATCAGTGTAAAGCAGGAAGAGCTGCCGTGTTTGAATCCCAGAGCACCTGGAGGTTTCACTGCTGTGCCATCCCTGGCTCCAGGCGTGGTCTCCTCGGGGATGTGGGGGCTGGATCTGTGCCCAGGGACTCGGTACTTGTAGATGTCCATGACCAGGAACTCGCTGAACTGGACGTGCTCGTGTCTCTTCAGGGGAGTGCCCTGGCTGGACCAGCTCAGCCTTTGCAGGTGGATGCACAGACACTGGGGCAGCTGCGGGGACAGCCCAGGGGACAATCAGGGCTTGGGGAATGGGGACACACAGCTGGGAGGTCCAGGGAGGGAAGGAAGGAAGGAAGTGCATCCCAGTGCCAACACTGTCCCCAAGGTGTGGCACTAACTCAGAGCCTGGGGGACATTCCTGCTGGTCCTCAGGAATTCATGGATGGCACAGGGTTAGGGTTAGGGTTCGGGTTTGGGTTTGGGTTTGGGTTTGGGTTACGGTTTGGGTTAGGGGGAGATTCCCGGTGTTTGCTGGTCCTCAGGAATTCATGGATGGCACAGGGAGGGAACCAGGGGGAAAAGGTTGAGGAGTTATAAACAGCTGCAATTCAAACTCAGGGGAAACCTCCAGCNACCTCCAGCAATAAGTATACTATTATTATTATTATTATTATTATTATTATTATTATTATTATTATTATTGGCACCTGAGGCTCTTAATGACAGCCAGTGCCCCGCTGGCCTCTGCACAGCAAAACATTAGTTAATGAGCAAACGTTAACGAGCAAAACATTAGTTTTGCCGTATAAATTCCACCTGATGTTTATCCCCACACCACCTGTATTTCGAACACTCTGACTCATTAAAAGCACATCCTCATTAAGGGTGTTACAACCACTGCAGACAGAACTCAGTTTGCTCCCCGAAGAAACGGAGAATTAACGCAGGACACGACCCAGCCAAACTCACCCTGAAGGTTTTGCTGAGTAACAGCAGAATATTCACTTTCTTTGAGCTTTGGAGGTGGATGTTTTGCTGAGCTGAGCCCCCCAAATATTTGCTAAAAGAATTTTCCTTTCAGAAGTAAAACATTCCAAAGGTCCCAAGAGCAAGAGGTGACCCTGGGGCAACAGACAAAGGACGGGAGGATTGGAGGGTTCGTTGGCCTCACCTTTCCCAACTTTAATTGCTTTNGTCCTCAGGAATTCATGGATGGCACAGGGTTAGGGTTAGGGTTCGGGTTTGGGTTTGGGTTCGGGTTTGGGTTACGGTTTGGGTTAGGGGGAGATTCCCGGTGTTTGCTGGTCCTCAGGAATTCATGGATGGCACAGGGAGGGAACCAGGGGGAAAAGGTTGAGGAGTTATAAACAGCTGCAATTCAAACTCAGGGGAAACCTCCAGCAATAAGTATACTATTATTATTATTATTATTATTATTATTATTATTATTATTATTATTATTATTATTATTGGCACCTGAGGCTCTTAATGACAGCCAGTGCCCCGCTGGCCTCTGCACAGCAAAACATTAGTTAATGAGCAAACGTTAATGAGCAAAACATTAGTTTTGCCGTATAAATTCCACCTGATGTTTATCCCCACACCACCTGTATTTCGAACACTCTGACTCATTAAAAGCACATCCTCATTAAGGGTGTTACAACCACTGCAGACAGAACTCAGTTTGCTCCCCGAAGAAACGGAGAATTAACGCAGGACACGACCCAGCCAAACTCACCCTGAAGGTTTTGCTGAGTAACAGCAGAATATTCACTTTCTTTGAGCTTTGGAGGTGGATGTTTTGCTGAGCTGAGCCCCCCAAATATTTGCTAAAAGAATTTTCCTTTCAGAAGTAAAACATTCCAAAGGTCCCAAGAGCAAGAGGTGACCCTGAGGCAACAGACAAAGGACGGGAGGATTGGAGGGTTCGTTGGCCTCACCTTTCCCAACTTTAATTGCTTTACAAAGGTGGTTCTCTGGTTTTCAATGCTCTGTCCATTCAGAATTCTTTCTGCCTGGATCTGAAATCAGAGGGGAAATACAGGAAAATAAAATTAAGCCACTTGGTTGCTGCAGGGTCCAACTCCACGAGGCAGCGCAGGGCTGCAAACTGCCTGTCCAGAGCTGTGCTCAGTGCATTAATTAGGAATTCCCTCAGAATTCCAACCCAAAATCAAGCAGAGACCTTTGCAGAACAAACCCCACCTCCAGCCTGATCTGTACTTACATCTTTTCAAACCATTTCAGAACAACAACAACAAAAAAAATTCCCAAATATTATCTAAACAACCCCTGGTAATTACAGAATAAAACATTTGTAAAGTTTTGTAATAAGAGCAATAAATAAAGGCCCAAAAAGGAGGTGAAAAGTGAGGGTCCAGCCTGAGCTCCAGGACTCCAGGAGTTCCAGTGACCTACTTTAGTGCAGTTGTCACACACCACGTCCTTCACAGACTCAGAGGAGATGAAGTGATGGAGGCAGTGGTCCAGCGTCATGGGCCGACCCTGAGTGCCAAGAAAAACCCCAAAATTAGCCGCAGGAATTTCTGGGGAAGGGGTTTTCATCATTTCTTCCAGGGAAACTACAGAACTGGAGAGTTATTCCTTTACAATATGGCTCAGGGGGTAAAACTGGGGGGATTTTTCCTGGGGATTGAACGTGGAAACAGGGATTTTACACCACACATCCCGTCACTATTTGTAGTCCCAACACTTCAGGGGTCACTTCAGCCTCTCTCAGCCTCTACAAAGGACAAATCCAGCTTTTAGTCGGATTTAGGCTTCCCTCTCTCCACATCCCAACCCTGGCTGTCCAGGAGGGCACAATTCCCATGGGTGGAAGGAGCTGCTCCCTGTCTGGGAAGACAAATCACTCCCAGAAATGAAGTGACCAAGTGTTAAAATCCAAAAACCTCCTGCACATTTTGCCCCAAAACATGACAGTGCTTTGGCATTTAGTGCCTGTCGGAGCCAAAAAGAAGTGGAAGCAATTCCTGGCTGGAATGGGAGAGCCTGTGTGGGGCAAGAGTGGGAAGCAGCCCTTGGAATACGAGCAAATCCAAGGAAGGAACAAATCCTCCACCCAGGAGGAACAGCAAACTCTCCCTGTGCCATGTTCGTTGTGCTCATTAGTGATCTGCACTGACTCATTAGTGAGAAGGTCCTGCCACAGGGTTAGAAAAGGAACTCCTAAAAGTCGCTCTGACTTTCTACGGGGGCTGAGGGAGGCTCCAGGGAAAGGAGGGATCTGGATCTATGGAATCCCAGGGATCTGTGGGATCAGGATCCCTGGGATCTGTGGGATTTGGACTCGTGGGATCCCTGGGATCCATGGGATCCGTACCCACACCAGCCTGAGGGAGGCTCCAGGGAAAGGAGGGATCTGGATCCCTGGGATCTGTGGGATCTGGACCCGTAGGATCCATGGGATCCATGGGATCCGTACCCACACCAGCCTGAGGGAGGCCCCAGGGAAGGGAGGGATCTGGATCCCTGGGATCAATGGGATCTGTGGGATCTGGATCCATGGGATCTGTGGGATCTGTGGGATCTGGATCCATGGGATCCGTACCCACACCAGCCTGAGGGAGGCTCCAGGGAAAGGAGGGACCTGGATCTATGGAATCCCAGGGATCTGTGGGATCAGGATCCCTGGGATCTGTGGGATCTGGATCCATGGGATCCATGGGATCCATGGCATACGTACCCACACCGCCGCCGGAATGCTCAGGGAGAGGCTGTCGAAGGTGTCAAACCTCACAGGGCTCTGCAAAAGAACATCCCACACATCCACAATCCACTGAATTCCCCCCCAAAACCCCAAATCCCTCCTGGGATAAACACCAGCCGCCGTTGCCAGGGGAATGGGATCCCAGTTCCCCAGCAGGAACAGCAGGAACTGCTCCCAGTTTGTTCCCAAGAGAAGGAAAAGGCCCACTGGAGCTGCACATGAGATCCCCTCTAGTTTTATTATCCTTTATCCAGGTCATCTCCTCATCCCAGACAACTGCACTCCAAATTAATCCCCTTTGCAACCTTCCCACTCGTGGAATGAACACCTGGTCCTGAACCACCCCCCACGGGCTGGCAGGGGATTTAATGTAGTAATTATTAATTAAGTTATCTAATAATTTTGTTTATTATTTCCCATGGGATAAGGCAGCTGTTATTGCCAAATAGGGGCATCACACTTCATTTCCCTCGGGGTATTTAGGGACAAAATTCTCCTTCAACACCACAAGAAGCACCTGAAACATGAACGCTGCATTTTCACCTCTAAAAACACAGAGGAATATAAAATACCATCTGGTTTCACACACATATATACACATTTTATAAATATATATATAAATATACAGGGGTTTTTTTTTCAATAAATACATGTTTCTATCTATTAAAAACGACTGGATAAATAAATCAAGCTGTACCTGGTGCTCACAGTGTTTGCAAACCATGTTGCTGGTCAGTCTCCCATGGAAGGGATGCTGAGATTTCCAGTGGCTGGACACAGGGGGGAGAGATCCTGCAACACAGAATCCAAATTGCCCTTTTATTTCCCATGCTCATCACTCTTAATTCCACATTTTTTTCCCCCACAGCCATAAAAATCAACTCCTCCAAAGCATGTTGTGTCCCACTGCTAATAAAAAATAATATGTAAATATAAAATGTATAAATAATTATAGAAATATATAGAATTATAATATATATAGAAATAAAATAGAAATATATAGAAATATAATATATATATAAATAAAATGCAAATATATAGAAATAAAATCCAAATATATAGAAATACAATACAAATAATAAAGAAATATTTTATACAGTATATAAAAATATATAAACTAGATTATGAATATTCA
>WEKX01002982.1:830-14704 GCA_013390025.1 Pitta sordida
TTGCTGTTTACAACTACCTGCGGGGAGGTTGCAGCCAGATGGGTGTACACCTCTTCTTCCAGGCTGATGACACCAGAACGAGAGGGCACGGCCTCAAGCTATGCCAGGGGAGGTTCAATCTTAACGTTAGGAAGCGGTTTTTCACAGAGAGAGTAATTGCATATTGGAATGGGCTGCCCAGGGAGGTGGTGGAGTCACCATCCCTGGAGGTGTTTAAGAGAAGACTGGACGAGGAGCTTAGTGACATGGTCTAGCTGGGGGGTGTAGGGCTGGATGATTCTGGGCCCCTTCCGGCTCGGAGTGGCCTGCTAGACTGTGAGGGATCTAGGTTGGTGTTATGCTCTGGGATGTGCTCTCGGTCTCTGTACGGGTGTTAGATGGTGAGTTGGACTAGATGATCCTTGTGGGTCCCTTCCAACTCATAATATTCTGTGATTCTGTGAACAAGCACATTCAGATGGCCTTTGCAGTGCCATGGCAAGGTTCCTCCAATTCATGTCAATACCACTTTTCTGAAGGTGAGCTTGACTTTCAGAGGCTGCCGAAACACTGCAAAAGGGATTAATGCACAACAGTCCACACAATTAGACACTCTGCACTGCAACAACCTCCCAAATCATGCCATGTCTTCCAAATGTTCCAGTTATATTTCATGATAACCAAGTGTGCTAAGACATTTCACAGTAAGCAAGTGGAAGACCACAGACAGTCTAGACTAAGTTTCTTGCTGTAAGAGACCACCACTACCAAAGGAAAAGAGATGCATATGAACAGAAAACCACACGACTTGGCAAGAGATAGAAACTTAACACACCAAAACACCCTCAGGTACACAAACCTTCTGTAGAAACTGAATGTTCCTAGGAAACACTCAGTCATAATTCCTATGAGAGGTTTTAACCAGAAGTTAAATTGGTTGTTAAACAAGATATAGGCAACATCTTTCCACGCACACACAACTAGTTGGGGTTACCTTGAGCTTCCTGGACATGCAGACACTGACCATGCTCAGAATTGGTTTGGGGATTTCCATCTGTGACTCACCAATAGCTATGGCCCAGTAAACTTCTGATCCGTTCAATAACTCACCACATGCAACGGCAGAGTAAACCTGTGAGCCTGGAACTTGGAGTAAAATTCGAAATGGAGCAACACGTGCATTAGAGTCTAACACAGCGTCCAGGGCACCAACCAAGCGACCTACAAAGAAAAAGAGGACAAAAGAGCATTACCACCATTTTTCACTTCTGTAGCCTACAAGTTGTTTCACATCTAAAGCCATAAAATTAAAATATGGAGTGTAATGATATCGACTCTTCCCTAATTTCATGCTGCGATTTACAGATGCTCAAAAGGCAAAACACAAACCAGAATAAAAGATCAAAAGCATATAGAGTTCTTTACATTTCTGGTTTTGCCTCATATATATGTATATAACCACAGAATTGAAATGGAAAGACCTGAGGGCACCTTAAGAAGTTACTGTTCCAGCCTTGCTCTGAAGTTGGATAAATGCACCTATGCCCTAAGTGGTGTTTGTCTAACCTGTTCTTCAAAACCTCCCACAACCAAGATGCAACAACTTCTCTACTCTTCCACTACTTTTATTAAGTATTCTTACACACAAAAAAAACCCAAAAAACCAACCACCACCAAAACAAAACTACTCCAAACAAACAAGACAACCACCATAATCTTAAACTTTCTTGCTTAGAACCTAATTTTGCTCCTTGGAACACAGAAAAAATGGCCATAGGCACTTGGGAGGCTAATCCTTGACATAATGAAAAAGTATCATCATGGTTTCCCTATCGTCAGTCTCCAAAATATTTACCAGCCCTTGGCACCGCAGGCCATTTTAAAAATGGCATTCTGCAGTTCATCATTTAAGGGATTGATGGAAACCATAGAGACCTACAAAGTCCTCAACCTATTTGCCTTCCTACTTGGACAACAAACCACAGCTAACTAATTTGAGTCAAGTACAACTAAATAGCACTGTAACCACTTTCTGGACTGGAAGGTGTAAGCAGCTCACAAGGCACAGCATCATCTTTGCTTCAAAGAGCAAAGAAAATTACATCAAGTATTCTGTCCTTGCATCCACACAAAATGTTGATGAAGCTTTCAAAGCCAAGCAGAAGCTGGGTACAATATGTCTTAAAACTGTACACTGAAATATTCTTCACCAGCAGTTTTCTCCTCAGCTAAATACATGACCAGATGTTACCAGAAGTTACACCCATCTATTTAAAATGGAGATCTGAATTTGGAGACCAACAATATGCACAATATCTGCAATTGCTAAATGCTCTCCTGTAACTACAAGAAAATTACACAAAAACTCATCCTAGTATAAAAGGTAGCAAATTACCCACATGCACAGAAAACAGAGCATCAACTTCAGTGTGCAGTCTCAAAACAGCCGGATTAAAGCCAGTAAGAGAGCATCAAATGATGCAGAGAACAAAAACAGGGTTTCACTTTCAAATTTCAAAAAACTTCAGATATCATAAGAAAGAAAAAGAAGAAACCTATGAAGCACTGCATTTTCCCCTGATGACAGACCTAGAAGAAAGACTTCCTTTCATTTCACTTAAGTTAAAAAAAAAGTCAGCTAAGAGCAAGTGCTACCAAAATTCCTAGAGAATGCTTAACGAACATCTGATTTGTGATTTTTTTTTTCAGAAACCATGGAAAAACACATAAAAACAAAGAAGTAGCTGCAAAATTCTGTTTTAATTCTTAGTCTATGCAAAATTAATTCCTTTTTCTCTTCCTGAATAACAAGCCAAAAAACCCAATTCCTCTTCTGTTTACTTCTGCTTAAAATTTCCATTTTGCTTATGAACTATTAAAAAGAAACTCATTCCTCCTTCAACTGCACAAAGAAATCATCACCTCACTTGTCTAAACTACCCATAGCTAGAATATTAGCTAAGGATGAAAAGGAGGAGCTGGAATTAAGAATAAAAGAAAATAAAAATAATTTTTCAAAAAGAGTATGGCCACCAGGATACTTGCCAGAATAAAGCCCAAATGTCCTGGACTCACTATGAGGACACAGCAACCCCACACCTAAATCACTCTAAGCCATCACCGTGGCTGACCGGGGGTCCTGTCCTGTCCCATCTCTGCCAGGAGGGTCTGAAGTGAGGTTGCTCCAGAGGGGACATAAAGGGCAGCAGGGGAACACAAAAGCAAGTACTGCTAAAGCTGAGCAAGATAGTGGGTCCCATCCCTCAGTCTGGGTCTCATACAAAAATAAAGGAGAGACTGACAGAGGCAGAGAACGGGGGCAAAAGGGAATTACTAAGAGTGCATTTGCAGAAGAGGATTCAGCATTAATAGATACACCCAGGCCTAATATGTTGAAACTGTAGTAGCATGAAAATTACGAATACTAAAGGCAAAATTTTTCCAGCACAAGTTGCCTCAGACTCATTTGGGGTAACCTTTGAATCATAACACTGAAAAACAAACAATGTAAAAATCCCTGAACAAACAAACAAGAAACTTTATGCAGTATGTTGATTCTGAATATGCTTTGAAAAACACACAGCTTGTGAGCAAGCACCTCTGTAATAATGTCCTAACAGTTCATTCCATGGAAGGGTCTCTTATAAAAAAAAAAAATCTGCTTATAAAATAAAAGGGTCTCCGGCTTGTAAGTACATATAAATTATATTAGGGTGGACACAATGATCTCTATGGTCTTTGCCAACCTTACTAATTCTGTGATATAAAGGGTCTCTGGCTCACATGTTGATGCTCTCGCTTGCCTTCAGTCAGGATGATGCAGATCTCTTCCACATCACAGGCAACAGTGAAACCATTTATACTACAGGAGAGTGAAAACTGAACAGGAAACAGAAGCAGAAGGTGAAAAGGGAGAACTGCTACGCTTTCTCTTCCCAAAACTCCCATTGTTTCTTTATTTTTACTCAATATGGGACAAGATTTTTGGGAGGAGCTTAAAATTTGGAGTACCTCTTCCCCTTTAATGAGCCACTTTACCAATTTCTTGTCTGCTTTTCGGCCTCCCAAGATGCAGAACTATTTCAGGAAAAGCAATTAACTGTACAGTAACTGTACTAAGGAAAGCTGCAGATGTAAGTTTAGAAAGCCTTCTACTAAAGACCACTGACAGAACATCACAAGTTCTTCAAAAGGTACAAATTTCTTCATGCAGAAAGAGTATTTCCAGGGTAAAATTCACATGCAAATGTCTTGTGTAGGATGTATAGTTTTGACAAATATGGAGGAGAAGTGGAAAAAGACACTTTCGTGCTCAAATTACATACTTCTCAATAAATCTGATTACTTTAGTTGGAAGCAGGGTTTCAGGTGAACCAACATCTACCTATATTTTTTCAGAAGTAAGTTTATAAAACACATCTGGAAAACTCCCTACAAATACCATGGTTTACATGGTAGTTTTTATTTCATTAAAACATCTACTTTTGTGCATATTTTGTTGCTTGAATACTGGAAACCGGGTATCTCCAAGCAAAACATGACCGTTGTACTTCCAATTGCAAATTCATTTGTATCAAAGGTACATGCATATTACGGATAAAATACAACAAATAAGTATAAAAATCAGCAAGGAACCATTTCAAGCACCACAAAGACAGGAACTGTCTCTCCTTCAGGGGTCAACCTGTAACAAAGTAGAGCACGAACAGAACACCACATACTACCATGAACTTGTTGAGCATTTCTTCACAGGCACAAAATAAATTAAGGATATTTTATAAGGATCGGGTTCTCAAATCATCACTAGTACACCACTCTTCATCTTTGAAGACATAGTTCCTTATACCTCCACACAAAAACAAAAGACCCCATTACAACAGACCTCATTAACTGACCTAGGAAAAGGACTATGTTTACAGTAAGTTAACATCAACTTCTACTAAACAAACCATATCTTTCATACTAAAGAATGCAGGCTCCTTTCCCAAATCACTGTTAAATAGCCACATGGTATTTCAAAAATAATTTTAAACTTCTGAGACACTGGGCAGAGGGTGATTGAAGCTGAACTCAAGCTAAAAACTCAAAACTAAAAAACTATCTATTATTTCCATCTTTTAGGACAATATTAGAGGCAGTCCAAGAAAACCTCTACATACATCAAGACAATTTCTACTTACATTCATCATATTTTAAAGGTCTTAAAGGCAGATTTTTGAGAACTACTCAAATGCCTTCCCATAAACAGGACAGTCACTTCAGCAACCAAACCATGCTGCAAGGCACAGGGACTTGGACTGATCACTTAGGAGGTTGGGACCAGTAAGTTTATAAAATTCTCACCAAAAATAAAACAAAAAGGCAAAAGGCCAAAACTTTTTTTATTGTTTTTGGAGTGGGGAGGGAGAGTGGAAGAACAAAATAAAAAAAAAGGGGAGAGTTAAATATAAGTCTAAGCTACAAGGAAGTCTGTGGTACCACAACACTCAGCAATGTTACCCTTTCAGTTTTACTTTGTTTTTAAATAAGACATCTGGTCACCACAGATAGGATCTGTTGTTTAACATGAACTCATAAACCCATTACAAAGTTGAGACTGAAAGCCGAAGTAGTTCAAAGAAGCAATTACATGCAGTGCCTGCAATTAGCTGGTAAGAAATTCTGATGGCACTTGTATAATCTGGGCAACACCAGGTTAGATGCAAACACAGAGGCACCTCTTCCCACCCATTTGCCACAGCCCTGAACCTCCCAAATCAAGCACTTATACCCCCTCTTCCAAAAATCGAAGGGGCGACAGAGAGGACAGAGGCCAACCTGTGTCTCCAGCATCCTGAGGAACAGCTTTAATCATGGCACAAGCAAACTGACCACTAAAGAAGTTTGAAGCAAAGAGAAAATTGTCCTTTCATGTCTAGTAAGCCTATCTGGGAAAAAAGAAAGAAACCCCCCCCCACAACAACAAAACCCAGACTTGAGGCTTCCACTGCACCTGAGACCAGCACAGTCAGACAGAAGTGCAAAAGGGCTGACTTAAGAGTATCTGCCAAATACAGTCCTTCCAAGAAAACAGGCAGAGGACCACCACTGTACAAGGACTCAAGTCAGATTGCCAAGACGCTCAGTGACTCCAAAGATGAGGCTGCACTCAGCCTCAGGCACCTGGCACTTCCAATGCAGGAAAGTGATGGCACCACACAGTCTCCGGGGGCTCCAGTGATTGTTTACTGGCTGCTCAGCAGGGAGATGGGAAAGAGCAATTGGTGGCTACACCCACTCATATCATGGCAAAGTTATGCTTTAAATACTCAAACCCTTCTTTTTTTTTTTTTTTCAGGCAGACTAGGTTATTTTTGTAAGACAAAACCACCAAATTGAGCCATTTACAATTACAGTCACAGCACAGTATTCTTCCAGGCTATCACTCCAGTACAAAGCCATGAAGTGAAAAGCATGCCCTCCAATTCCTTCTCGGGAGCTTACTGCTGCTTGCTACATCTGCTCCACCAGGAAAAGCTGAGAGTGGAAAGAAAAGTAAACCCAGCTGTCTGACAAAAACAACACTTTACCTAAAAGGGGAAAGCTCTGCCCAGAAGTGGAAGGAGCTAACAGCACAGGTTGCTTCCCAGTGGCTGCAGTTTTGCAAGGAGAATTAATGGCTGCAAGAGGCACTTTAAGCTGTTCAAGCACATGGATTGGGAGAAAAGAGCAAATCAAACAATTCAATCATAAAGTTGGTTTTGGTTTTTTTTAAGGACAGTGAAATTGAACTAACAGCTTCAATAAAGCAGCTCTTTGAGGCAGAGAAATACTCCATACCTTGAATCCCAAATTGACTTCTTCACATAGCTTCCTCCATCTCACAATGATGTGTAAACAAATAGAGTCTCACAATAGCTATGGTGGGCAGCAATCAGCCACACTAGAGGAGGCAAGCAAGCTGGCTGAAGGAACAGCCCATCATCAGGCAGAACACAGGGAGGGAAACGTGGATGTACCCATTCCCTAGCCCCTACCATTCCTTTGCTCCAGTTGGAGCACAAAGCTGCTTTTCACACCAACCAGTGCCTGACAAAAGGGCACTCCTTGGACAGCAGCAAATAACAGGGATTACTTGTCTGGCTTTGCAAAGCATCTCAGAAGATCTGCCTAGGACCAATGTCCTTACTGAGAGAGGGATGAGGGGGATTATGAAGCTGACTCCCACCAGGCGTCAACCACCCCACCATGCAGCAGCTCTAGTTAGTGACCACAACCCCACAGGTGGCCCAAGGCAACCAGAGCTGAGATGCATTGAGGACCACCACTGCCTCCACCTTCACCACTTACAGCCCAGCCAGACTGTGCCACACATCCCACAAGCACAGAGCATTATAGGCTAAGGCAGAGCCTTTTCAGCCGCACTATGGCAGGATTGGCCCAAGACAGTGGGCATGAAGCTGCTGTTGGCCAGTGGTGGCCCCCAGCATCATGTCTGGGGACATCTCTAGGTCTTTCATACCATCTTGATTTGATTTCCCCCGAAGTTCAAAACTCAGATGCTTAGCAAGTTGTTATGTTCACTCAGGCCTCCCTAAAATACACGCTTTTGATGGATAAGACCATCAGTTATGCAAGGCTACTAATGACAACAGCTTAATGGCCAGCCTTTACACCAGCCACACTGTCCTCACTGAATTCTGCAAAATTCTATCAATAGTTTTTGATACAATACAGCATCTGTTAGAAAGTATTTCTTATGCTTCTACCATCAGGAAAAAAAAGTTGCAGAACTTATTAGGGTAAGTACTTAAGAAAACGGGTGAAGGAAGACTCCTCCAACGGCTGTAGGAAGGCTGTTTCCTTTGTAATGATAAGAGCTCACCACACTCAAAGATAAGCACAGACAACATTAGATTTCAGCATAAAGACCTAATGCTCCAAGCATTTATTCACACAACAAAACACTCAACATCCAAACCCTTACAATACATACTTCCAACACAGGCTTTGCCAGATCAAACACTGCTACTGGGTAAATTGGTTTCTGTTGAGTTGGGACTTTTTCCAATCTGGCATGTAGAAACACACTGTAACAAATTACTTAACCATTATTCCCAATCCCAGGGCTCCGGGAATAGTGGACATATGAAATGCAGGGAGTTCAGGCATTTCACCATAGAGGCTGGTGTCCGGTGGCCCCCATGACTCCCACATCCCTGTATGTGATGCTGAGCTCTTGCACTGGACCACCACGTGGGGCGCGAAAGATCACACCGGGAAGTGGTGCACCCTCTCTCCCAGAATAGTGGAAATGGCATCTCTACCCTGGGGCACTGGTTATTTCTCCCCAGCCCTGCTTCCCCACAGGCTACTTCCCCAGGCGGGCATGCTGCCATGCCAGAGCACTCACAGCTGCTTATCTCAGTCCTCTGCCATCAGTCCAGCTCATGCCAAGCCTATTTTTATAGCCCTGAAGGTCGCTGAGCCAAATGCTTCAATTCTCATGTTACAAGTGAAAATACCTGAAACTGTTTTCCACTGAAAATGTGTAAGAAGATGGGATATACAAGCTGCTGCTGCAGCCCTGTAAATTGTTCAGACACAAGGCACTACTTGGGGCAATATAAAAGAAGTCTCTCTTTTTTTGGTGTGTGCTGTAAATAACGCTGAATAGACTGAACTAGTGCTCCTTACACTCTGCCATCCCAGACGTGCTCAATTATTTTATGGGGGAGACTTTTTTCCCTTTGAGGGTAGTGAGACACTGAAACACATTGCTCAGAGAAGTTGCAGAAGCCCCATCCTTGGAAGCATTGAAGGCAAGGCTGGATGGGGCTTTGAGCAATCTGGTCTAGCGAGAGATACCATTGCCTGTGGCAGGGGATTTGGAACTAGATGGTCTTTAAGGTCCCTTCCAGCCTATATATTCTACAAGTTCTCTGCCTTCTCCTGTGTCATTTGGCCTCCACACTATGAAAATAAAAAATGATCCTATCTGTTTACTGAGTTAGTCTTGCACAAGCTAGTGGTCAGTCCTTAAGCAGGCAAAATCCAGTCCCTCCTTTCCAAGCAAAGGTACTTCTTCACCTTTAATATTGGCATTTAACACAACGCTGTATTTCAACATAAGAGTCTGCATTTCACCTTCCCCATCTCAGCCCTGGTGTGCCTTAGGAGCAGGAAATTCACCCCCGGACGGCAAGCAGACAGGGGTAGAGCAGCCCACACAGCTCAGGGGGCTCAGGGTCAGGAATGTGAGTGCCCAGCTTTGCAGCTAATATCCCAGCCCCTTGCTCCTATCCTGTTTTCCAGCTCATGACTCCTAGACAGACACTGTAACAGAGAAGCCATCCTCTTGGGAAAGAGCTTGTAAGTATGCATTCTCCTTAAAATAATGTTACAGTAAAACAAAGAGATGAAAAAAAGGGGGAAAAAACCCTGCCAATCTGAATTCCAGTTGTGGGCAAGGCTAGGTAACATTCTGACAGGAGTCCAAGTTTCCAATAAAGTATGCGGATTTCTCTGTTAAGAAAACAAAGCCATGAATACAGACAATGAGCACACCAATATCCTTTATTAACATCAGTATCGCGGCATCTTCCTCTCCTCGAACTTGTGCCTTTAACATAAAAGTATTTTGTTTGGGGGTTGGTTTTTTTTAACATTAGCACTAAGACTTAGCAATCCTTAATTTGTTTTGGTACCCTGAACGTATTTTAAGACAAAAAGCCAAGCTGTTCTGAAGACTGTACTGCGACAGATCTTTGATTATGACTCCATGAATACGCTACTCATTTTGCCTTTCCCCCTCCCCAGAAAGCAAAAATTTGCATTCCCTAGTAAAAATCCAAGTCTTTATGGCATTTTTGACCCTCTCCTGCTACAATGCAAGGAACAGAGACAATCTGATGGATTCCCCACCTGAGCTGCAGCCACCTCAACCACACTGGTCGCCTTGCTGCCTTTACCTGAAATTGACTCTATTATAAAACTAGTTATTTCAGACCTTGGGAGATGCACAGGGCTACTAAAAGCTGAGGTACTGGCAACGATTACAGGACTGTTTGGACAGGAGATTATGAAAGAACAGCAAAAGATCTTTTGCTTCTTTTCATTTCCAGGAAAAAGACATGGAGCTTATCAACTGGCATTTTTCTGTATGCATTAAAAAAATTAAAATCCAGGCAGAGGGAAAATAAGAAAGAAAGGTCTTATCACTTAAATAGTCAAATATCAATTCAGAACCAAGAGGTGCTCTGTAGATCAGTTCAAAAGATATCCCCCTACAAGAATTTTATTTAAAAGAAAAAAAAAATCTAAAATGGGACCTTATTTAAATTGCTGGCATATAGCTCAGGGGAGTCTATTTATCACGCCTACATTTATTTTTACTGAAGTACATAATAATGAGGTTCAGATTCACATACAGAAGACGAATTATATTTAAAGTTGTGAACCATAAAGGTTTATATGAGCTGAAGAAGAAATGAATTTCCTTTCAAAATGTTCATCCTCAGTGAGCTACAAACAATGTAAGACCATATCCAGCTTGGCAAGTGCTCTGAGCTGAAAATGGAGGCCAGAAGAATAGTAGGGCAAAACACCATAACTAAAAACATGAGTAAAACAGAAACAAAAAAAATCTTTTATTGATCTATTTCAATCATGAAGTCAAAGCACTGTATCTCAACAAGACAAAAAGCTGCTTGAAACAAGAGTCCATTTTAAAGTGTTATTTAACCATATTTATAAAAGAGAAGATTCACAAGTGTTTAAAAGGATCCTAAGGGGGATTTTATATGCTAAGAGTGTGCAATGTGAGGTACTGTATAAAGAGCAACTTGAACATTAGCTGCTTGAGAAGACCGAAAAACTACTCTCAGTCCAGCACTCATGACAAAATTGTTCCCAACACCTCCAAGAACAAGCACTCTTGCTGTCAGAGTGCACAAAACTAATCTAACCCAACAGGAAAGTGCATGAAGCTTTCAACATCCCCGAACAAAAATGAAAGTAGATTGACTTAAAGGCTAAATCATCTTGCAGTATTTACCATAACACATTTGACAGTATTTTAGACTACTGGCATCTCAAGCTTACCATTAATATGTAACCTCAGAACAAAATACATCAGCAAGGATGAAATCCAACTAACTTTGACCTGCTAGTCATGGCTACATCACAAGCCTTTTTTGTAGGGATCATTAAAGGGCTTTCCAATTAGGCTAAAATGCCAGAAGGAACAGAAACTGACAAGCTAAGTATTTTTTTTAAAAATCTATTACTTAAAACTTGTTCTACGATTAATTACAGTAGTTAAAAAATAATTTAAGTTTTGTGAAGTATTTCTAAAATATGATCAATTTCCTTCCCTACAGAGCTGTGAAGTAGAGATCCCGGTGAAGTGGCAAGTTAAACATTTCTTTAAAAAAACTTATCTCTGAGGAAGATAGAACCTGGAATGACACAGGCAATGAAGAGTTAAATACAGCCTCCATCATTTTTTTTGTACCCACTGCTTGCAAACCCAGCGTGCATTTGGTAACTGCCCTAGGACAAAAACTAAGTAACAGTGGGAAATGCAGTCTCTCACTTACAAACATCTGCTCTGAGTCTGACTGAAACACAGCACACAAAGACATAAACACAGAAGAACAGCAAATTTGTCCAAGAGATCTTCTCTGGTCCATCCTTCAGGAATTAAATCCACATGAAATACACCCTCAAGCAGTGCTAACTTACTCTTACCTAATAGATAAAATGCCCTGGTAAGGAGAAAAAAAGAGTCCTAGAAGAAAAAAAGACATGCACATATTGAGAACTGGGTCATAAAACAGATGTCCTCACACAGGTTCAGTGCAAATACACACCATGTTGTGGCAACAAGCACAAGGGGAGCTCAGGCATTGCACCCATCCACCGTGTTTAAAGCAAACACATCACATGTGGTCTGCTGCCCCATCCACACCCTTAGCAAATCTCATCTTCTGGGGGTTTTGTTCTGCTGATCTCACGAGGGTCTAACAGGGCTTGAGTATACGCAGCCTCCTCCTCACTGGAGGAGCCACAAGATTCTCTTTCACCATGGCACCTGTTTTCACGTACAGGACCTTCGCATCTTTGAAACTTCTACTTCTTCATCAAATTTAACTGCAATTGACCAGGGCCTATGTTACTAAAGGGAAGAGAAAAGAGATAGGGATATTGTTCTCATTTACGCTTTGC
This sequence comes from Pitta sordida, assembly GCA_013390025.1. Taxonomy (NCBI): domain Eukaryota; kingdom Metazoa; phylum Chordata; class Aves; order Passeriformes; family Pittidae; genus Pitta; species Pitta sordida. The sequence goes on from WEKX01002982.1 coordinate 13,017, forward strand.
TTCCTCAATAAAAAAAAACTTTTAATTTTTGGCTCTACCACTTGGTAGACCACACTCTGAAATACAGCAGTGCTTTACTGCCCTTTTATCCACCAGTTTGGAAAGGACAAGTACTAATAAAGTGTTTCTGTAGTCATGTAGAGCAAGAATCAAGAGGTAAGCTTCACACTGAAAGCAAACAGTTACCAGGAAAGCCCAGCGGTTTCTCAGCACAAGTCTCTATTTCATTTGTTTCAAGTAAAGCTGTGAAAAAAAAAATTACACTATTTGTCTAACTCCAGCTATGCTTTTAGGACTCAAATTCTAAGCCCTTTTAAATACAAACACTTTCAAATGGTTTAAGAGACTGTCAGAATCTACAGCTCTCTTGGAAAATGTCTGAGACAGGAGCAGCTCCCCTTTGCCAGCCAAAAGAGATTTGAGCAATCCTGTGCACTGTAGATTCAGCAAAATGATGCACCTGAAACTTAACCAGAGAGAAAAGCAGTCTGTTTGGTTCAAGCTTGCAAATTACTGTAGTGAAAAGCTCAGGCACGAGACATTACCATTTGTGAAACTGAGCCTCATGATAGTCCTGGACCCAAATCAAGCAGCTGTAAACGGCTATTTTTAACTCTGAAAATTAATCCACATCGTCCTTACCATCACAAAAGAGTGGTTTGACTTCCACACAGCAGAAAGGGGAAAAATCCTTATAAAATAAGCATTTAACTCGCTGGCAAAACTTCAATTTCATCAGTAATACGTTGATAGCATGGGACCTACCAAGCTACAAGTAAATTCTGTGCATTTCATGTGCAGGTGGGAAAACCTCTGTTTAAAAAAAACCCCACAACACACCAACAACGCAGAAAGCAAAATGGCAAGGGTCATTTTGGTTCACAAACAAAAGGTTTCAATAAAATAAATCCCAAACATGGACATGCAGCTTCTTAAACACCATAGAAAATACTGACTTTGAAAACACATCACCATCCTTTCAAATATATACACCACCATTAAAAATTTTGATTTTTGTAAGGTAGTTCGAATTCAGCTGCCGATGTCTTTGATTCAAAAGTTTGGCCCGAATTCCCTGTGCTCCACAACGTCAGCACAGCCCAAAGCAATGCTCCCTCTGGAAGTATTCACGGATCCTTCTTCTCTGAATATACCCCGCACTACACGTACCTGGGGTGCCGCATGGATACAACGTGCCCGATCTACATCCACAAAAGCCGTGGTATATAATTAATGCAAAAAATCAGTTGGAATCCACTTTTCCACAACACGGAATGAATACCCCTCTCCCCGTAATGTCACGTATCGTCCAAAAGCCTGGAGTGCTACGTGTGTATTTACTACTGTACAGGTTTCGTTATCGAAAGGGCCGTTCCGGGGGGAGCAGGGGCGGCACAGCCCAGCCGGGTGACAGCCCCCAGCTGCCCCCGCCGACCCCCAGAACCTCCGGCCGCGGCTGCTCCTCGTCACGCCGGAGGAACCCACGGGGAGAGGAGCGCAGGGAAGCAACAACAAAAGTGGCTTCGGCGCTGCCCAAGGCTACGAAAGGGAGAAGCTGCTCCCCGGGCACCTCGGGGAGAGCCGGGACAGCCCCCATAGCCCGGCCGGCGGCTGCCCCCGCACCACCCGCGGCGGGGGGACCTGAGGAGCCCCCGCCCTCTCCGCGCTATCGCCGAGCCGAGCCGAGC
>WEKX01002983.1:7263-22781 GCA_013390025.1 Pitta sordida
CCCCAAAACAAACAAAAACCACCCCCACCCCCCAAAAAAAACCCCCACAACCAAATCAGAAGCTTAAAGGATTTCAATAGAAAAGCAATAACCTGGATCCCTCTAGAGGCTATTTGTATAATATTTAGTAGGAAAAAAGAACGGAACTTGTCTCTCAATTCTTTCTATACAGATAAAGGAAGTTTATCTATCTCATATTGTTGCTTATTGTCTGGGCAGCATGCTTCTGTTGGGTGGTAAAAGCTGAATAATTATGTATAACACTCTTTTCTTCAGTCAGTTCTTACTTAGAACAGAGTATTGCAGCAGGAGTTTCTGTATTCACTAATTCAGAGTCTTGAATGGATTCCTAAAGGAATGTTTCCTTGAAGACTGTTTTTAGAAAACTATTTTTTTTATGTCAGAAGCTAGTTGAGGCATCTGAAATTTAGATTTCCATTTATAGTAGTATTGCCAAGGAGCTGATTAAACAGGCCAAACAACAGGGATACTGCCTTCCAGTCTGTGTACATTGGTTCTGACCTCAAGTATATGTGTGAAAAGTCAAAACTTAAATCCTTTAAAAGACAAGATAGACTATTAAGATGGTGAAAACCTGCAGGCAATTAGCCAAAGGGTGAGTAGTTTGCTTGGAAAGGAGAATTGCTCTACACAGCAAAGTAAGGAACAGAGCTTTATGAACCCTTTGCATTCCTGCTGGGATAGAAACAAATAAAGCCCAAATTTAAGAGAGCATCTAGCTTATGATTAATTTCACGCCTGTTAAGCACTGTGTATACAAAATTCTCCACATTAAATGCTTCCTGTGCTGAAAATCAGCTTTAATTTTGTAGTTAAATTAATATGTAGAGTGGTATACACATTTATACTTCTGGCATAGAGCAAAATAGTTTTCAATTATTCATTATGTGCAAAATATCCTGTTGTACACCATAAAATGTAATTTCATCCACATGACTGAAGGCTGATGAGGTGGTTTGGAAGAAATAATTTTTGGCTAAAAATTATTGGCCATATTCAACTTTGCTGTAAAGATGAAAAGAGTAATGTTATAAGGAAAGATAAATATGTGGAAGAATACTAATAATGGTCATTTATGAAAGAATTTTCAGAGAGTATCATTTTTTGTGCAGCTTTATCAGAATATCACAGAATCACAGTGTTGATAAGGTTGGAAAAGATCTTGAAGGTCATCTAGTCCAGCCTATAATCCAACTAAATCCTAACATCTATAACATTTATATCATGACCCTCAACACCTCATCCAGTCTACCCTTAAACACCTCCAGGGACGGTAATTCAACCACCTCCGTGAGTAACCCATTCCAGTGCCGGATCACTCTTTCAGTGAATAACTTTTTCCTAATGTCAAGTCTGAGTCAATTCCAAGTTTATGCTACCTTGGAAAAAACATCTGTAGCTCGTATATATCAGGCACTACTATACACCAAATAATGGCAGATTATTCATCATCTGGATTAATTTTCTTACCACAAAATGTCAGTGTACCAAACTATAATTAAAAAAAAAAAATACTTGTAGTGTCAAAATCTCTCTCCCTTACTTTTGTTCTGGAGCTCAGCCAAGAACTACTGATGTCAGGTGAAAGATTCCAGTGGGCTTGGCATCATTCTATACTTTGCTTTACCACTTTGCCTAAGTGCCTGTTTACATTTTGTCCATATACTTGTTCAAAGTTTCATTTCAGACCAGAAAGTATATTTGAAAGTATGTGACCTGTCACTGGGTATTTTAAGCAATGTAATTCTTTTATTCTGAGTTGATCGACTGGGCAATTGATTTATTGCTGTTTACGTTTTGTTCAGTAATTAAGTGGGAAGCAATAACTCAGGGGCTGCATCTGCCAGTAAGTGGAGCTCTTTGCTAGCCTAGAGAGGTGTGTCCTCACCAGGAGCTGAGATTTGTCCCTGAACTGAAACTACTGGAGAGTTGGTATTCCGTTTTCCTTTGGCTCTTTCTCAACTTCCACATTATGTTCCAGTTCTGTTGGTTTTTAAAACAAGAGGATGATAGCTGAAAGTAGGCAATTTATAAATGATTTTATTTCCATGGAGATTTTCTTGTTTTTTTCGTTGACAGACAGAAGTTATATTCGTTCCCTTTGTCCCTTAAAAGAAAAGGGTGAATTTAAAATTTCATTTTTAGTTTGTGTTTTTCTAATAAATATATCATAGTGATTTTGGTAAAAATGGTGCCGTTTGCCATAGCAGGAATATGGAGAATGGAGGGGACAGGCTTCCTATACTTTTTACACTATGGCCCCATTGCTCACTGGTCAATATTTATGGAACTACGCAGTTCCTTACAGCACAATATCACAGGTTCACAGGTTCTTCCAAGTTGGAAGGGACCCACAAGGATCATCTAGTCCAATTCCCAAGTGACTCCCACACAGGGATCGCTCCCCCAACCTGAGAGCCATAGGCACCACACTCCGTCCAGCTGAGCCTCCCATTATCTAGACCATGTCACTGAGTTCGTAATCCACTCTTTTCTTTAACACCTCCAGGGATGGCAAACCCATCACCTCCCTGGACAGACCATTCCACTGAGGGATCACTCTCTCTGTGAAAAAGCTCTTCCTAAGATCCAGTCTAAACCTCCCCTGGCATACCATGTCCTCTTGTTCTGGTGCTGGCAGCCTGAGAGAAGAGATTTACACACCCCCACCCCCGACTGCAACCTCCCTTCAGGTAGTTGTAAACAGCAATGAGGTCACCTCTGAGCCTCCTCTTCTCTAGGCTGAACAGTCCCAACTCGTCAACCCAGTTATTCCATAATCTGCTTTGTGGTTTCATAAATGGTTTAAAGTGTAGGACAGTGAAGGATCTTTTAGCAATAAACACTTTTCCAAGAATCAACTTAATTTTAAATTCTCATTCTTTTCTACTACACACTGCCTTGATTAGGGAGGATTTTTAATGAACACATAAAACTTTCCAGTCACATAAAGAGAAGCATGGAAAAAATTGTATTCAATCAAGATGAGATGTCAGGATTAGTTTTCTAACTTGAAATTTTCAAATGAAATCCAGATTGAACATAGAACTTGCCTGCTAATGCTATAAGTATGCTTCATGTACTTTATTAATGTTGAAGTCTTATTTTTATGCTAGTATGAGGTTCACTTGGTATGTTACTCCATGTTTTATCCTAATCATTGTATACATACATTAACCAATACTAAGCAAGCCAGTTTTCTGAAGGTCACTCGTTTTTTGCATAATGTACACTCTGTAATGCTTGTGTTTGTTCCCTCAGAGCTCAACGGCGTTCTTCCTCCTGCATGGTCAAAATGGTATTGTTATCCTTATAGAAGAGCAAGACTATTTTGACAGGAAAAAATATATTATTTTAGGTTTGTAGCTATGACTTAATAAGACAGAGAAAGGAAGATGCATTGTTTGTTAACATGTCTTTTTGCTCGTGGCAGGGAATCCAGTCTTTCCTCCTGTTTTGTTGAGGACAAGTTAAGCAGGGAGAAGTCACTACTCCTTGGCCATGACTTCTGCTAAGTCAATGGCTTCAAACTGCAGCTGAAGGGGAAGAGAGGTGGGATTTCTGAAAAGGTTTAAAAGATTTAGCCTCCTTTTCTCAGTGTTTCTGAAGAATACCAATCAATAAATTAGCAACGTTAGTCATCAATAAAAAAGTCCAAAATTTTCCATACACTGCATCCCCAGTGTATGGGTAGAGTCATAGACTGGGAGATGGATTAAGTGAATTAGCATATGGTGAAGTTGGAAATTCTGTTCAGCTCTCTTGTGCTCAAATTCTACTTCATGGAACCTCTCACTTTCACTCCTTTTGAAAATATGTATTAATGTTCTGAGCTAGCATAAGCTTCTCTCTTCTTTAATTGCCAGGATAGAGTTCCCTGGAAATGCTTTGTAACCTGCCATGCTTGTCCAGTTCTTTGTAGCACTGGACGTATGCATGCAGACTTTGAAGGAGACCTGCTTATATTAACTCTATGAACTCTGGAAATAAAGGAAATTCAAAACAGCAAAGTAAGAGGAAATAGAAATACAAGGAGTTTGTAAACTAGTAGTATGTGCACAGTCTTTGCAAGCTGCCTGCTGCTTCTAGGATTGGTTTTGGACTCTTTACAAGTTTCTGAGCTTTAAGAAAATGCAAGAAAAACTTCCAGCTTGGCTCACTCATCCTTGAAGCCTCTTGGAGCTTCTTATACCAAGTTTGCTCAGTAGTTTTCATGAAAAGATGCTGCCTTCTCTTTTCCTTCCTGAACTGTTGATTTCTAAAAGGATTAAAACAAAAAGTATGGATTTCTGAAAGGAATAAAAAAAGGAATTTAAAAAAGCATATAATCATAGAATGCAAATATTAAATAGCCACAATCCTTCCCTTGTAGAGGCCATTTCTCAAGTGGGAAGGTGGAGATAATCACTCTATCTACAGAAAAAAATGCTGTCTAAACAAGAACTGAGAAGACATCTCTATAACTGTAGGGAAAGTATGAAATGAAGGGGAAACAATCTTCATAAGTCAAGAGTGGCTCATTCCCGCTTTCCACAGTATTTTCACTCCCTATAACCTGTTGTGCTTCCCAGCCTCTGCAGAAACTAAATCTCATCTGTGCTTTCCCTGAGGTTTTCAAGGGACTGATTGTATTTCAGAGTACAAAGACCTACTTCATTTGCCTTTGGGGGCTTTCAGTGGTGCTATGAAGGCACTCATATATTCAGAAAAGTATACCTGTATATCACTGCAGGATCACATTGTTTTATTACTATTACAGCACAGTGAGAATGCATCTCAGATCACTCCCAGGCAAATCTGGCTTTTGTTTCACATAAAAGTAGTGTCTCCCATAAACCATAGTACAGTTTAGAAACATACTCAGGATCTGTTTCCTCTTACAAAGCAAGAAAGCCAGTGAATAGTTTCAATCAATCAGAACAAAACAAATAAAGAACCCTTCCCTGAAAACCTACCACATCGGTGCAATAAGCCTCAAGGCTTCAGTAACTTGTGCTCCTTTCAGTTGTCCGTGACTTTGTTAGAGGATTCATTAGTTAAGGCTAATGAGTGCTTGCCTATACACTCTAATCTCCAGCACTTGTCTCAGAGAATTATACTGGCATTATAAAAGCCTAGGCAGCCCAACTATTATTTATTAGGCTGCAAAACAAAAGCAATGTAAAATTAGTTAGAATGGATATGGGAAGGAGAAAAAATGTTGGACTCTGATTTCATGCATTTCCTTGAGGGACGATGTAGACATTTTGTCCAAATCAAGACCACTGTATACTCTGCTTTATCTTTGTATTCTAAAATATCATGCAGAGCAGGCTGGATTTTATGTCTGTACATTAAAATTCCCTGTCAATTTACATGAACATCGAAGAAGGCATCAAAACTCTTTAAATTCAAGGTAAGGACCAACTGACAAACTCATGCCCGTAAATTCAAATATGGAGAAGTGTAACATTAACTCTGATTGAAGAGTGCAGGGACTGCAAACTGAAGAAGTGTTTAAATGCTCTGATAGTTCACTGCCTCTTTCTGCCCTGCTATACATTGGACTAGTACAGCTGAATCGAACAGGAAAGACAGAGTAATGTAGCCATAGTTCACGGACAGGCTGCAAATTTAACTTGCTAAGACAACCTTGCCTTTGACTTGAGTGGGTGTTGGCAGCTTAAATTAAGTAGAAGGATTATTTTGTAACTTTATGTCCTTGTGCTGCAATCAGACCTGGAGAGAGTCTCTCAAAAGAGATCTTGGAATTACTGGAGCCATTTTGAGTCACTGGCGCTGCAGGAGAGACGGTGCTGTGGTACAGAAAGGGCTTGGTGCCTGCTGTGGCACAGAAAGTGCTCAGTGGGCAATCAGGTACTGAAAAGGGATTGATGCACAAAGCCCTGACTAGGATTCGAATTCATCACCAAAAGGCCTGCCCTTACATAGCTTCCAATGTTGAGGGCTGCTGTGAACTACACATCTTACAATTCCATTCCACAAGGTAAAGATGTACCTCAATAAAAGCTTAAAGAAACAGAGATAAGAAAAAACTAATTTTGTCACTTCTCTTATTTGTTCTGCAAACAATGAACAAGTTGCTTAAATACATTATTTTGGTAAGTGTTTTGATGTTTAATCATTATTTTTGCAGGTTAGACTGTTAGATAGGTGTAGTCTCTTGTGCCACATTTCCTATCAAATTGAGAAAAAATAATTGCCAAGTTTGTCTTCTTTGTGCCATACAAACCACAGAATTAAATGTTACTGGGGTCAACTTTGGTTGTCTTTTCAATGATTTCCATGTGGGGACTTTGGGCAGGAGGTTATTTTTGAATCCTTTGTGAAAATGAAAAAGCAAGCTTGAGGACAATAACAGGTTACGTGAAAGTTCAGTCACAAGGGAATATTTAAAAGACTTGAAGAGTTTCTGTAAACCCCAAAGAAGGACTGGATTGATGTCAAATAAAGTCAGGTTAAATTATTCAGGAAGAGAAGTGATATTTTCAAATTCTGAAAATTGAGCATGCACGTTTGGAGAGTACTGCTCTTTCTTCAAAAATTGGTTAGGAAAAAAAACATATCCATAAATAGACAGTGGAAGATCTACTGATAAATTAGACAAAAAGCATTCATACCTATTGCAGAGGACAAGCCTGACATTTAAATGAATGCCCATAGCAACAGATTGAAGAGAATAGGTAGATAACTATATCCATTGCCATGTTCCCTGACTGTTAAAGTAGTCAGAGTTCGAATAAAAGATACTTTCTTCTTTTGAAAGGACTAAAAAATTAATTTTATTTTACTTTATTAAAATTAGGATGCCATATCTTCATTTATAATTATCATCTTTTTTTTATTTTCAGCTCTAGCACAATGTTTTGAGAATAGTTGGAATCAGCAGAGTAAAAATTCAAGCAATAGAAAAGGTCATTCTGTAGAGATAAATCTCAAAAATAGATCAGTAACTTGCATCATAAAGCCTCCTTTATGTTGCTCTGGTAGTGCTAAAGGTTATTAAAGACCCAGAAAGAGTCCCAAAGGTTTCCCTTTGCAAAAAAAAGACACCATCACTGGTTCAACATTGCTCCACAGCATTGCATGGAAAGCAAGGTTCTTCAAAAAATAATGGAGCATTGGAAAGAAGAGGAGGAGAGTGGCAACCTTCAGAGCATTCGGGATAAAGCTGGCCCAAAATGCTCCAGGTCCACAGATGGGTGGCCTGTGCAACCCTTACAGGCAGTTCTGGCCCTGCCTGCTGCCCCCCTGCCGGGGCCAGGGGAGCTCAGTCCGGCAGCCTTTGTGAACCACATCTGCCAGCAGCTGCTCTGCTTACAGACAAACTTCCTTTGGGACTCTTACATTTGTATTAAAGATTTTTACACCTGCAGAGCTGCAAGGAATTCATAGCTAAGATTCTAAACTACCTAAAAACAATTAAAAAACCCCACTCTCTTGAGCAATTTCAGTACATTTCTCCAGATTGCTGGGGTTACCAGGGGGATCATACAGTAGAGCTGCTTCTCTGTTTTTGAGCAGGTGGCCTGCAAAACTGCTTTTACTGCATTTGCCTCTTCCAAAACAGGTCTTGTTTTAAATTTAGTAGCTCTTTGTAGTACTGTGCCTTTTTTAACAAAAGCCATAAAAAATTCAGTCTTTACAGACTTAAGGCTACAAGCCTATTTAGATAGGAATCCATGCTTATTTCTTATTTTGTTTCCTTCTGCACACAATGAGAAAGTTAGAGGGCATGTCTGAAATGATTTGGGCTCTCAGGAGAGATGCAGCCCAGCTCCTGATAAGACTGAAATTCATGGGCAGCCACCAAGGACCACTGTGCTGTTGGTTGAACTCTGTAGTACACCAGAGTGTACTACAGAGACAAAGGAAAAGCAAGTCCAGATCTGCTGCACAAGTTACTTCTCTGAATGGTATGTCATTTACCCAGAAATATGCATAACACTGCATGGGGAAGTGTCACTGAGTGAGATGGAAAGGCGAAAAATCCATTAGTCCTCCAGTAAATCTACTTTGAAGGCAGTAAGGGCTAATCTGATCTATTGAGCTCAGTACAATATTCCCCCAGGCAGATGATTTACAGTGCCTTCAAGTGCAAGTGCAGATCATTGCTGCAGCCCTGGGGCGAGGGTCATGGAAGCACAGCTCTGGTCACTCAGTTTTCAGAGCAGTGGTACATTTGAATTCTTTTTTACAGTCACAGCCAAAGGTGTTTTGTTTGTTTGTACTTATTTTCTTTAAACTTTAATAATAAAATTTAATCACCCAAGCCAGATTTCTGCCTGCTCTGTTCAAGAAGGTCTAAAGGGTGTTGATGCTGTGAAATCTGAGCTATAGTCTAAACAGTGCTCAGTTTTAAGTACATATCATAATATATATCTCTGTGGATCTGAGCTTAGCCCAAGATCCTCTGTATCCTGACACTCTGATGTCAAATCCGTCCTCTCTTCCACATTGACTGGGAAGCCTTTGAATCACTTACTTCAAAGCACAACAGCACTGTACACATGTATGGAATGAGCTGAAAATGGCTGTGACTTTGCTAGAAACCCACCAACCTTCAAAAATTGAGAGTAACTCTTGACGACAAATGTACTGTGCTGAATAGAACTTGGGCCTGAAGCCTGATGGTGCAAGGCAAGAATATGGTGCTGCCACCAACAGGACCAGGGAACTCTGGGGACTGCCTTGCTCACCCAGCCACACAACTTCTCTGGCACAGGCTCAGCCCAAAGCTGCTGCTTTAAATAATCCCTGCTAAACAAATTGACCTCTGCTATGAGCAGGATCTCTCCTCCTGTTATATGGTACAGACAAAAAACGCTGTGACTCACTCTAGGCTCAGGGCCCTGACATGCCTTTATATTGTCATTGTTGAAAAGGCATTTGTGCCACTTAGATTTTCAGACTACATTAGCAGCTGTATGATGCTTCACCACACTCACAGCTGAGCCAAGGTTGTTGCATCCTGTGTTAAATCAAGGGGTGCATTACAGTGGAAAAATGTTATTTTTCATAAACAATCTTCTTGAACTTTCTCTTGTCGGTCTCCAGTCTGTTTCTGAGACAGAGCCATGCCATGTTCCTCCTCATGGCAAAATCAAATAAATTATAAATAATGAAGAAAAACTACGAAGGGGCTCATATAAGATTCAGATTTCTGATTCTGGGGCCTTGATCCAGTTGGGGGAAAATTGCTGTTCTTTTTTGAGCATTGTGTAAAATAAGGGTTTGTTTACAGATAAAGAACGAGTGCAATGGGATCAGTATAAAACTTCCCATATTGATTCTGTTTGCTTCCTCAGAAAGGGTAGATAGTCTGTCTGGTTTTGAAGTTCTTCTACCTTTTTTTCATTACTTGGTAGGGACAACATTTTTTTCCTTGTTTTGTTTTTTCAAGAAGAGAACTTTTCCATGGACTTTATGCCACTTAAAGGAAGATGGAAATTTATGTGTATATATTTTTTCTCACTATTTAATTTTGGCTAACCTTTTCATAAAATCTCTGTCCAAGAGCCAAATGTAAATTTGAAACACTTGCTTCAGTGCTGATCATTGAAGCTGCTAAACCAATAGAAGTCTCAATGACACATGTATATCATATTCTGGTTTCAGCCTCTGAATACATGACCCTTTTTCCCCCTCCGGAAAAGTGTGGTTGGCCAGTGGAAGTTCTGTCCTGCAGCTGCTATTGCTGCCAGTTTCTCTTGTAGTAAAGTATATGATTCCAGTGGTGCTGTAAACTTCATCACTTCTGAAAGCATTTCTGCACATGCTGGACTGTAAAGTGACACTTGCCAGGTGGTTTCTGTGCTCAAGTACATCTGCTTTGCCTCTCATAACTTTTTATGATTGAAAATGCTGTTCATCCCAGGCCTGAATCTCCCTCTTACTTTCACCATTGATTAATGAGAGAAGTTTCTGCAGTCTGCTCTTAAATTTCACCTAGTTCCAATGTTCTGGGTGAGGTAGAGAAGAATTTCACACTGTTTCATACTGCCTCTGGTCTCAGGTAAGAAAATATTACATTGCCAGACATGCTATCTCATTTATTGGATGATTTGTCTTGGTTTATGTATATATAAAAATATTTTCCTGCATAAAAATTGCTGGGAAAAAATAAAATGGGAGTTAATTAATTTGTAGGCCTATTTTGGATCTTGAAAATTTCAAGGCAATTTTTTTTAAATGCCAAAATATTTTAAATGTGCTGTTTTAGAAGTACCACAGGTCCTTTGAAATATCCTTTCATGGAATGTAGCCTTCTAAATGTTTAATTTAACAGCTGATAATAGGAATCAGGCTCTTCAGGCTGAGAGCTTTCAGAAGTTTGTTCAGCTTGTTTATCTAGATAGAGCAGGGGTATAGCAAGTAATTGAATAAACAATGGTTTAATTAATTTTTCAATCTTGCAGTATAGCTCATTTGTACATGTGAATGACAACCTCTTTGGCAGATATTAGTTTCAGATCATAAAGCAGTGTTCTACCAAAGAGACCAAAAAATGGCCTTTTAGTCCCCATCTGTGTTTTATTTTGGAAGAAACTACTATAAATCTTCTATCTTTTTATAGAGAATGCAGAAATATTATGATGCTGGTTTGAAAGTATTTCTCTTTCAGTTCAACATGAACTATACCCTTTCCTGGGTGTCCAGACCCAGCTTGCACAGCACTTCCAGCAGCTCCCGAGGAATATGAGATTATTGGCAGATCCAACCAGATGTAGAGGCTGGGTAGAAGTGTAGACACTAAAAGGCTTTGGGTGGGTTGGCGGGATCAGCTAAAGCACCATAGAAACATGGCCAGCTTTTTTTTGCTTTTTCCCCTCTGAACACAGGGCTGGGAATGAGAGAGAAGTCTGAGCAGGCAGAATTTGGACATTCCTGCATCTAATATGTAGTTTCAAGCTTTGGGGTTGTATTTTTGGCTTGGTTTTTTGCTTGTTTGTTTTGATACTTTCTACTGAAGCAAACAGAGCATTTTTAAAGTTCAGATACATTTTGAAAAACCACAATAAAATTAAAGAAAATCACAATAATTAGAAAGACTGAGTAAAGGTCAAAGACAGAGTTGGTTAAAGTCATCACTCAAACTTACTCTGTAGTTTTCCTGTGCTGCATCACAGCTCCTCAGCTTTGTGCTGTGTACTGCCAGTTCTGTTTGCTTGATTGTCTTACTTTCTTAGTCTTTTTTAAGAAGTCCTGAGTCCACAGCTGCATGAAGAAAGGACAGACAAACAGAAAGACTTCATATTAAATACAAGGTTGTTTTTGAACCTCATTTAGGTTGAAGCAATCAGACTGAGAGCTTAAAACCTCCAGTTTTTCTCAGAGCTGTCTTACAGGGTCATTTTTAGGATCCTGGCATATTTACTGTTTTTAATTTGTTCTTTGACAGGGATTTCAAGAGAAAAGGCAAACATGAAATTATAGAGAAACTGCATTTCCTGGCACAGGTGGTGTGACTGGAGGATCATTGGGGTAATTTAGCAGCTCATATGAAAAGGTCTCATTACAGATTCACAGATTCACAGAATATTATGAGTTGGAAGGGACCCACGAGGATCATCCAGTCCAACTCACCATCTAACACCCGTACAGAGACCGAACGCACATCCCAGAGCGGTAAACACAAACCTAGTTCCCTCGAATTGTTCAGGCTGTGTTTACATTACCCCTTATGTATTTCAGCTCCATTGGTATGGAAATACAGTGAAGAGCTAACTGCAAGAAGAATTTGGATGAGTGTTTATGGAAATAAGAAAAGCATCAGCAAAGATTTTTTCAATCTTGTCCAACCAAGCGTGTGTTGGTTATAGAGATTACATCATCTGGTAGTAACTTCGCATTGAAAACAAGCAGTTCAGTGTCTTTTTCAAGAAATTAGAATAATAATGAGTGTAGAAAGTCCTAAGAAAGTTTAAGTCTCCAAGAAAGGTGTTTTCTGGCCTGCACGACGCTGAACAATAATCAATTAATGCAGCGACTAATCACTCTTTTAATAAGATCTGTACATAAGAAAAATAACAGAAGAGGTCTCTCGTCTCCCTTCAGAGTCAGAAAGTTTGGGAGGGAGTAAGGAGATCTGCACAGATGTGCAACAGCATCCAGAAGCTGGGAAATAGAAGGAAAATGTTGGCTTAAAGCATAAAAGTCAAACTGAAGGCTCAGCAAGCAAGGAAGTATTGAAGTGTTGGCTGGATCGCTAGTGGGAAGGCTGTGTGCTCTCCACCCTAAATTCACTGGAAAAGCCTCTGGTGTTTGCTGTTGATGGCTATACTTATTTCGGGAATGGCCTTTGTGCTAATAGAGTTGTCTCTGGCCTGATGCAGTAAGAATTTTCTTCTTAAAAAGAAAAAAGGCAAAACCAAGAAACAACAGAAACAACCAAAACCACAATAATAGGATTTAGAAACAAAACCAAATAAGTTTATAGCAGCAGACTGGCTGTTAACCTTTTCTGTACACAGATTGTTGTGAGATATTTTTGGAATATGGGACAAAGATCTAGATTTATTCATGAATACTCTAAGAAATTTACCTTCCTTTTATTACAGGACAGAAGATTCCACAGCTCTCTGATCTTCTTTTCTTTCACTTTCTGCCTTAGTTTGAAAGACTTCTTTGTTGGGTTTTTGGGAGGGGGTTGGGGGATTTTTTGGTTGGGTTTTTTATTTTCTTTTTGCGTGGCTCCTCTGCATTATATTTCTTGGCTTCTTACAGGAGTACAATTTCTGTCTGCTAAACTCTTCTCACATACTATAAATAAATTCGTATGTCCAATTCATACAATTGAACACAAATCTCTGCCAGATGGTCTCTCTAAATCTGGCTACCACTTTGGCATTTTTCAGCCCATACAGCTTTTTATGCAATTTTTGTAAATGTAGCCCTAACGTTTGGCAGTTGGAATTCAAAACACCTTCTTTCCTGCTGTAGATCTTAAATAATTTTCTTAAGAGTTGCTTCTCAAGTTTTGCATTCAAAGCACAGTGACTTAAAAATATGTCCTCCTGTTTTTCAAAGACATGCTAAAATTTGAAGACATTTGTTTAAAAAGGTATGGAAACTCCTCCATTTAGCTTAATGTTCCTCTGTCCTAACCCAATGCCTTTAAAACACAGGTTCTATCAGCAGCTTGCACTTGGAGATGTTCTGACTCTTAATTGCTAAGCTACCTGAGAGGTGGAGAAACAGAAGCAAAGAGTTTTGGGTTCAGTTTGTCCATCACATTTCAAAGCAGCTCATCTTCTCAATCAAAATTAGCTCTGCCAGTTTTCTGCTTTTGATTCAGACAGGGAAAGACACAATAGTGTACAAGCTTCTGCAACAGTCAAAGTCTGTTCAGTTTCCTTATCTGAAGACTGCCATTTCAGTTTATGTGCCTGTGAAATGAAGCTCTGTTTTCATGTATCCTTTTTTTGTGACCAAACTCTCTAAATGAAAAAGATTAAGCCCTAAAACACATGCTCACAATGTACTTCTACTGCACAGAGCCTGGAAAAAAATCAAGCTGTAAAAACTGTCTGAGCCACCAAAAGGAGTTGTGAGGAAGTATGAGTGTTTCCAAAGATATTTGGAGAGAATATGTGTTTATATAGCAAATAAATTCTAAACAAAAGCAATTTATCTTGTCTGAAGACCCACATGGTCTGTAATGCAATTGAATTAGAAAAACAAGAACAGAATGCTTGAAAATCCTTACATATTCAAAAACAGCAGTAGACACTTCCTGTTTTAGAACAAGATTTTATTGCTTTCTGTAAAATGCACTGGCAGGAGAGTCGTGTTCTCACCAGCAGGTAATAGCAGTTCCAAAAATCTGCTTTCTCCAATGGAGCTGTAGAAACTGTTGCTATGTAGACACTATGGTCATTAATCAAAACAAAAAGAACTGTTATATAAAGCAATAATTTTACCGGGCAAGTACTTTTAGTCTTCCTAAAACAGATGATCAGAATATATTACCCAATTTTTGGTTTATTGTCTCCATATAAACTTAGAAGAATACAGTCCAGTTGTGGGGGTTTTTTTCCAGGCGCAAATATAATGTATTTCTGCAAGGGTCTGGGGGGAGTTTTTCATGGACTTTCTGTTGTTGTTGTTGTTGACTTGGGGAGGGATGTTTGGTGGGGTTTTTTAGTTTGGTTTGGTTTTATTCTTTCTGGTTCTTGCAGCGTTTTACCTTATTTGTGTCTGGCTTATTGGTGTGATGGTTCAAGCATAAGCATTGTCCACCTTGATTGCATTGAAGATGCTGAAAAGGAGTGGACACCAATGGGAAGTTTCTTGGGGGGTGTTGTTATCAATAATGCTGATTATAATATAACAAATAACAATTATGTTGCTGGCGAGAGCATGGACATGTTTATCCTGATTTGAAGTAGTCTAAAGTAATAGGATGAAAGAAAGCAGAAGGAAATTTATGCTCACCCGTAGGGAAAAATACTCTTAATATTACATCCTGTGAAGTTCTGTAGAAGGTCACCAGGGAACAGGTAGGTGTTTGGAGTCATTTTAGACTGAAATTTGAGGTTCACTTGCAGGAAGATGTTTTTGCAGAAGAAAGGATTCTTCTGATCTGAGATGAATCTCAACATTAATTGCAAATGTTACAATTCCATGGGCCTTGCTGAGCACTGCACCTTTCACAGCTTGAGTGTCCAAGTGCCTGGCAGGTACCTTTTCAAATAAGCACTGGAAATCCCTATTCACTGGTGATAATACCCTTCATCTACAAAATATTAATTAAGCTCAGAGACATTTCAGAGACTAAGGCACTATTGTGTTGTCTAAGCAAGTATATAAATTATACAGATCTTTTTTAATCCGAGGTCTGTAGTTGGAGCTGAAGCAGCCAATTTTCTCCTAACTTACAGTATGTGGGGGAGAGGAAATAATTTAGTTAGAAACCTGATTTTAAATAAGAAGGTGATTAGAAATAATTCACTAGTCATTCAACTATTTATTTGGAGTTTCTATTCCATTTCAAAGAGGCTGTGCAAAAAAGGAATACAGGAAATGAATAATGAAAAATGGATAATGAAAAAATAAAGTAAAATTCAGATATGGTGTTGTGAAATGTTTAATATTAATATACTACATTTTTCCTACATGGGTTAGTTATTGGTTCCAGTAAGACGCTTCTTCCATCCGTGTTGTGCTCAATTTGATTTTGCTCTTTTGGTATCCCCTTTTATAGGGATACATTTTTAAATTATATTTTAATATATATGCTCTCCTAAATAGTTGAGGATTTGCTTCATTTTGTTGCACAGGCTGAAGAAATATTTTCTAATTTCAATTTCAATTATTTTTAGGCTAAAGGAGTGATGGAACACAGACTACCTCCTCCTGGTCTTCCCACAGGCAAAAAGAGAATACTCTAAATTCCTTTGCTGTACAGTGATCTTTGTATCTGTTATTATAACATAGACATTATAAGAAGACTCTAAACACTAAAGAATGTAAGATTTTACTTGTCTGCATAGCAG
>WEKX01002983.1:27995-135559 GCA_013390025.1 Pitta sordida
ATGTAGTATAGAGACATCTAAGGCGTCTGCAGCATAGTTATAAAAGAAGAATGGTTCAGTAATGACAATTTTCTTTAAAGAAAATCCGCAGAAGTATAATTGTACTATACTCTTTTTGTAATTTTTTTATTCTAACTACTTGCCAAATTTTAACACAACTTCAGAATATTATGCTGTACAGTAGGATGTTTGCGCCATGTTAGCTGGAAAGAGAAGTGTTTGCCTATGAGAGGTACTGGTTTGTAAAACCTCCTTTACACATGTGAGGCCCTGATGTAAACTCTTAAATCTTTTCTTTTGGTCCTGCACTCTGATTTCCAGGGGAAATGAAGCCAGGTCCATGCAGGCTCCAGCACTGCCTGTCTGATCCAACTCCTGATCTGGATAATTAGGAGCCTGAGACTCCCCAAAGCAAACAGACCACCCTGAGAAAAGTACAAGGTAATCTGAACT
The DNA here is from genome assembly GCA_013390025.1 of Pitta sordida. NCBI lineage: Eukaryota > Metazoa > Chordata > Aves > Passeriformes > Pittidae > Pitta > Pitta sordida. Next base: position 28,449 of record WEKX01002983.1, read on the forward strand.
TGGATTTGAACTTGCAAGTTCTGTCAGATACAGAGGAACTCCTTGCAGGACTTTAACTGGCACAGTTATATAATAGTAGCATTTAAAGTTGTGCTCTTTTTAGTTTTCTTTATAAATTTGGCTTCATTTGGGGATTTGATTCACATGAAACCCAGAAAAATACAACACCTCCATTGTAGTGTTCTGTTATTGCCATGTAATGTCAGCCATCATAGATTGCAAAGGTAATGGTATGATGTTTCTCTGTTTGGGAGCTTTTTGGAGAGCTGTATGGTGGCAGTCAGAGAAACCAGAGCTTTTCTTCTGACCTTTCTCATGTCCTTTGTAGAATTTTGATAGAGTGGGAAAATGACTTGTGGGTCTATAAGCTCTTCTTAAGACAGATAAAGGGATGTGGATTTTCTGGTGTCAGGTTGCCAGCATCTTTATGAACAAGAAATCATTTAAAAGTTGACACAGTTCGAGTATTTTATTTAAATTTTAGGGTGCTGTAAGTAAATTTTGAATGTCCTGAAATCAGTGAAGTAGAACACTTAAGAAAAGCTTCAAGGTTGACATTACTGGTCTCTAAAGAGAAGATTTAATTTCAACTACTTTCTCACTCCTGCCATTAGTGTGGTCGTGGTGCTGCCCAAAAAGTGGGTGCCTGAGAGAGGGCTGGCAGCTTACAGTTGCTTTTGCATCCTGTCCCAGCCTACCTTTTTTTCCCTTGGTACTGTATAAATTGATCACAGCTTGCAGACAGAAAATGGCCTGCAGGTTGTAAGATGGTGACTGTTACTAGATTTAGCCTGCTTTGTATAAAAAAATGTATAACTCAGGATTCAGTAAAAAGGTAGGGAAACGACATTGCTTCTTGTGCTTTCCTTTGAGAAACTTATAGAGTAATGATGTCCTGAGCATACTGAAGAGCTTGGGACACAGAGAGGGAGATTTATTTGAGATTTTTATGGCTGGGCTTGTTCTGCATCTGCCTGATCCATCTGCCTAAGTCTGATCTTGCCCATGACTGATCTGGATCATGGAACCAGAAAATGCCTCTGGCCTCAGGCTTAGTTCGGAGATTATTGTGTAGAAAATTTCCCTTCCTTCCTCTATTCCCTCAGTATCTGAGCCAATAGTTTGAGAAGAAAATACCAGTATGTCTGCTGTTTTATAGCTGGCTTGCATATTGGAATCTCACCTTTCAGCACGTTTATATGTGTTAAGTGATTGAAACTGTGGTATGTATGTCTCGGGGCATGATACATAGACCAGTCACCATTTTTTCCCCTCAGCTAATAGAGTCTCAAGGATGGGAGACAATAAACCCTATTGAAAATAGGATCCTGTCCCATGTACTGAGGCACAATGACAAAGAAGTATTGGAAGACAGCATGGGAAAACCAGAAGAGAGTTACTTGGGTAACGAGTAATATTAAAACTGCTAAACGACATGCTAGGAGATCTGCAGACATTTATAATTTAATGCAAGAAAATAAGATCAAATTTAGTTTTAGATTCAACTAAATCAATGGTTATAACATGAAGTTGCCTGAATTAGGTTATCCCTGCATAATGGTATCTCTTACCAGAGGAGAGACATGAAAAAGAAATTTGCACCATAGATATGCTCTGCTACATGCATATGAGAGACACCTGTAGCTGTTCTAGAAATTTTTTGACTAGAAATACAGGAATATGAAGCATGATTCAACTGGATCTTTTCTTCCCCAGTTTATTCCTCTGCAGAGCTTAGTTTGAGCACAGCAGAGTTGTAAGCCCAGAGCACATCAGAGAGCAATATTTCTGATCATTCAGAACAAAGAGTCTATAAAATATTCATAAAACCTCCGCAATTTGAATTAGCCTTTCAAGTAATAAAAAAATACATCAAAGTAATACAATAAATGTGGGTGTCCCTCTTCTACATGTGATATGAAGCGTAAGGATTTCTTTTAAATATTTGATTCATGAAAAGTAAATGAGGCATTTTCTGATGCAACAATTATAGGATTTCATACAGTATGAAAGAGTAACAAGAAAGATACCGTGTTATTGTTAACGGCTCTATTTCTTACCATCTAAACTAATGAGCATCTTTGATCTTCTCTGATTTCTTCATGCTTCATTGTCTCCATCATTGTCAAAAGCCCCCTTCTTTTCTTTTCTTGGGAAATAATCTACATAATACAAAGTGACTGTTTGTGGAGAGCAGTGAGTATTCCACCAGCTAGGAAGAAAGGACATCATCTGATAAAAGGAGACATATCTCTGAGACAGCTACAAAATTAAATAATTTTAGCAGAAAGTACGTTATTCCCCTACCAGTTAGGATATAAAAAAGGAATTATCCCACATTTGGCTGATAATTTTGCTTTTCCAATGGAAAACATAAAACTGAGCGGAAAGAGTTAAAGTTCCCTTTGTCTCAGTTAATTTTAGTTTTTGAACATCTCCATCTGCTTGTTTAATGAAAAAGCTAAAAAAATTAAACCTGTAACAGTTATTGTTCCAGGGATATAGGCAATGTTTATGTCATCTTTTTATAAGTTCACCTTTAATTTCAGTTTTCAGATTCCTGCATCACTAATTTTTGCTTTTGGTCCCCAGACATCAGATAACAATGTAGGAGGGCACCTGCCACTTTCAATGTTGCTTACATACAAGTTTGAATAAATTTCTTTGAAGCATTGTTTTGGGATATTAAAATATAAGGCTCTAATCCTATAGTGTTTCCTAAATTTAAAAGTCCTTCTTGATTTTAATATTGCGTGCCTCAAGTCTATATATATGAATTTTTTACAGGATTTGTTAGCCATATTTCCATAAGGAGCAAGAGAGAATAATTTTAAAGAGTTTCAATTATAAAAGTGTATGTAGGTAGCACAGCATGACTATATTTGAATGTTTCTGTTACAAATAAAATTTATGATTCATAAAGAAAATCCTTATTCACAAATAGGTAACACTGGTATGGCAGATCCCAGAAAAGAGAAGATCCTGCATGTGATACAGGACCTCATTCTTACTGCATTTGTGCCCAGCACAATTTCCATTGGCCTCAGAGGATTTACACCAGAGTGAACCACTAGATACCAAGAGCGTGTGAACCCCCTTGAAGGATGCAGTGTTCAGGAAAGTAATTTGAAGCCTTTTCTCTCTCTAAACAAGCTGCATTTTCAAGCTGAAAGCAAGGCTAAAGTGCAGCTACAACACAGCTGTCAATCCAAGGTGTCCAGGCACTCGGTACCGACGTCAGGAACTGCGCGGTGTCTGTTCTGCAGCACATCACAGTGCCCTGCCTGTGCCACCGGCAGCCCTCAGACAGAGTCCAGCCACTCTCTGTGCCTTTATCAGACAGACAATGCTGACTCCCCTGGGCCTTTGCCTGAAAGTGGAAAATAAAGCAAAGGCTCTCTTAGGAATTGATCCCAGTGGGACCAGAACACAGACAGAAATGAGGAGGCCATGGATTTCTTACCTACTGCACTCCAAAATATCTGACTAGATATTCTTCTATATATGTTCTTCTATATTTATATATTCTAATATCTGACTAGATACTAGAAGTTAAATAAATTCTGATATTCCTTTTTGGAAGTAACCTTCCTTAAACTATAATATGAAAACAAACCAAACAAGAACCAGTTTTATTGAAAGAAACAGTGTGAGAGATCTGCAAGAAGCTATCTTATCCCTAGAGGAAGGATAACATACTCAATTTCTCCTTTCATCATACATTCCCGGGAATATCTTGATCAATAAGAGAGCTCTATGCAATATGTAGAAGAGATTATATTTCATAAGATATATTTTAAATTATACATTTCCACACACTATATTAATGTGAAATGTAATTTTATCTGATTTTAAAACTTTAATGTTAGCTTCCACTATTTGCACAGTAAGTAAATGGTGAGATGCACATGAAATCTGGATTTAATAGGCTGGGGCATGCTATCAGTTACTAACTGACATAAGTAGAATACATTAAATAAAAGGATTATATAATACTTTTCTGTCCTGAGATGATGAGTTTTGTGGAATGTAAATTGACAACCCTTTTTCTTTTTTTTTTTTTCTGTCTCAGATTATTTACTATATTCACCACCCTTAAAAACTTTTGTTATTTCTTTCAAATACTACGCTTTTTGCCTTGCCTTAATTCTACTTGTAAGGACCAAAACAAAATACTGCACAATTCTCCCGTAACTGACTCTTGGTGCTATTACTGTCAGGGGTAACTTTCTTTACTCAAGTATGTTATTATTATGCCCTATACACGAGCACCAAATATAAGAAACAAAAAGCTAAGGAGTTTGAAGAAGGAAAGTTAGCAAGACTGGGCCTGTATCTAGGGAAATGTCTGCCTCCAGGGATTTTGGAAATCTGCTACAGAGTGAAATTGGTTTTTCACTTTTTAAACTCCCATGGAGCACAGTCTAAATGCCTATGTGATTCATCAGTGTCCCTGGTAATTCTCTGAGACATCTACTTAAAGATTTGCTAATGCCGTTGGTGTTCCTTGCTCCTTCAGAGAAGGCAGGTTTGTTCCTGCCAGCATTGCCTGGCCTGAGTCAGGCACTCACCCAGCCTTATGCCTTCCTGCAAAATCACAGCCCTAGGATGGCTTTTCACTCCAGCAGTAGCACTGCTTTCAAAGTCCACTCATTATGCATAAATAACAGATGTTGCCTAAGCCTTTCCGTTTGTGGCTGTGTTATAGCTCCTAGTGACCAACAAAACAGCAATCAGTTGTGGTTTCTCTGCTGATCTTAGGCTGCTTTTCTTCTCTCAAGTACTGTTCTAGCCCTTTCATTACAGTGGCATCTGAGCACCTCATTGCCCTTAATCCCTCAGCAGCTCCAAAGCTGTATCTAGCATCACAGCTGCAGTACCTCACACACCACCATGGCACACAGTGATCTTCAAAGGGAGTTCATGCAGGTGGTGACCTCTCAGAGCTTGCCATGAGCTCACCCAGCCACCTCAGGTAAGCTTTGTATGTGGCACCCTGCTTGAACTGTGGTGGGTAGCCTGTGCTGTTCCGGCAGATGTGGTACTTCAGCTCATTGTAGCCACTTTCCTCATGAGTTTGTGCAGGTGGACATGCTCCCAGTAACCAGAACACCTGCATTCCCACTGTGTTAGCTATGACAGTGCTACAGGGCATTTGGAAGACAATCCTCAGAAGGCCTGACATTTCACCAGGGCAAGAAAGATGNCAGATGTGGTACTTCAGCTCATTGTAGCCACTTTCCTCATGAGTTTGTGCAGGTGGACATGCTCCCAGTAACCAGAACACTTGCATTCCCACTGTGTTAGCTATGACAGGGCATTTGGAAGACAAGTGTCCTAAGGCCTGACATTTCACCAGGGCAAGAAAGATGATAGTGACCAGTGCTATGTTAACTCCACATACGTTTCTCCCTATTTTCTGTTGTCTTTTTTTCCTTGGTTGTTCATTCCCATTAGGTGAAAATTTTTCTACACTGCAGTTTGTTATACATAATTCTCATAGAAAACTGCTAGACAATATTTATTAATTTTTTTTTTAATTTTATAGGAGAAAAGTAAAAATAAAACCAGAACCATTATATTCCTGCTCATCTCAAGGGGCCTGAGTTCCAGTAGCTCCTTCTACTTTCTGATTTCCCTTCACAGCAAACTCTTTCTTTTGTTCAGGAAACCTTTGTATCTTTATTCATAGCTGCCTACATTGCCTTGTTATTTATGCTGTTATGATAATGTCCCTTTCCTCTTAAAATACTGCACTGAATTTTTCTTAATTTTATGTGAAAGGTTACACTGACAAAGGCTGATAAAACACATGGACGGTTATTTGTATTTACTTACAAAGCTTTAGTATCCAGGACAACATCATCTCTTCTATAAAGTATTATCCCATAAAATTCATTTTGAAAGTGAATTCCATATCTCATTTTGCTTTGACATGCAAATACATTTCAACCTATCTGTCTAAGCCTTTACAGCACATCCATCGCACCAGAAGTGTGTTCGTGCCAGTGAATCAAAAGCTACAGCAGGAGTTAACAAGCAGTGTGCTAATTAATGGCTCAAACAGAAAGTTTTAGGAGTGATTTTTCCAGACACTTCACTCAAAAGTGATGGAGAAGGAAATGCCTTCTTGAAATTTTTATATAATGTCACACTAAATGAACCATAAAGAAACAATATAGAAAATACATAGTTTGGAATTTATGAGAACATTTTACAACTATTAACGACCACATTTAAAGGTCTGGATTTTAAATGGAGCTGAGGGACCTTTGAAAGCAGATTTACCAGCAAGGTCATCTTTAAAAATGGAAAAGGCAAAAAACAGGTCCCAAATGTCACAGTCAAGAATACAACAAAGCCCAGAATTACTAGACAAGCGAGGAAAAATGGACACTAAAATGTTAAGAAATCATTATATAGATCATATTTATTCAAATCCAAGAGAAGTGTTGACTGCCCATCACCAGCTAAATGAAAAATGGCATTGCAGCTGGCTTTTAAAAAATAGAAGGTCTTTTGTACCAGTCATGCTCACTGTCTACTTAAAACTGGTACTGTTCACTAGCTTAGCTGGTGACGTTACTGCATCTCAAAACATGCAAATCTTGTCCCATGAGAAAACAGTTCTCAAAACATCTTTGTTTTTCCTGATGACATATGGAAATAAATTATTCATACACATTGAAATAATTTTTCTTTCTTTGTAACAGTTTCAATCGTGATATACGGTATAGCATAAAACAGTTATGAAAAAAGNACGCCACTGCGAGCTGCAGTAAATCGCCCACGCGGGGGGAGCCCACCGCCGTGGGACTGCCGCCCTCCCAGCACACAGTTTGCCTCACTTTCGTGGGGCAAGTTTTCCCGTTCAGGGACCAGAGGTACGGTCCCGCAGGGAGGGGTGAGTCCCGCCCCACAGGCACCGCGGCACTGCCTCTCAGCAGAGGAGAGTCAAACTGCGCATGCGTCAGGCAGCTGGGCTCGCAGACCGCTAAATCATATTTGCGAAAAAATTGCTTCGCAAATGGGCGAGGTCGTGAAGGAGAAGTCGCGATACAGAGAGGATTCACTGTATATATATATATATCTTTATTTAGTTTTGGGAACATCCTTCTCCATCTTTTCATCAATAAATTGAATTTCCGTGACATGGATGTTGCTTTTACAAAGTAGAGCTTACATTGATAAGACTATACATTGAGTTGGATTTGGATTCTCTGGCAACATTTTTTTCAAATCTTCTTTTCAAACTGACCTGATAGTAGAAACATGACCCATTCTGTGTGAAAATAAAGATCCTTTTTCTTTAAGTGAAGCTGTTAGTTCTCCACCCCCTCCAGACAGACAAACACCAAATCTTTTTTTGAAAGGGAGTACAAAAACCCCTAACTATTAATATTTTTAGCAGTAAATATAAGGTCAAGTTTTGTCAGTATCTGAAAAATGGAAAGCTAAAGTGTAGTGGCAGAGATAAACCCTTTTGAATTTCTAATTACTGCTTTTCGGTAACCTGTGTCCCCTCGCAGCTATGGGGATTGTCACACTCAGTATGTAGCAATAATTTAAGTGATGTCAAATATACACTTGCCCTTCCTGGCCCCACAAGTGTGGTGTGTCAAGAGAGTCAGGGCTATTTGGGGAGCAAAATGTTGCAACTGTGCACATGATGAGAGGGGTAGCGGGAGAACATACCCTCTGCATTAAATAATCTAGTGTTCTGCATCTGCAATAGGTGGTCATACATAGGCAGGTTCCCAGTATAAATCAGTGATGATTTAGAGATGTTTTGCACCACTGAGTTTGCATTTTAATAATTACTGCATGACCAGAAGGTTCTTCTGTTCTACCTCAGAGTAAGGAGCCGAGAAAGTCAAGGAGCTCAGACTGTGGAATTATTTCTGACTCTGGGACTGCAAATTCACAGCCTGGTTTTGTAGGTAGCTGTGATAGGGACCACGATCAGCAGACAAGAGGTGAGACACAGTGGGGGCAGATCCCTGGGATCTACTCTGGCCACGCTGCCCAGGGAAGAGAACTGGGCAGGACCCTGCCACTCTCTGGAGAAGGTGTGGGGAGCTGTGGAGGTTGTGAAGACCCTGATTTGACTGTTGCTTCAATGAGCTGGCAAAGGAATGAAGAAAGCTTGCCAGAGATTCCTCTCACTTCTTTTCTTGCACAGGGCTGGGAAAGGACAGTTTTATGACTGCTAAGATAGTTCTCTGCTTGGAATTGGAATTCCCTTTACCTTGGACAATGACATTATTACGGAAACTTTTCAAAAATAATATTAGTCTATTTCAGCTGCACTGAAGAGTACCACTTCATTCACAGATACTATTCAGATACAGAGCTGAAGGGGAATTAGAAGTGATAACTACTCCCACTTTATTCTTAGTCAGACATTTTCATGCCCTTCAATAAGAAGTGTCTAACACAACTTATTTATTTTTGTATAACATTGAACTTGCCAATGATTTATAGTTATCAGTTCTTAAAGAAAACATTTTAGAGCAGGAATCTTGTAAAATTTCAGCCTGGAGCAGACTTCATCAAAGTTAGCGAGTCGTGAAAAATAAGATTTAACTTGGAGAGACTGTTAATACATTTTTGCAGCTGTAGCCTGTACTAACAGCCTATGATCAGTTAAAGTAGATACCTCAGTTAATTCTTTAGTGCAAATTGAGAAAATAACCTATGTGATTTCATAAAAAGAAAATAAAAGGTATGGAACAACAGCAAACTATCGAGGCGGGTGGGAAAGAAAAAATGAAATGATAAATCCATTTGTCTGGGTTTTGGGATCATGCTGACCTATTTATAAGGTTTGTAGAACAATAGACTCTATCTTTTGTTTGCTACACAAATGCAGAGAAAGCAAAGAACCAAGAATTCGAAAACCTATTTACCTTTTTTCAGGGAAAATCAATACAGTTCATTTGTCATAAAGCTTAACTCAATTTTATGCTGTTTTTACACATTTTTGACTTGCAGAATTTGGGGGTTTTTTTCAAGATTAATGTCTGGAACAACAGAAAAATAACAAATTGTTGCTGAATTCAACATCTTGGTCTCTTGTTCTAAGTGTCATTTTCATTCATGTTCCTTGGTAAGATCACATGAGAAATTACAAAAAAAGGTCACAGAACTGTTACTCCTCTATTAAAATTAAATAGCATCTTGTTTGCTGGTCTTCCAAATTTTGAGAATTTAATGTCAGTAAATGAGTGGTACATAAGTGGAATTTATAAATTCAGTTCATTTTCTACTATCTAGAAAACAGAAATAGAACTTAGCGCCTTCTGTGTGTTTTCTTGATATCAGATACTAGAAAAATATCTGACTAAATGAAGAAGTATTTATCAAACTAAACATGCTATCTATATGTAAACTTCCCTACCTGTTACAGAGATTACTTCTATACACTCTATCCCCATTTTTTCAAGTCTTGGTGGCATATTGTAGCCCCTAAAGTGCTGATAAAAATGATTGGTTTCTGCTGACTACAGAGTAGGAAATGACAGATTGAATCCTCAGATTAAAATAAAAAATAATTGTTAAACTTTCTACTGTCACTTGTATGTATTTGCTTGCCACACAATGTCCATATTCAATAAACAAATGTAATAGATAAATGTCTCTCTAGTCCAAAAAGAGTGCTTGCACCATAAGTGGCTATAAAGAGTAGCTTTCCATCTTAGAGGTTGACTGATTTTATGAGATTTGGCACTGAATTTCCCTCATCACTTTTTAGATATCATACCAGCTGCTGCCTGCCACCACCTGTGACCGTCCAGTCCATACAAGTTTAAAGGTGCGTGGTGTTGCGCAGTGTGGGAATGAGTGTAGTTCTTTAATACATGGGAAAGGAGGGCTCACCTTCCATACTAGAATAGTTTTCTGACCTAAGACACGATGAAAAAACCCACAAGAAGGCAAAGGTCTGAATGGTTTTTGGGTCCAGCTCCTGGTGCTGCAGGCAAGACAATGAATGGTGTCAGTACACACCACCCCCAAAAGAAGCAGACCCACTGCCTCAATCCCCCAGGCTTACCTACCTTCAGCTCCCCTCCCCTTCCTGATCTCCCAGCACCAGCACAGCTATATATCGAGGCCCTGTTTAAAATCCAGGTAACATGCAGTAACCACAGTTTTGTTTCAGGGACAGAAGTGGATGACTTTGGCATTCTCAGTGTCTCTTTTCAAACCCTCTTCCTTCTAGATCTCCATTTCTGTCTTTGTCCCCCTTTGCTTCCCTGCCCCTGTCTGGGACAGCCATCACCTGACTTTCTCTGGCACTCATTTCCCCATCTCCTTCCACGCTTCAGGCACTACCACATTATACAGCTATGAGGTACTATCTGTCCTTACACCCACATCTGAAAGAATGATTAAAATCCTTTTTACAGTCTTGCAGCATTCCATGCCAGGTTGTTCATCACTGTGGGGGTGGAATAGTAATTCCCTCAGTGTAGTGTACAGAGATCCTTGTATCTGACTGCCAGCTCTGTTGTCACACTTTCTAGCTAATATATTCTTGCATTAGATATCCTATCTTCACATCCATAAACTACATTCATACTCCTTCTGAAAACCTAAACTACCTGTACACTGTAGAGTCACTCTGGATTGCCTTAAATCTCCCATTTTCTGTTGCTCTCTTACATTTTGCTATTCAGGGTTTATATTGTGTTCTTAATTTCCTTTGCAAAGTTTGGCCACTTTCAATTCCTCACACCTACTCCCTAAATTCCTAAGAGTCAGCTTCTGTTCTGCCACTTCTTTGCTGCCCTATGAGAGGATGTTATTTGCCCAACAACCTCTCAACTACTAATTTTCACATCTTAGTGGGATACAGATTTCAGACAAATTTTGCCTTTTTTAAAAAATAATCTAAACTCCAATCTAAACCACTTACTTTTATTAACTGTTTCTCTTGCGTTCTAAAAGCTTGACCTTTTGAAACCGAAGTTTACTGTTTTTTTTATTTTTAAGCAAAATTAATGTTTGAGTTCCCATCAGTTTCAAATGAATCCCTTCACCAAAAATCATGGCAGAATGAAAAGTACCTTTTGTTTAGGTGGTAGAGTCTCTCACATGTAACAACCTGCACTGACTGAACCATGTTAACAATATCTGTTCTCCAGTCTGCATTTGGGAAGGTAAAGTGTCTCGTGATGTCAGAAATCCTAGAAGTATGTTAAATGTCTTTTAGGCTTTATCCTTTTCCAGTCCACTTGAGTGAAGGAGTCATAACAAGCAAAGGATTTAGGATAGCTGCACACTTCAGTACCAGCAGAAATTAGTCTGCATTAATTCTCCAACATACTTTGGCTCCAGCTTTCACCAGCTTCCCAAGCAGCGCATGCAGTCAGCCCATGTCTCACTCATGGCAGCAGCTTGGCGGGCGCTTCAATGTCTGACTCATTCTGCAGCAGAAACTCTAATTAATGTTTTACTCTCCTGAGGTTTTTCATCTTTTTGTACTGAACAAACATTGCATTGTTCCTTTCTCCTTAAATCTAATAATGTGACATTGCAGCTAAGTGGTTCCTGCTGCTGAACAATATTTTTTATATCAACAAGAATCATTTGTAATATTTCATGCAGTCAGTGCAGCAGTGGGCTGTGGCATTCTGACTATTTTCTCTCTGAGTCCTTGGAAAACTCTCATGTGTTTAGAATGTACAGAAGGGTTTTCTTTATTAAAAAAGATAATAGTCACAGATTCTGCTGGATCAGGTCTCCTATACATCCTCTGTTACTGCTCAGATAAGTCAGATGAATGAGAGGGGAATCTTCTTCTTGTCAGTAATTCCGTAATTTCTTGAGAAGACTTCATGTTTTTTTAGGGAGAAGTTGTATGGATTTTCAGTACTAGACCTTCTGCAATATTTGTGCTTGATTTCATACCAAGCAGAAAGACAAATGGAAACAACACTTTGCTGCTCCTCTGTCTGTAAAAGTGATTTTCCTGCTGCTGCTATTCACTGGCTATTAAGTCAGAAAACTAAATTCTGGAGTTTGGCAACTTATATCCATTGAAATTATCAGAAAAATGTACAGTCACCTTAGCAGAGGCTGGAGTTCCCCTCAAGAGTGTGAGTGGGTCTAGCTTTGTAGCACAGTTTGGTTGCCATTCTATGCAGTATAAAGTAGATACGACTATGTAAGGATAGTTAGAAACATATCAACACGAGCATCGGTAAAATCAGTTATGACATGTGCATATGACATGACGGGTTCTGAATTACTGCAGGCTGAATCTTGCAGAGTAATACATAACCCATGAGAACATCAGCCCACAGAATAGAAAAATAAAGATGAATATTAGGCACTATTAAGAACAAGAGAGAAAAAAAGAAGATTTTCTCTCACTGTATATGTATGTTTAATTTTTCTAATCCTTAATTGCAATTTTGTTTATATTCTATCTTACATTGTCTGTATTTACAGCTCTGTTTATGCTCCTAATCCGTTCCTCAAGACCATAACTTTGACTAGAAAGATTAAGGAAGATTAAATCAGTGATTCTAAACTTGTTTCTACATAATATGACTGGCAGCTTCCCTTAAATACTATTTTGTTTCTTGTGTATCATCTCAATTTTACAGCAGAAATTTCCCTGAAGCAGCACTTACATTACAATGCTTTCCCTAGGACAGGTTAATTGCTGTTCTCTTCAATTATTCTCTACTCTGTTTCAGAAGAACTGTCAAAATATACCTTCATGGTAATATATTTTATTATAAGATTGGAATGAAGACTTGACCATTGAAATAGTAGTAAAAGAATATTATTTCTAGGTAAGCCAGATTTTCTCATCAGCTACTTAGAAAGAAATTGGCCCAGTATAATGCATTGCATACATCTTTTGCAAATATCCTAGGAACAGCTTACTGAGAACAATAAATAATTAAAATAAGGTTTGATAGGGGAAAGATGTAAGCATCTAAAAACTCATTTAAAAATACAGATTTTGTAAGTGAACTAAAACTCACTAAACTAAACTAAAACTCACTCAGAGAGAAAGCCTTCAGGCTTGAGAAAGAGCAGCAAGTGTTTGCAAATGTTCTTGCCTTGGCCTGTGCCTTTCTTTATGAGGATTGTACGTGAGCAGACACAGGTAATTGAGCTTCCCTATCCCTGACTGTTTATTCCCAATTACTAGGTTTACTTCAACAAGATTACTTTTCAACTTTGTCTTAATCTGAAGTTCAAGCACTGAAGAACAATCTTTCTTTACAAAGTAATGCATTTGCAGAACAGGGCTTGACATTCAGACAGAAACTCTTTGATGGCAAGATGAATCTGCTACAATTCACTGCTCCCCACCTTATTTCCTTAGCACAGTAGTGCTTATTCTAGAATGGAATAGAAAAGGTACTATTTTGTGCAATTTTTTGACAATATTTTGTGGTTGTTCTAAGTCTGTTATTTGGGGGCCTTCTCTATGGAATTTAGCCATTCCAATGGCACTTTGTAATTTACTTTGTTCAAGAGATTTGCAGCCACACAAGTAGCAAACGGCAAAGAACACAGAAGACTGAAATAAATGCTTTTCCAAACAGTGAGGTGTTTATACAGAAGGTTTACTGAGAAGTGATGTCAGTATGGGAGGAATCAAAATATCCTGAAGAGCTCTATTGGCCACATATATCTTTAGTGAATAATGCTTCGTGTTCATTGGAATACCTATTCCAAAAACAAAACCCAGAACAAAACCCACATGAAAGCTAGAAACCTTTGCACTGCAATTTTCTAGACCTCTAAAATGTCAGATCTAAAATAAAATTTGAAGTAGGAAACTCTCTGAACCTTTAGAAAAAATACAATTTTAGTGCTTTTGTTGTCATATTTTAATCTATTACTCCAAAATTTTTTGTCTGGACAAAATCTTATTTATTTGTAATGGTACTGCACCTGTGGCACAGTATTGGATGAGCATTTCATGCAGTCAAGGATTCACTGCAATACTGGCAATTGTTTTGAGCTTGGAGGGTTTCTTTTTTTCCATCCAATAATGGGAATATATCACTACAAAATTCTAGTTTTCTTCTATTTCGGAATTAGGATCTTCACATCCCTGATTTTTCACCTATTTATTTTGTCATGTTTACCATGTATGGGCACCTGCATTTTAGGCCAGGAATGCTAGCCAGGATGTGTAAGACCTACATCTTGTGCATAGTGGCACTGTAATTGAGTGACGGACTGTTACTTCCTTAGGACTTCAGTCTGAAATATATACGTGTTATTTCGAGCCTTTGCCAGCTTAACTGGAGCATTTTCTTTTCATGAGGAATTGCTCAATAGGGATTGAAGTGTGCATTGAAATATCAATACCTGCAGGTAAAACCGTTTTCCACCTAGCCTGTTTTTATGGCTGCTGTAGATCACTTTTTCATATGTTCACATAGTAGCTGTCTAGTAACTGTCATCTACCATCCTGGTACTCAGATATACAGTGGAAAATGGAGACCCACCCACAGTGATGACATCTAAATTAGAAATGCAGCATAATGCAAATATCTCCACATTTTTACTGGAACAAAATAAATTATTCCTATATGTGCCAAGACATTTTCAGGCAGGTTTCACCAGTACAGCAGAATAAATCCAGTAATTCTTTCTCATAGTTGAAGAAACATCAAAGGAAAGTTCACCATAGTATCTTCACAGTGTTTTGTATGGAAGCCATGTCTTGGCCAAGGCTACAGAAAGCAGAAGAGAGTAAGCAGCAGCCCAAGGTTGAACTATCATTGAAAATAAGAAGACAGTACCTCTCTGGGCAGTACATGAGAGGAAATCTTGATCCCTGTATGTCACCACTGTCACCCATTTTGTGGTTATATGTATTTTTCTGAACTTGAATTTGTGCTGGGGTTTGCTTTCTTCTGTAAAATTTGGCTCTGCTCAAGGTTTTAACCCTTTTCTGGTTACCTGAGGAAACAAAAATGCAGTGCTTTTCTGCACTGCAGAAAACATGGAAACTTTAACCATGGGAAATTCTGCAGCAGTCAAGGACTATAAGAATGTTTTTGGTGTCAGTCCTTTAATTTTTCATAGTTTCTCTTTTCTTTTGTCGGAAGAAAACAAAAATCATGAACTATACCAACATAGGAAAGAAGAAAGACTTCAAGAAAGACTTTTCCATCTGCATAATGGAAGAAGGAGGATTTTCACTATAGTGTCTCACAATAGTGACCAGTATTGCAGTAATTTGGAGGATGCAATTTATGTTAATAAAATTTTGGCCCAAGGTTTTATGTAGAACCATTTATTATGGCTGTTTTGCTATACAGTATTTTACAATTGGAAATTTCACAGGAGACAGGGGTGTATTCAACTTCATGATTTTCCACATATAAAATTTTAAAAACACAGAAGCCTAAACTTTTTCCTCGAGACTGGACATAATAGTACATATTAGTAAGTGTGTCCTGTCCTATTTGCATCACTTGAATGAAAACACTCCTGGTTGATTTCATAGTTTTCTTGAGGAAGTCAGTGGACTTTATAACTGTGTTTGAATGCATCTCAAAAACTATTGACAGCAAGCCATAAAAAGATGGCAATACCTGACTGGGAGAAGTGGGATATAAGAAATGAAATCTGCTCTATAGTTTGAGTTCTATGATTTGAATTGGAAAAAAAATCATGGATGGAACTAAAACTAATAAAGTATGAATAGTTCACATTTGAATACAATTTTGATTGCAATCCCCTATCTGTTGAAGTCAATGGAAGGACTCATATTGCCTCTAAAGAATGTTGAACTGTGGCTGATTTTGGGTTATGGAAATCTCAGCAACATACGACAAGATTTCACTCTCTGCTGAAATAATTATACAAGTAGAAAAGTCAAGGGTGCACTTTAAACCGTTTTCCACTTAAACCAGAATTGTTTCAAACAGAGTGGAATCTTTTCTTTTAAATAAGGTGTCAAATATGGCTTTTTATAAGGATCAAAGAAATAGCTATGTAGAAATAGATGTCACATTTCAAACTGGCACAGAATCACCTTTCTGTTCCAGCTTAGAAGGTTTCATGGATTTTCTCCAAAATACTTACTCGTCTGATCTCATTTATGTCTTAAAAACCATCACCACATGCACTGCATTTAAGTTATTTTGACACTTAGTCTTTTTCTGTGAATGCACAAAGCACATTTAACCTACTTTTAAAAAAATATTTGTGAGATGTGATTTGTTTTCTCTGCAAATATAAAACACACTGGGATGTACCTTTCCATGTGTTCTGCTGCAAAGCTCACATAGTTCTATAACTTTAGCGTTAACTGCTCCAGGAAGGAGGTCACTTGGAATTTGTTCTCTGCCCTTAAAATAAAGACTGTTGCATAGCGGTCAAAAGTCTGTACCCAAACGTTAAACCGCACACAGTTAGATCAAAACCATCATATCCAACATTGGGTTTGTTTATATAAAAGTGGGGACTGTGGATCTATAAATATATTACTTTAATATAATATTATTATATTGTAATGGGGCCCCTTCCGGCTCGGAGTGGCCTGCTAGACTGTGAGGGATCTAGGTTGGTGTTATGCTCTGGGATGTGCTCTCGGTCTGTACGGGTGTTAGGTGGTGAGTTGGACTAGATGATCCTTGTGGGTCCCTTCCAACTCATAATGTTCTGTGATTCTGTGTGATTCTGTGATATTACCATTTGGGGGCCTTTTATTAACATTTTGGGTCTTAATGTTAACATTTCAGGGTCATAGCGAGCAGAGCTTTGGTGACATACCCAGTCCTTAAGTTTGCTTAATGTGTTTCTAAGTATCACTCAACCAGACAGTAAGTTTTTACTGAATATCAAACTTGAAAACTGCTCCAGCAAACTTGTATTTCAAAGCAATACCAAATAAAGCCATGATTAATAGGTATTGGTATGATCACAGTAGCCACAAAGACGCTTTTGTCCTACTCTTTCCCATCATGCCTGGTCTGCCTCAGGTCTGCATTGACTCCTTTCTGGTGCTGCAGACACACCTCTTCTCATACATCATGAATTGTATGTTTTCAAAGGGAAAATTACACTGTTTGGAATCAGTTTCCACTACTCCAGCAAATGCTGCAGGCTTTTAGAGGAAGCAATTTTTGGTGCATAGCCAGAAAAAGGATAGTTTAATAAAACGGGTGACAGAGCGGCTCTGAAAAAATGAAACCGTTTGAAATAAAGATTTGTATTCATCTCCTGAAAAAATTGCTCCTGTAATTTTCTACTGGGATTATTGCAGACAAGCTGAACATAAATGACTATCAAATCTTGGTTTCTTACCTTTTGTTTTCTTTTTTATCCTGAATTCTTTCTCATTTTCCAGATACAGTGTTCCACCTTCCCTAATCATTCCTACATATCTTTAAAAGTCATGTTTCCTTTTGTTTGTTAAGGGAATCTATCAAAAAAAGCTGTTGTCTTTTAATTATTTTTTAAAACTTTTTTCCAAATGTATTTTAATATCTCAAAACAATAAAATACCATGGCTACTAGTAGTTCCTCATTACTTAATAAAGACAAAATCTACCTCAGCTGTCACTCAACATCCTCCTCTCTGTAGACTCAGACATGCCCACTGAGCAATTTTCTCAGGAGAGAAGGAAAAATCACTAAGCAGATAGTGATTGGGAGACTATGGATATTCTGATACCCCAATAGTTGTTTCTTCCTGTGACATCCTACAGTCAGACTTCAGAGAGTTTTAGCTGGCCATTAACTCTGTTTAAGCAGGATTAATTCAATTACTGGCTTAAGACACATTGGGCCCTGAGCATCCCAGGTGGTAAGGCAGCTGGGCAATCTATACTGGCCAGTCTACAGAGCCATGCTCCAAGCAGGAGGAATACACAGCTGTTTCTAGGGACCTAAATATTTCTGGGTTGGTTTCTTGAATCCTTTGCTCTGGGTATTGCAGAACAATGACAACAAATAATTTGTGGAGGAAGCTGTTTATAAATCACCTTCATTAATGTTATCAGATGTTTGTAACAGAAAATGGTTAGAATAGGACAATCTGGACTGGTTTGTCTAGTAAGAGAAGGACTACAGAGTGGGCTGCCTAAACTGGACAAAACTAGGTCAATCTTCCTTGACTTGCCTAAGCGGCTCACCCGGTAAAAGCAATCCACAGCTCATTGATTTCACAGCACGTACTGAAAGAAATGAGCAATGTGTGAAGCTTCCTGAAAAACCTGACAGGAAAAACGGAGCGTTCTTTAATATTGCAGCAGCACTGGCTAACCTATAGTACTGTCGGGTCCCCTATAACGCGGACCTGCGGTCTTAATCAGGATCCACATAGCCTGACTTCCATGTTGAATGGTGGCCGCCCACACCACCACCATCGCCAATTCTGCTGCCGCAGCCGGTCGCACACGTGCAGTTGTGAAATGGGTCTCCTACATTGCTGAAAAATCATGCCGCTAAGATCGGAAGCTGCAATACGGGGGGCGCGAAGTGCAAGAAGGTCGATTGTATTAACAAAACCATGATACGTCTTTTTGCATGTCACATGTTTCTTAATGGGCCTTATTACTTGACTTTGTGTCTCAGTTGGGCTCTTGTTCAAACAGAGTAGCTCATAGGTCACGAAGTAATGATATGCTTAGTTAACACATAATTTCTAATGATCTTGTGTAACAGCCTTCACAGTCTTTCAGAATGTAGCTGTCTATGGGCTCCTGTGCAGGAACAAACTCACCTTGCACGTGTCATATTTCACGCTATGAACCTTAACAAGCCAGGGCTGATCTGACTGATGCAGAGTGAATATACTGATCTAGGAGAGCTGTGATTTCATGACAAAGCACAGGAGGGACAAAACAGAGTATCTGTGGTTTCTAACCCCGTCAGGGTAATTTATTTCCCTGAGAACTAATGAAGTCTAATGAGATAACAAATCCAGACCACTGGATAATCCATAACCCTCCATTACCTGGGTACCAAAAGTATTGGAACATTAACAGGAGTATTACTCCAACTAAATTTTACCAAGTTACATTGTTGTACAACACTTTAATAAATATTTTCTCACAAAAGATCAAAAATTACCATCATAATACTATTCCCTTGTGAAAGCTGTCACTATTATTCGCATATTTTCAGCCTGCCCCAGGGCAGTGTGTGTGATCCTGGCAGTGCTGGAGACAGCCAAGGCAGCTGAAACCTCAGGCAATGCCTGGTGTCTGCCTCCCTCCTTCTTTACTTATGTATTAAAGGTACCACTATTTTTGTTACTTGAAAAAAAGCAGAGACTACATTATTCAAAGAAAGCCTGGAGCTATACAATAGGTCTTATAACAGGCACGACTGGCTGTGTTCTTACTAACAAAGAATTGAAGGGCCTGGGCAAAGTGTGGTACTTCGAAATGTTATCATCCTGGATGGAGAGTGGCTATCCCTGCCCTTCGTCTCTGAGAGTACTTCACCAAAGACTTTGTCCTTACATAGAATTTCATAAAAGTTCCAGCAAAAGCATTCCTAACCCATCAGTTCTTAGCCCCCTTAAGGGCCAAATGAATTGGCTTATAGGGGAGAAATGTGGGAGGAAGGAGGAGGGAAGGGAAAGGGGGACTATTTCTGGTTTTTTGTTTTGATTTTGGCTTTGTGGTGTTTTGGTTTTGGTTTTTTTGGTTATTTTTGTTAAGAGTTTGGGTTCTTTTCATTAACTAGTCTCTGCATATCATTGAACTCACTCTCATCTGGAAGACTTTGTAACACTCTTAAGTGCCAACTTGCAGACTGTTAGAGGAGAATCTTGTATGCATTGCACAGATCTCTGGATGCTGTTTACAACTTAGACTGTCTAATGTTTGTTCTTAAAGAATGATTTTATCTTATTAATTATTAAAACATTTTTAAATGGACGTAAGTGGCCTGCTGTGGGCTTAAAAAATGTAATTAAATTAAAATTCAGTTCTAAGGTTTTTTCCCCAAAAGATTAACTTTCAAAGTGACAAACATTTAACTTAGATGTGGAAAACTGTGCTTCCTTGTTACTTCTTGTGAATAATCCACTGATGGTTAAATATACCACAAGAATCTAAACAGAAATATTTGACACATAATGTTAAAGCAGATTTACATGTCTTCTAGGGATTCCATTTGTAACAGGATTCCATATTCAAGGTCAGATAATTGCTTCTTCTACAGAGAAATAACATAGCTGACACTATCTTAAGGTCAAAGGCCCCAGGTGACATCAGGAACTCCTTTGGGCAAAGCCATAGCTGTACAACAGGATGCAGTCAGCTCCCTGTCACGGTAAAGCCTAAATAGACCAGACAAACCAAGAAGGGGAATGCTTTTCCAGAAGGGTGCTTGGGAGAGATGAAAATTTCCACTGTCACGTAACTAACTGAACAGAGGCAAAATTACGAAAACAGAGTCTAAAGAAAACCTTTTTCTGAAGTGCTAAAATATCAGCACATTCTCTGTAGCTGGTGAGTCACAGTAGTTCCATGGTGCGTTAGCAGATAATGAGCTGAGGAAGTTAGTGTGCCGTGTATCATGGATTTTGAAAAAGATTAGAAACATGTTCTCTATAAGGAAAATAAAGCCACAACGTTTTGCTTTGAAGGTAAATCCTGGTTTTTCTATGACAGCATGTTTACTGATAGGAAAAAGAATTTAAAAAATCACTTTAAGGCACTACAAAGTCCCTGAAATACTCAGGGCCACTCAGTGCACTAATATTCCATCATTGTCTCAACTTGCCAAGTCACATCTTCCCAGAATTCCCCCTTATTAGTTGCATGTAACCCACCTGAGTCTAGCAGACCATGCTCAGCAAGGGTTACTTCATCACTCTACAGTGTTTTAGTAGATATATAATCTACTGAAGAACAGCATGATACTAACTAGAAGAAACAGAGGACCCAATAAAATTTTCTAAGAAAGAAAAGTGCTCTCTCAAAGTAAGAGAAACCAAGGCAGAACAGGATAAGAGCTGTAACAAAGAAGAATCACAGACCTTTGGCAGAAAGGTAGTTATTTTAATCTATTTTGTAGTGATCTTAAAAGAAAGCAGGCTCTTTTAGGCTCACTGTGAAATGTCCGCAGTTCTGGGTTAGCTAAGCCTACAAAGTGCTATTGCAAGTATCTGATTGGCAATATTACTAATGTAGGGAGTAAATCAAAATAAAACCAAATGAAAGGTAAGTATTGTAGATATTCTGCTGTTTTTACAACGTTACAGTGTAGAATGGATTTCTTTTAGTGCAAGAATTAAATCCAAGTTAAAAGATTGCAAAAATAATAATAATGCTTTGCCATCTACTTGAAAAACATTGAAAAAAATCCCAATATTTTCCAATCAGTTAATAGGCTATTTATTGCTTCTACTATTATTTTATGCTTCCAGGTACTCAAAACTTCTACAAGGACATAGTTATAAAACTATCACCAAACCACAGCAAGATAGGATGCCTAGAGAGCGTCATCCTAAAAGACTCAACTCATTTTCTCTTTGTTCTCCAGCACATGCAGGTTGAATATTTACTTTTTGCTTCAAACCTAATCCCTTATTTTAACCATAAAGTTGTCTCTCATGAGCAGAATTTCCTTTAGGAGCTTTGCACTGTTGTACTTGGCCAAAGCACACCAAACCTGCACATGTGCACCTTGTCCTCAGGCATCTGAATCTGGGCCAGGCAGAGATTCAGCATAACTATCAGCACTGCAGCTCCCTATTTGCTTCCCTGGTGTCTCACAAACACACACTTTGTCATGTAGGAGCATGACATCCAGGAGGGTGCTGGTGCCAGGCTCCCCTGGGTTTCCTTTCAGTAGGAGCATCTCTGTCTCTGTCATCAGTCACTTGTGGACTGCCTGAACTGCACACTACCTTCACAGGCCAAGCTTGTATCTCTTTCATACCAAACATTTTCCTTGTATCTTACAGATCTTGGCAATTACTGTTCCAGTTAGATGTAATATAAGATGCTGAAACATTACAAATAGATGGTTGTATTTGCTGCTCAGTGGCAGCGATGTCTTTTAGATGGATCTGCTACCCTTATTTTAATCACTGCATCCACATTGTATGCTACATACCACTGTTCTTTTGAAGGTTTCATCTGATTATCTTTAAGCCTACAGCTTCTTCTACTGATCTGCTGGCTCAATAATCTTCACGATCCATGCTTACTTGTGATTTCTCCATGATGGATCAGAAACTACTGCAGTTATTTGGCCTGTGTACCTGTACAGAAATCACTGGGCTGCAGCTTTTGCTGTTTCTGCACTTCATCTTTGCCTCAGGCATAGTGTCACCTGAACATACTTACTTTCTTGCTTCACAACTGAATTTTTGTACTGGTTGATTTACAATCTGCTGCCAGACTAGGTTTTTTTGAAAGATGGATTACCCATCACCTTAGTACTTTGAGTCATTAAACTCATGATTAAGCCAATCTGTCTTTTAAGTCCCTAGACCTGAGCAGAGATTCATATCCATTGCCTCAACTGTACCTGAACAAAGCATTTGTGTCATTTGTTTCCCAGTGCAGATATTCTGGATCACCACTGGACTGCCAAGCAGTGTATCTTCAGCAGATAGCAAATGCTTTCCAGGATGCTTTGAAGAACAAAAATTGTGCATCAAGTTTCAAAATTTATCACCACCTTCACCTCTGGACCTCTAAAGGATGTGCAATTCACTAATGTGAAATTAAGTAAAAGGGCAGAAGAGTTCTTATGACTTTAGTAAAAGTATGACCATATTTCTGAATCACATTTTTCATGAAACTGAAAGCAAAAAAACTCTGTGATGCCAGTGAGGATAATATTCATCAGTTTATAGTTTGCTGAACTTAGATTCAGCTCCATTTAAATTGCTTACTCAGGCCCACAGAAAGTTAATATCAGCATTAGGACTGAGGTCCAATTAAGCAATTAAGGCTGGAGTAATATTCAGAGGCCTCAAATAAGGCAAATGCCTCAGGTATAGCATAAGCAATAACATGGTGTTGGGACATGGGGATGACATCAGAAAGGAAAAATGTTTCTAAGGGCACAGAACCAATAGAAATTCACAGATCTTTGTCTTAATAAGAATTTCTCCTTCTGTACCTTGCTTTGTTATGTACTTTCTGTAGGCAGTTTCTGAATTTCCTACTGGCCAGTTCTTGGAAATCTTATTTTTAAAGATTTTCCTCTTGTATATCAGCATTTACCACAGCAGATCATCAGAACCCTAAACCACAAATTTGTTAAGGAGAACGTGAGGTATGTTTGTGAATACACACAAAATCATGTGAAATCATTTCTTTGCCCGCTCCATATTTCAGTAAGCATCAGGGAGCACTCTCAGGCACAGTGGGAACATCATAAGTCTTCACAACTCTTGACACTACGTTAAAGAGTTGCTTTTCTAAGAAGTTATTCTAATAATAACTCCCAGCACCAAAGTCCAGTGTTTGGATGCACATCTTCGTGTGCTGGCTGGAGGACACTGGTCAGTCCCAGCATAACTCTTGAAAGGTCATGCAAGGATACAACTCCTGTCCTTAAAAAACATTCAGGAGATGTAAGTAAATAGTGGAGAGAGTGAGCGGTATTTTAAGTAAAAGGAGACACTTTTGGTGTCTCTGTTTACAACTGTCTCACTTCTTAGTGAATTCATAAACCTCAAACTCTCTCTTCATTTTCAGGCTTTCGTAAGTATAAAAATGAGCTAAACCTTTGCAGCTGACAGGATTTTGGCACGAGTCATTTGGCACCTAAATGTTAAAACTGTTCTCTTGGGCATATTTATTATTATTTACTTTTTAAGCATATAATTATTTCTTATGCCCAATGTTTATCACATGGGTTTCTTTGTTGCAAAATGACTACATATTTTAACAACTTTTATCAATAAGTATACAAAAAAAATTGACATAACATCAGATTATATAACCTTTCTCATACCTCTTAATTTCTATTACAGATGTGATCTCAGCAATTCTTTTAATCTTTCACTAAATGCTTTAGCAAACACTTGCAAAAGTAATAGTTAGAAAATTAACTTTTTAGAGAACTGACAGGATTGTTTATAACAGCTTTTAAATTTGTGTTCTGGAAGTTCTGCTCTTTAAAATCTGTTTCTTTATTTTGATGACCAAAAGTTCTAAGTGACCTTGCCCATGAATAAGATTAAAAAATTAAGATTGCTCATATATTTTTCCATTTATAATCAATTTTAATTAAGTGGTATCCAACAATTGCATATAGACAGCTTTTCATCCCTAGATGCCTTTTCTAGAGCCACGTATTCCAGGTTAATTTTCATAGGAAAATTAATTTTCAACATTTTTTAAGAAATTCAAAATGAAGTATATATTCAGCTGCTTTTGTATAATAAGTGCAGACAAATATTATATGCAGAATAATATCTCTGCTGCACTTACAAGTCTTGTTTAAATTAGATCCCAGAGAAAGGCTGGGAAATTAAGTAGTCAAGTTTTAATGGACAAATACCTAATTAATAAAAGTTTGCCAAGATTTTAAATATAAAAGAATGATTAGCCTAGTAAGTAGAAAAAAGTAAACAGGAACAAAATTATACAGAATTGTTATACAGTAGAATGCTAAGAAGTTTAAATAATGTTGAGCCTTTAAATATAACATATGCCTGCATTTTTAATAAAATGACTAAGACTACGGAGACAAAGCTATGGTTAGTTAATGAACTGTGACCATAGAAATTAAAACTACCATATTCAACTTTCATCCAAGGCTGAAATTTCTGTATTCAT
This sequence comes from Pitta sordida, assembly GCA_013390025.1. Taxonomy (NCBI): domain Eukaryota; kingdom Metazoa; phylum Chordata; class Aves; order Passeriformes; family Pittidae; genus Pitta; species Pitta sordida. Next base: position 53,204 of record WEKX01002983.1, read on the forward strand.
GAAAGGGATATCCATGCAGAATACTAAAAGAACCAGCATAGGGTCAGACCAGAGATGTCTCGTGCCAGAAGAAAAGAAAAAGTAGAACTTCCAGTGAAAAAAAAAAAAAAAAAAGGAAATTGAAGTCCTCAGCACTGAGTGATATGCCATCACCATCAAGACCATAATAAGTTAAACCAGAAAACACATGAATACTATAAAATAGGGGGAAATACTGATTAAGAAAACAATAAGATTAAAGTACAGCATGTGATTAATAGTGAACAATTGAATCAAAGTCATTGAACTGATTCTTGAATGAATGTTGAAGGGGGTTTTGTTGCTGTGCTTTACTTTTTGAAGATGTGAAGTCTGTATTCTGTAGAAGTCATTTGGGCTGCTGAGAACACCTGTGGAATCCAGGAGAAGCATAGACAAGCAGCTGAAGTACTTGTGTTGGTCTATTCTCATATCCTACCATCACCTGTTTCCACTTCTGGCAGATTTGCAGATCTCTGAAAATTGCACCTGCATTACAATTTTAAGATAGAATTTAAAAATGGGATCACTAAGCCATATGAACTTAAGAGAACAATGATAGCTTTTAGCCATCATTTCATATATCAATTTACAGATTAAATTGTGTTCCAGTTTGTGCATATGTGAGTAATTTAACTTTACTTTTTATTTTATGCAATATGTGGGAGATACAGTAACCTATTTTTAAAATCCCACAAAACATAAGCTTGATTTCCTCCTACTTATAAAAAGATCTCAGTTTATAACACTTAGATGGAAATACAGTGTTCAGCTTCCTGCTCTTAGCATGTTTCTGCCAGCTTCTCAAGATGCTTTCCTTTACCCTTGCTGATTGTGAAAAAAACTCCAAATCTTGTCGCCAAACACACTGGAAAAGAACAGAGTCTATCGGTGACTACAATGAACTGATATTCATGGACCTTTGCCCTAGAGATGTGAAAGATACAAAATCACACTACAGGAAAGCAAAGTGTGGGCCTGCCCAACAGAGGTAATTTCTCCTCCAAAATATCTGCCACCATGAATTAAACAATTTTTCAAGGACCACAAACCCACCATTCCCGAGAAGCCTCTGTCAACTCCCTTGTAAACTGGAACTGCACTTCCTGAATAAAGACCCAGCAAAATATCACTCCCTGCTCCTTCAGGACCCACGTAAGAATAAACTATCTGAATTTATGCTCTTCAATACAATTCATATGTGATGGACTCTACTACAGGCCCTGCATCACAGAGTCTCTCCAGCCAGACTTCACTGACACTGTAGCTGTGTTTGGGTCACTTTTCTATGCAATATTTTTCTTACAGTCAAAGAAATTATTACACTTGCACTGAAACCAACCCATTTCTTCAAAGCCATGTCCTTGTTGGAGTCACCATCCCACATAAAGGATCTGCCAAGAATAATTCCAGCTTATGCTATTTCCACTACCTGCCCCTACCGCAGTAATTCCTCACAACTGGAGAAATGGAAATAAAGGCAAAAAAACCCTTAATTTCTGTTGACCAGACAGAGTGAAAAAAATTACAATTAATAAAAATATTTGAAGCTAAGTTTGGAATAACCTCCATTTTCTTCACCCCTGAAATAGTAACTTCAATTTAGTCATTGCTTCTTCCTATTTTACCAGATGCAGACAGCGAGTTATAGCAAAACAAAACCAGAGCTGTCTTTCCTCTTCCAGACCTTAATCCGGCATGCTTCTTCATATGGTTTTATTTTTAAACATTTTCCCATAAAGATGTAACTTACTTTAGGGCTTACTTCAAGGAAGCTCCCAACAAGTTCCCACATGCGATTGCTTAACTCAGAACAGCTGAGCTTTGTAAATCAGCAACAGACCCAGCAGCAATATCTGACTGCACCAGGCTGATGGGTTTTGCCTATTTGTAGTGCAGTCAGTTCACTAATGAGGAGCTGGCAAAGAGGCACAATGCCCCCTGGACCTCATTAAATGGGCTGATTTTGACCTGCTGAAACCTTACCTCAGAACTTCAACACAGAACCTGGAGTTCAAGTGCAGCTGCAGAAATGAGAGTCCTGTCTTCTGGAAAAGGTAGGAACTTCCTGAACAGTTTTAACTAAAGTTTCCTCTCTGACACTGTCTCTCTAGGTGTGACATAAGAATACAATGACACTTTGATAGAAGCGGATTTACCTCAGCAACTTGTCGATGTTCGTACTGAGGAAGCTCAGCGCCCGCCTGGGAGTCACTCTGCAGTTGCTCTCCTACATGTCAACATTTCCTTTCAACTGACAGTCTGCAAGCACTTGCTGGCCCTGAAGAGCTGGTCAGTTTTAAACTTACTTAACAAATTGCATAGACATCTTCCCAATGTAAGGAAAATTATCTGAGCAGCAGCAGAGCCAGCCCATGCCATGCTCTGCTCCCAGTGAGGCAGCCTTGGGGCGACAGAACAGGGAAAGCCACAGAAGCATTAACATTGCTCCAGTCAAAACTAATTACTCAGTACTCTCAGCTGTGGGGTGAAACTTGAAAGTCTGAAAGTGAACTGTAGTCATTAATGCTTTTTAACCTGCTCTCATTCTCCTCAAGCTGTCATGTCCAGGTTTGCTATTCCTAGCTCAGACATGCTGGCAAAAGAGATGCTTATGAAGTGAAGCTCAAGTGCCAAGTCCATTGGTCCCTTAAGGCTGCTGATTATTTTACTTGGAGGCTCACCTCCACTATGGCTAAGTTGAAGAATAAAAACACAACAAATCTGATCAGTCTTTCCTCAGCCCACAAGTATGCAACTTCCACTACTGTAGAAACTAGAACCTGGGACTGCGGTTGTTGCAAAAACCTCAGATTGCTTTAGAAGAGAAAGAACTACCTGAGGAGCACTTGAGCTGTGACAGCAATTCTTTGAGAGGAGAAAAACGGTAGACACTTCAACCCATGTCCAAGCTTGATGCACAGTGCCTGCCAACTCAGCACTGCTAATGGCATGTGCAGGAGACTTGTGCAACCACAATGGGAGCATTGGTTTGTTCAGGGGAGCCCCTGCTGAGTTTTGGACTCCTCCCATGTTGGAAAGCCTCTGGGGCTGGTACAGGACTGTGAGCAGAAACGGTATTCTCCAGTCAGATTTTTGCATTTAAGTCAGTGGGTGTTGGATTGCACCCAAACCTGCAGAAGTATTTGGGGAAAAGACTTAGGATCATAACTGCAGATTTTCATTAGAAAAGATTAAAAGCTACTTTGAGTTAGGCTAACTAGAGGCTTTACTCACTGACATAGCATTATGCATTTCCAAGTCCTTCTAAGTACAGCTAGAGGTGCAGTGTCAGCATGACTGCAATTGGTGTCTAGAGACCACTGGTGTCTCTCCATCAGGTTTTTAGCCAGGCTGCACAGGTGGTGCTTGAAAGTGTCCTGCTGCTTTGCTATCACTGCAGATGTAGGATTTATATAAAGAGATATATGAGACGTGTTTTTCTAAATTAGTAATGGCTTTATTAATCTGGACAGGAATATTCTGGCCATGGACATCTAACAAGAAATGAGAGAGCTATTTTTGCTCTTCCGTGTCGTTGCAGAACTGTATTTCACAATGCTGGTAGCAGCCAACTTGCTGAGACATCCGGCAGAGATACAGAAGCCTGGAGTTACTGTGGGGCATTTGTTCGTGACAGCACACCCAGCCATCCAAGCCCTACAGGGAGTTTGAATCTCCCGCTGGCTCAGTGGGACGCAGAGTTGTCATGGCTCTGGCTGCGCTGTCACTTCCATCTAAGCCTTTATCCACTTAATTGAAACACAGTGTACCGGAAATCACAGACAAAATTTCAGCCTTTTTGGTATGCCTTATTTGACAGAGCTCACATCACACTTTGCTGATTACATAAAAAAAATCTGATTTTCTGATTTTTAAATATTCGTTTATACTTCTATTCACCAAAATCCACTTGTCCTGCTAAATTATGTTACTGGCTTAATCAAGTTTCATTTGAATCAGTTCTACCTGTTTGGTCTCTAACTAATAATTTATACACGTCCTTTACAACATTTCTTCTAAGATAGGCAAAATTAGTTTTTGACTCTTACCTGTCTTGAGGGGTGTGCATCTGAGGGTCACCCACACCTTGGAGGCTGAAGTTGTATTAATAATGGGTTGCAAAAATGAACCTGTAGGATTAAACTACACAGAAGTACTAACAGCACTGAACACAGGGATTTGTGTGAGATTTTGCAGATATTCTCTTGCCATGAGATCCTGAACCTCCAGAAAATGTTCCAGCCTGTCTGTAAGTGGAGGCCAGGCCAGCCTTCTGACAGGTTCTGTGGTAAACAGGACAGTAACGGTAATTTAAATAATTGCTTTAAAGTCAGTGTGCATGAGAAATATCTTTTGTGATGAGTTCTACTGATAGTGGCATCCAAGTGAACTGTTAAACAGATTATATCTAGATTGGGACCAAGCTTTGCCAATGCAAACTGTTTACATACAGCTACAATCGCCAGGTCCCAGTGGAAGTGTTTACACATAAATACATCTCTCAAGCAAGGGGGAAAAGGAAAAATTTGCAGTTTTGCTCTTCAGCTGCTGAATTATTTATCTTCCATCTTCTATTTCAAGTATGAATTAAGCTGTGCAATAGATCCCCAGAATCATTGATCTGTTTAAACAAATGTGACACACACCAGGCCACAAGGACCATCTGACACTGGTTTCTTTTGTTTCCATTTGTGGAGCAGGAAAATTATATACTGCACAGTTTGAACAGACCCATCCATGTGATTTCATCAAAGATCTCCATTTGTGGTGGTAAGTTCCACCACAGCACTTGATGTACTGTTTTTCACAAATGGAAACTTTTCTGGCTCCCAGAGGGTAAAGAAGATGATATTTCCGTAAGAGGAGTTGCTACATGTACATTTGTGGTTCTGTCATTGGCACAACGCTAGTAAATGCCAAACTTACAGGGTTCAGGATCATATACATGTTAACCACAAACTTGTTTCTCATTTGAAGCAGTTGAAAAGGAGCTGGATGGAAACTTTTTTCCTGCACATTTGTTATATGATTTACAGGTTAGGAAGGCTAAATTTATAGGCACCATTTACTCGCATGCAGCAAGACTGTTTCCATGAGAAAAGAGGCGCTATTCCCTGGTCTAAATATATATTAACTGAAAAGACTTCTTGCACCTAGAGTTTAAAATTGCACAAGTATTAATTGAGCAAATGGTCAGTCCCTGAAACTGGTACACACTGATTTCTGGGAGGCAACACAACAGAACAGATGTAGCCTCAACTTCATCATTGTTTCCTTCTTGGTCCATAGGTTCAGGAACTTGAGTCTCTGGGTTCCACCTTGCTGTGAAGCCCCTGAAGCAGCAAAGATAAGGATCTACAAGCAAAGCCTCTGAGTGAGAAAAGGTCAGAGAAAAATTAATCACAAAGAAGAATACATGCAGAGGCACTCTAAAGGCTCCCTAGCAAAAAGAGAGAAGGAACCTAATGCCAGGTGCCAGATGATTACACCACCTTCAGCATCTCCCCCAGTCCTCCTGCTGTGCAACAATGACAACGAATATGAGGGAAAAAAACATATGAAGCAGAAAGGTTTGGAGTTTTTAAAAATTTTTGTTAGATAGTTTGCTTTACCTGATTTACTTTTTATTTTTATGTAGAAGGCTTTTCTGCCAGAAGCATTGATACTCCACACAAATATTTTCTCATGTACTAGTATGAAATAAAGGTTAACGATTCTTTAAAGGCAGTTTGTCTTATTCCCTGAGTATTTTTTGAGACTATTGGCAGTCTAACTGCCTGCTATCCATCAGAAAACTACTCTGATCAATCCCATAGCTGGAAAATCCATGGCCCTCCTCCAGACATTATTGAGAATGCTTATGTTTAAATGTTAAGCATTAAAGAAGTTATAAATCCACAAAATCCAATCATGCTGAAAGTTCAAGGAATAATTATTGTCAAAAATAACTAGTTCTGTTTCTATAGCCTTTAGCTAATTTGTAAGATAGCTGGTCCCTCTAGAATCCGACTTATCTGCCAAAAGAGCATAGAAACTCAAACAATGTTGTAAAGCAACCCCATAGATTTCTACATTTTCTAATGCTAAGAGATAACCACATAGATTGAAATTCCCTGTATTTAGACACCCCAGGAGAGTTTTTAGTCCATAAACTTCATGCAGTTGGGAAGCCCTTGGTACTCTGAGAGGACCAGTATATGTGATTTGTGTTGAAGATGATATGTTCTGGTAATATAACTTTTGCATTAATGTCCTCAGGAATATGCCTTTGTCTAGGGAATTGATGTATGCATGTCCTTCTGCTTGGCCTGGCAGATGATGTAGGAAGGAACCGCTCACATTTAGACAGAGCTGTTGGTAACTTGCTTGCCTGCATTTCATGTGGACTAGCAGGCCCTCTGTATGCCTATGAGAGAGGTGTGAACATATATTTGGAAGTGTTAACTAATAACTATTCATAAACGCATTTCTCCATAACTGAAACTCCTTCCCTATGAAGAACAGAAAGCAGTAGAGATGCCATTGTAGCTAAAACAGAGTATGTCCATTTCCTGAGATTTTCTACGTAGAAAAAAAAAAATTCTAGCATCCAAATAGCTCATACAAATTCTCACAGATCACAAGCCCAGACAGATCAGCTGCTGCAGCACAAGCATGTCAGCTTACCTAGCAAAGATTTACAGATTTGTAGGAAAATCTTGCAAATTGGTAACAAAGTGGAAATGAAATGCAATAGAGCAATGTCATTTCTTCCTGTGAAAAAATATGTGAGACTGAGGCAACCCCTTCCCACTCTGAGGGAAGTGCTTGTAGGACAGAAGTGAAGGTCACAAAGATCAAGATGTTCCTTAAGGACTCCCTAGGCTCTGGGGTCAGTTGGAATTTGTCTTCAGATCTGTCTTCTCAAATGGCTTTTCTCAGTCAAAAATTAAACACAGAGGGGATGCTAAGAGGCTGATTCAGAATGTAATAAAAACTGTATAAGAGAGGTATATTCCCCAGTCTCTTCTCCTGAGTGAGAGGGTGCTAAATCAGCTGAAACAGCAAGCAGAGACCTGGCTTGGTTGAATTATATGACAGAGAAAGAGCAAATCCCTTGTGTAAGCCATTTTCCTACGTGGCAAGTCAGGGAATTTACAGACCATTATGTGCTCAGCAAGAAGTGTAAAGGTACAACTCCTTCAAGCAGGTGTGAATAGACAGTCAGAATCAATCTATGTGATGAAGCCTTTGTTTTCCAGCATTCTATCAACTAGGATTTCACATAGCCAGCTAGCAAGGAATGTCAACTAAAAAACCCCTAAATTGATAGGGTGACCTCAGGTCTGTGAAGGTTGGGTGATCTCGGACATGCAAATGATATGCATGTCCAGTTGCATATCTGCCACTCATTTGTTGAGCGATCAAGACAAACATGGCCAGAAAGCGCTGATGCTGCTATATGACAAGGAGGTGATAGATAAGGAATCTCTGTGGTCTGGAGTTAAACTATAGTCAAGTTACACAGTCATATGAAGAGAGATATGTATCATACTCTTTTGAGATAGCTGAGGTCCCCGCTTCTAGAAAGCTGCTTCTCTGAATTTTGTCTGTGAGGAAGGAATCAAGCATCCCTTCCCATATGGGAGCAGCTAGAAGAGTCCTTGGATAAGCCCTGAAATCCATATGTGCCTATTATGTCTCTATGTTTACCAGAAACTCACAGGTTTAGCACTCAGGTTTGACTTATGCAAGTCCTTCTGAGCAAATGGACTTGCTGCTTCTTTATTCATCTATCATGGTGTGTGCTAGCTGTGTTGCTATAGATCCTTGTATTGAATTTAGCCCTAAAGCTATTAGTTTCACAGGTACTAAATTTTCCAACATAATTTTTAGAAATATAAAGTACGGCAGTAAATTTGCTTAGAACTCAGTTGATATACTGTCAGCTGAAGTCCTTCTAAGAAAACACATGGCAGAAAAGCAAAACAAAACTAAAGAGTAACAAATTTTGAGTTCATAAAATGCTCAGTGCAATTTGCAGCACTGATAGTAGTTACAGTTCTGTCTTGTACTTTATATATAAATATATAAAAGGATATATTTAAATAGATGTCCTTACATAGACACGCACAATCCACCCTACTAGACAAAACCATGTGCTACATAAATAGAGGGGAAAGACCTGTGTATTCTGTACTTGATTGCTGTATTTTGTCAGACTAAGACTGGTCATAGTCAAAGTTAGTTCATACAACTATACATTTACCTAGAAGTTCTCAAGACACTCGTTTAAAAAATGGTTGTTCTTTTACCCAAGAAAACAAATACAGAGGGTTTGAAAGCATCTGAGCTCTTCTGGAAAATGCTATTGTAAGCAAAGATTGCTTAATATTGCCTTCCTTTCAATCACACAGGCAGATGGGTGGAGTGTAGCAGGCACTGGACAGAAAACAAAGCACTTGAAGCTGGGAGCCAGACCAACAAAATGCGGCAAAAGTTGGAGGCAAAACCTGTGAATCATTCCAGAAATAAAGTGGAGATTTAAGCTTTGGAGAAACATTGCTCTCTAGTAAAAATATGTGAATCTTCATCAAGAAATAAATCTAAAACAGGACTATTTTTTTAAAGGACTTAAAAATTAAATGCCTCTCTCCTCCAGTAACTCTGGAGTTTCCAAGAGAAGTATAGACCATCTGTTCAAGAGACCAGTAACACAATCTGTGCGGCTAATCAGCATGATAGCAGTAGGAAATGATTTCATAGGGGCCCATCACATCTGGTTTTAAAACTAGTAGACTTTTTTAGTACTAATACATTCTCTCAATCTCTCACCAAACTTCTTTTCTGATAGTGTTTGTGCTTTAGTAGACAGCTTTTAAAATTTTTTTATCAGTTTCTAAACAGGAACACATGTGAGCACATAAATATAATATGGAGCATTCCTCCAGCCTATTACCACTTCAGTCAATAGCAGTCAGGTTTATCTTAGCAATGGATAACATCACTGTCATTATAATAGGCTAATATAAACCTTTTTCCATGGACAGTTTTGAGTAATTATAAAAAAAAAAGTGCAATGCTACATTAATTTAACTCCCTACCTAGTTTTCATTTTTGCTAGCCCACATAATTATTGTCTGAGTATATTTTTTTGTCATTTTTAAACATTTTGTTAAATTCTGAATATGGGAATCTGGAATGCTTTCCTGAGTGCATTTTCAATTAATTTATTTTCTACAAGAATCGAGAAAATATATACATATTAAAAAGCGTTACAGCTCTCAGTAATCTATTTACTGCTTCTTCCAATGGTAGCAATTCCTGATACAAAACATGTAAATGAACATACCTTAAAGCATAGGAAACCCACTTTAGTACAGTGGTGAGTGTCCCCATCTCTCATGCAGGAGACTGGGGGTTCTATTCCCGCCAGGGAGGCAGTGGTGCCGTTTAAGAGTTGGACTCGACAGTCCTTGTGGGTCCCTTCCAACTCAGATTATTCTGTGATTTAGGGGAGGAAAAAAAAGGTGTCATCCAGTATTTCTGAGGATGGTGGGAATTTTTGCAGCAGTGTTAAAAGGTTAATACAAATATCCTGGATAGTGTACCAAAACATCTTCAATGCTTCAATAGATCTCATTTCCTTTTGCATTTTCCTCTGTGAAGTCTACCTAACTGCATCCTTGGAAGAAGAGCTGTGTGCATCATGCTTGCTTGCAGGGCATAAATAAGGTACAGATTTCAAACAACTCTGAGAAATTTATAGAAACTAATGAAAAACCTCAGCTCACGACTGTTCCTGTCGGCCATTCCCCATTATTGGAGGAATTACAGAGAAAAAGCTAGATGAACTCTGTAAAAAGAACAGCAAATCTACTGTAAGGAAAAAGCCTCATTGAACATTCCCCACAGTGGTGCAGCTGCGGTTCCCCCACACCAGGAGTGAGCAGGCAGCGACAGCAAGTCTCAGGTGGCACTAGAGCCCCAGACAGGTCTGACCACCGGTCAAATGCATGGACAAAGTGGGTCCATACCTCACCTTGCTATTGGGCCAAACAGGATTTGCTGGCCTGTCACAAGAAAGGACAAGGATGGCACCGTGTATTAGACGTTTTGAGCTGTTTGGTACCACCTTTACTGTAAAACAGTCATTTTATAAGTAATAGAATTAGCTGGAAATTAAAGGACAAGAAAGATGTGCATATCTCTTATTTTTAAATCAGAAAACTACTTTGACATTTGCCATGTCGTCAAGTGCCATAAACACTGAAATAAACATTGGTTCTTTATCAACTGCTTCTATCTGTTTCTCTAAGACCTTTGGAGCATAAGAACAAAAAAAGTTTAAACTGCCCGATTAACTGTAATAACCCTAGGTAGGGACATTCTACAATTAGAGACTAAATACTGTTTGATTCCTGATAGGAATAGGAATGCTCTACATACTACTTTATGTGAGCAACTTAGAAATTCAGTACAACCAAATGAAAATAATAATGTGCTCAGCAATTTTGTTCCAGTAGAAATATTGACAATGAACTCTATGCACATTTACATGTGTGATTTTGATGGGATTATGGGATTTTTCACCTAATTTTGTTAAGTAATTATGTCTCCAAATGACTAAATCAAGCATGAGAGTTCAAGAACACAAAATATCTATCTTCCATATGCAGCAAGAATGGCAATAGAATAAATAATAAAAGAATAAATAAATAAGGAAGAAATGGAAATATTTTAATGACGTCACTACTAAAACTATTGTTTATATGTACTGGTCCTGCATTCTTATGATAAACATGATTTTCTTGATGAACTACTCCTTACATTGTTTCTGGCAGCATGAATGAGTACTCAATGTGCTTGGAGTCCTGCTATGCCATAACAGAAAAAAGGAGCTACGTGCTAGGGAAGAAACTCACAGCCTCCCTTCCCACATCCCTGTGCTCACGTCAGCAAGTCCCCAGAGAGCTGGAATTTCCTTTTCTTGTGGCAGCTAGCCCAGAGCTCAGTCCTCCAGCTTTGGGACCTCAGACCACTCCATCTGCTGAAGTCTGGCAACAGAGACACCAACAGGACTCAAGTCCTATTTCTCTTGTGGACTGATCAGTTTGTGGACTCCCTCTTTTTACCATTGGAAATGAGGCCAGAGGAGACCTCTGCCTAATAAGGTCCACCCCCTTGCTGTCATATCTGAGTGAACTCTATAATAACAAGCCTCAATCCCATGTTTCTAATGAGTGTATTCAGAGTAGATATTGAAGTGGTTTAGGAAACTTTAAGATCTATTTCTAGGGGATAGGGCTTATTCTAGTGGTTTACACTCCTGTCCAGAGAATATTAAACACCTTCATTGATGGATTTGGAAACAAGAATGCATTTACACATTCTGCTTATCTCAGTGTAAAAATTCTGGTCAGTTCTACTGATAACAAGGACACGGCTGAACCTGTGAGAAAATGAGCAGGCTTCTGAGAAGTGAGGAACAGAGTAATGGTGATGGATCAACCAGGACAGCTTGTATTTTTCCTGTAAACAAATTTGATGTGTTTATTTTCCTCATCTGCTTGCACATGCCATGTGCTGTCACTGTATTGACTGCAGCTGTTCCAACATATATGGATTGGCGTTATGTGAAAAAACATTTTCTGCACGTGAATTCTACTCAAAAGCACAGGTGGGCAGAAAGGATCAATGTACATTTTCAATTTATAAGGAGTTATCAATCAGCTTAATTTAGGTGGTCCCAGGACAATGTAAATGAATATTTAAAGCTATCCTACTAAGACAGGAATAATTAAACTGATTTTGAGTCACAGATACTTGATTTTAATAATAGGCTAATGATGTTCAAGAAAGTAAAAGACTATTCAAATTTAATTTTAATTCCAGATTTGATCTTTGCAAGTCAGTGCCTAAGCAGGCAAGTCCTCAGATTCCTATTTATCTTCTGCTTTCTCTTACCTTTATCACAACAAAAAATACCAGTTATGAACAGTTTGAGGACTGAGCTGCTTATCATCACTGGTCTGTAACCAGGGCTTTAAAAATACTAATACAAACAACACAAGTCTTGTACACAAAAACAGGTCACTTAAAATATAAAGTGGAATACGTAGTGGGAAAACGTAAGTGCAAGGCCCCTGAGTTACCTGCTAAGTCACCAGGAACTAAAAGTGTATTTGGCAAGCTATTATTGTTAGTCCCTTAAGTGCACTGGAGGTATGTAGTTATGCCTGCAGGCCAGCAGACAGAAATAGAGGGCTTAATTCCATTTTCCCTCCACCTGATTTACTGAAGTGGTCTAGCAGCTTCTGCTACAATAGCATGAGCTCCAACAGTAACAATGTGATTTAGTAAGTGTAATGACAACATCTTTGAAATATTTAGGCCCGAAACTCAGGGGGTTTTGCATACTCCNCTAACACTGACAGGTCTGCCACTAAACCATGCCCATATGCACCACAGCTACATGATTTTGAAGACTTCTAGGGACAGTGATTCCACCATTCCTCTGGGCAGCCTGATCCAATGCTTGACCACCTTCTCAATGATTCCAAACTTAACTTCCTTTAGTGCGATTTGAGGGCATTTCCTCTTGTTCTATTGCTTGTTACCTGGGAGAAAAGGCCTCTCCACCTGGTTACCATCTCCTTTCAGGTTCCTGCTACCCTTGTAAGATGTGCATTATCATATAGATGGCATGGAGTGTCTACAAAACCAATGCAAAAGAAAAGGAACGGCTTATGGAGTCATCAGCAATGATCTCTTTGCCCCATGCTTCCAGTTACCTCCCAAGAGGGCATGGGTGGAATAACTTACCCTGGTCATCCCTGAATTCAAACTGCCATACTCACCTACTGGACTGACTGTTCCAAATTAACATTACAGACAGACATAGAGAGTGAAGTATTTTAGATCTGCAATAGCTTCTTTCCAAGGTGCAGAACGAGGGGATGATTTTGCACCCATAGCAGAATGTAACCCTTCTACCTTCAGGGAGAAAGCATCATTCTTCAAATCAGGGAAATGCTGATCAAAAAGTTTTGCATTTGCCTTTTTTTTTGTCTTAGATTCTTTTAACCTGTTGGGTTTTTTGTTGTCTTTTCCATGCTGAAAACCAGGCCACTCCTCTGGAAGAAAGAAGTAATGTTTCTATTTGAGACGGAAAGCACTTCAGAGACTGATGTGGTTTGCTAGATGTACACAAACCAGAGCATCTTCTGTCTGAGAATTTTTAAAGTAAGCACCAGATTCCTCCTCACCACTGTGGATACTTTACAGGGCCCAACTGGCAGCATCTAAAAAGGAATTGTGGGTTACTATAGTACATTTTCCCGAGCTTTCCATAATCAGTGTAAGAGCCTGTAATGTCACCCAGCACAGAATATAACTTGCGTGTGTAACACACTGCTGCAGTGACAGGAACATTGCTGTCAATGAGTTTATTGATCCCAGAATAAAAGGCTCATGTTTAAAAGCCTTCTTACTCTAACCCTTTCAAAACATTTCAATAAACTTTTTATATCCCTAAATTTGATCAAATATGTTTCACATATTAATCAGGTACTGAATTTGTTAAATTAGGTAGTTTCAGGGCACTGTGGCACCTAATTTTTCCACCATAAAAAAGACTCTAGGCATAAACTCTAATTTCTCATCATTAGTAAGTGATCAATAATTCTGCCACTGAGGCCATGTAAACATTATGGGCTTTATGGCTGTAGAAGCTGCTGAATGACAACCAGCAGACATCCACACACAGACATTTTACTGTCATTGAAACAGTGGTGGGGCAATTTGCATAGCCACAGTATCCCTGAGCTTGGATGCTGACACAAACAACAGAAGGAAAGGATTGGGCAGGGAGCCATAGGGATAATTGTATCTTTAATACTGCCACAAGTTTCCATCCAGCCCAAAGATTCCTAGAAATCTTTATGAGAGAAGAGTAATTTCAGCACACAACAGCTTGTGGCACAGAAAAGTGTTCAAAACCTAGATCTCTCTGTTTTGTCACAAAGATCTATCTGACAAGGTGTTAAGCAGCAAATCATCCATGCAAATCAGATTCAAGTTCCGTCAAAGATCACAGAGCAATTTTTAAAGATGGAACTACCAAAAATCTGTCTTTTCTTGCAGTCTCACCAGCTTCACTGGTAGTCAGCACGTGAAACTGTTTTACAGGTCTCAAGAGATTTCTGTATTTTAACAGTAGAGGGTTTTACAGCCATCATCCTCTGCAGTTCTCTAGTTAACTCTTTCTATATAGACCTTGAAGGTTAATAAGGCAGAAGTTTTACTTACAAGGAACAAATTACAGACAACTTCTTTGTAAAAAAACCCAACCCAACCAAGCACCAAAAAAAAAAACCCACCAAGGAAAAAAGGCATAGGTGATAGTGCTTTAAAGCTATATTTGCAGATGGTTATTCCAAAAAGAACATGGAAAACTATATAGAGAAATAAATATCCATTCACAATATTATAGTTATAAATAACAACGTCAGTGCCCTGTGGTTCAAATGAGGAAAGTCTGGAAAATCAGCACTCCGGCTTTATTTTCTTATATAAAAGAGATATTGAAATCCTGTACTACATTTTCTTTTTCCAAAGCCAAGGCTATCCTGATTTTTCTGGATTCTTTACCCCATGTTTGTCCTTAGATAACCTGGAGAAGAGGGAAGGAAAGCAGAGTACCTAATGGAGTTTTTTTTAAAAACAGCTATTTTTTCAAAGCTGTATCAAGTATGGTCATCTCTTAAGACTCTAAATTTCCTTTATTTGTAGTACTAAAGACTTCATCCAGGAGAAAAATTCATTAGTAAAATTGCCACAAGTTGCCCCTCAATTATATATAAAGTCAAACAATACAAATAACCCCTAGAAACTTTGAGAGAATTACTCAGATCTTACCAAAATTCAACTTTATCAAAGATAGAGGCAATGTCACCTAGGTAGCAAAGCAATGAATGGCAAAAAACTTTACAAAATATTTGAAAACAAGCCTCAGCTATAGCTTGTCAAAGGATGTAGTTCACTTTTCATTCTGAAACAGGAATTGGGACTCTTTAGTCATATAATCAGCCAGGACTGACTGCATTCAGATTACACATGACGGTAAGCAACATAATTAGAGGAGATGGAGGAAATTTTCTTGGCAAAACTAAAAGTGCTAAATATGTAAATATTGTAAACATGTAAAAGCAAGCTAGACATTAAAAAAATTCCTTATAGCCTTAATAGCTGTAAAGAATGACTGAAAAAAGCTATTATTGGGGGGATTCAGGTTTTTTTGCTCTTGAAAGATTTATAAAGAGAACTATCAATGTTCAGCATTAAGTACAACTACTATAATGTCAAATCCTGTCCTCTGAATATTTGGACACATAGGAAATTATTCCATTCTTGTTTTCTAATAGAAAATGGCATTTAATAAAAGAAAGCCACTCTGAAATGGTTTAACAATTTGATTAAAATTGTCATTTTTTTTCTTTGTGACTAAAAGTTTGCTTCCTGGTATCAGTAATGCATTAACTCTTTGAACAAGGCAAGAAGCAGTAAAAGAAATGGCTGGGTAAAAAATTTCTGAGACTTTAAAGAACTAAAAAAAAAATTAAAAAATCTTTCATAAGCTTTAGAAACCATTAATGTAGGAAGATTTATATTCCATCTTTAACAAAACCAATCTAGATTTACCAAGAATATAAACTGCCTTCCTCTCCAATATATGCATATCCTTCCTATTTTGTATTAAAATCCTGCTTAGGCTTCAATATACATTTACTTTAAATGAAGGCATGTAAATCAAACAAGTTTGATAACCTAAAATCCTATGCAGGTGTTTTTCCAATAATGAATAATTAAGTATTTTGATTAATCCCTGCTCTTGAAGCCAATGATGGCCTTATCAACAGTTTTAATTGTAGTAAGTATACATCTAATCTTCACAAACACATTAAAGAAAGATGTTTGAATAAAAGGCCTGGATATTCTACAGCATTTTATATAGATTTCTCAAATGATCCTTTTTATGCTTAGAATAAATGATGGAAAACGGCTGGTTACTCTCCCAGCTTTGCATACTTACCAATTCAAATTGCTGTCTAAGTATTTCAGCAATAAAATATTTCAGACTGAACATAATGGCTTTCATCTGTTTCTTCTGGATTTTTACACCTCCAGCTGAGTTAGAGCATGAGAGCACAGAGCCCAGGAGGAAGAAAAAGCCATTGCTCATGAATCTCGCAGGATGGTGAGCAGTTCTCCTTACTACCACTCCTCCACACAATACCAGGAAACCCCCAAATGGTGGGATAGGCTTGAATGTCTGTGAGCACCAAGGAGAGTGTTGGTTTCTGGTGCTTTGGGTCATGGCCTTGGGAGCAGAAGGTGGCACAGCATGGGGCTGGACATGGGCTCGGTGCTGTGGAGCACAGTTTGGAAACCCAGAATTGTCCCTCTCCCCCTCACATCACGCCACGCCACACACAAATAATGAGAAAGAATGGAGGGATTGGGCTAGATGAATGCTAAAAGCACAACACTTGTGTGCTTAAAAGCCAAGCTAAAACAAGAAAAAAACCTAAATTCTCTGGCAGATCAAACCCCTTGTCTATCCCCATGTCCTTGAGCTGAGATGGGTGAGCAGGAGACACGATAGCAGAATTTGCCTTAGAGAACAACATTATCCAGTTATCACTTTCAGGAACATCTTTCTAAAGAATGAGCCTAGACTCAAATGCATTTTAACCTGGAAATTAAAGAACTGAGAAATTATTCCTCATGGGAAACCACCCATGTAGTTAATTAGCAATGAGCCCTTCCATGACAGGGTGCTTTTTCATAATTTTGCTTTCAATGAACTCAAGCAAATCATATATTAGCTTTTGAAAATGCTCTGAAATGAAGATTTTTGGACTTAATTTAAGTAGGCATAAGAGAATGCGAAGGGGGTTAAAAGTTCAGGAGGATACTCAAGACAAATAATTGCATAAAATGTGTCAGTACATTCTTGAGGAGGAGAAAAAGCAACGGTCGTTTATGAATCTTTAATGATTTTACACCAGGATCAGCAAAGTCTTAATCAAAGAGGGATGCATACTTAGCCTGAGCAAATAAGGCATGAAGATTCAAACATTCTTTCTGAATACTAATATGGTTTTATACTTGGACATTTAAGAAACCGAGATTCGAAAAATATCGGAAGACCTCCAGAGCATGTGGAGAAAAATTCATGGTTTAGTTAAACATTTTAAATTTCATGTTTTAAACACAGATATTATCCTAATTACCAAAATTGAAGTCTCTACTAAACGTTTTTTTCTAGTAGACTCAGGAATGTGCAATGCCATTTGGCAAACTCATGCTCAGAAAGGTATGAAACTCCACCCTTCTATGTTTTTGCAAGATTGCTAGATGTGAAAATAGTTAACTAGTTCCCAGGAACAAAAAAGAATTGGTGGGAGAAATATGCTGCTGTTTTAGTTTAGCAAACCTTTTTTATTTTTTAAATACTTAATTTACTTTGTTTTCTAATCAATACTATCGCATTTAACTGCAAACATGACCCAACAGCATATTAGGTTTTGTAGTTAATTAAGGCTACAGCTACAACTAACAAGATTTTGACTTATTTTTATTAAACTGGCCATTCTCCAAGGGTACTCCAGTGTGAGTGTTTCTGCACTCCTGGGCTTTGCTTTTTATGTTTTCACTGTTATTACATACATATGCACACAATGTGTAAACCTGAAAGAGGAAGAAACATGAAACCACAGCTATTAGTAACATCAGTCATCCATGATTTTTAAAGCTCCCTGCAATAGTTTTTCATATCAGAAAGAAACTGCTTAATGAGTTATATGGAAATTCAGTAATGGTCAATGATCATAAGTCAAACCACTTTTACTTTCTAGACACAAGGCCTACACAGAGTCAAAGGTGTTTAACAGCAGGCAGTACAGACCAGCCAACATATGCATTTTTTTTAACGAGCAAGAAGGGACTGATTTCAAGGTGCCCAGTGCAGAAATACTTTTACATAATACTGCATATATTTGTCAAAAAAATACACTTAATATTTTCAGATTTGATATAAATACAGGAAAAAGCCCAGCATCTCATGGAAATAAAAGGCTGAGAGTTGCAATTATTTTTAATGAGTGAGGATTATGCAGTTAATTTTTAGAGGCTGAAGAGCTAGGTGGGTAAATTACTTACGAAATGAGGTGGTGCTCATAGGATTTTACTATAGTGAGAACATCCAAAATCGATTAATTCGTAAATGTGTGCCAAACAAATCTATGTAGAAGACAGCAAATAGACAGAAACCTCAGTGAATGTATGAATACCAATGAAATGCACAGGACAAATACTCATTAATTCTTAAAATTTAGGAAATGAATGTTTATCCCTTTACCTTAATAAAGAACCAGGATTTGCAGTTCCTTCTTGCATACTCACTGAAATAACTTGTACTTTGAAGAACAAGATTACTAGATTCCTGCCATTGGTACTTTTTGCTGTTCAGTACTACTGAGTTAGGATTTTAGCCTTCATCCAAATATGTGTGGAGAGAATTTTAATATAAATTCATTTAACATGAATTTAGAGCTGCTAATAATCCATCTACGTTGTTTGCCTTTTTCTATGGCTTTTTTAAGTGTTTGCTGGAGACAACTTCATCATTATGACAGTCAGAATTCCTCACTTTAACCACTATAACCATGAAGTAAAAAACCCAAGCAGAGTTGAACGCAAACAGATTATTCTGACATTTGGTGGTGGTATTTTCTTCCCTGGTTTTATGAAATAAATATTAAAGGTATGAAAATCATCAGGACTCACAGCAAAATCTGGAAAATATTATGACAGCTGCGCTGTTGAACTTGCCTTTTGCTCCTGGAGGTGGCCCTTTCAAAATAAAACCTCAGCATCTTTACCAGCGCTCAGGGCCAGCATTGGTATTGCTGTTTGTGCATACACTGAACTCATAGTTTCCACCTCTGCTGACATTTGGCAGTTCTTCTTAGTAAGAAATGAAAGAACAATCTTTATTTCAATGGACTGAGAGAACAGCTTTTCAAACAGCAAAAAATCTAGGATCGCTTTCTAAAATCAGGAACATCTCTTTATAGAATTCCTAAGGGAAAAGGGTCTAGTCAGTCCAAATCAAAAGTATTTGACCCTTACCAGCTCTTTGAGGACACTGGGTTTGTGAGACTGGTATTAATTGTGTCAAGGAAAAAAAGGATGGTACAGCTTACAATCTTATGGACCCCTTATTTCATAAAGAAGTATTGGTACCAAATAATTGATCCTGCAGTCAAGAACTGTAAACACTTCCACTGTTGAGGTGAATTCCCAGAGAGACCCAAACAACAGCTCTGAGGCTCTGCTCAAACAGCATTGGCATATTGCTGAATTTGATGTTTCCTGACTCCAATTTACAACCGGGAGCACAGACTTTTCTATATTTGCTGGGCAGAGAATTTTTCTTGGTAATTAGATCGACAAATCCTCAAAAAACTTAGATAATCTGGAACTTTATATAGGCTTTTGTCTTTGCTTACCTTTATGGTATTTGTTTGTGAAAAATCATTGTTTTCTGTCTTAACAATGCAGACATTTTCAACTAATAAGGTGAAGCAAATATATAGGGACATCTAAATTCCCAGAGTGGGAACATCACATGCTCCTTGTAGCTACTGTTACCAGATATATGAGCTGCTTGACTCTTCACTCAAATGTTTTCACAGAATCACAGAATCACAGAAAATTATGAGTTGGAAGGGACCCACAAGGATCATCTAGTCCAACTCACCATCTAATACCCGTACAGTGACCAAGAGCACATCCTAGAGCGTAATACCAACCTAGATGCCTCACAGTCTAGCAGGCCACTCCGAGCCGGAAGGGGCCCAGGGTCACCCAGCCCTACACCTCCCAGCTAGACCATGTCACTAAGCTCCTCGTCCAGTCTTCTCTTAAACACTTCCAGGGATGGCGACTCCACCACCTCCCTGGGCAGCCCATTCCAATATGCAATTACTCTCTCCGTGAAAAACCGCTTCCTAACGTTAAGATTAAACCTCCCCTGGCGTAGCTTGAGGCTGTGCCCTCTCGTTCTGGTGTCGTCAGCCTGGAAGAAGAGGTCTACACCCATCTGGCTGCAACCTCCCCGCAGGTAGCTGTAAACAGCAATGAGGTCCCCTCTGAGCCTCCTCTTCTCCAGACTGAACAGTCCCAGTTCCTGTAGTCGCTCCTCGTAGGGCCTACCCTCCAGTCCCTTCACCATCCTCGTTGCCCTTCTCTGCACCCTCTCAAGCAGCTCAACATCCCTTTTAAACTGGGGAGCCCAGAACTGCACGCAGTATTCAAGATGGGGTCTGACCAGCGCTGTGTACAGGGGGAGGACAACCTCCCTGGACCGACTGACCACACTGTTCCTGATGCAGGCCAGGATGCCATTGGCCTTCTTAGCCACCTGGGCACACTGCTGGCTCATATTGAGTTTCCTATCAATCAGTACACCTAAGTCTCTCTCCACTTCACTAGTCTCGAGCCACTCCTCCCCCAGCCGGTAGCGGTGCATGGGGTTGTTATGGCCGAAGTGAAGAACCCGGCACTTAGCCTTGTTAAACCTCATACTGTTGGAGCCTGCCCATCTCTCCAGTCTGTCAAGGTCCCTCTGGAGGGCCTTCCTACCCTCTGGCAGTTCAACATTTGCCCCCAGCTTAGTATCATCTGCAAACTTGCTGATGATGGATTGAATTCCCTCGTCCATGTCATCGATAAAGATGTTGAACAGTACTGGGCCCAACACTGACCCCTGTGGGACTCCACTGGTGACTGGCCGCCAGTCTGATGTTGCACCATTCACCACCACCCTCTGAGCTCGCCCTTCCAACCAGTTTGTGACCCAGCATAAAATGTTCCTTTCCAGCCCGTGCTTTACAAGTCAAGTATTTTCTCCAAAAGTGATATTTCTGCTCAAAATTTCAGTAGAAAAAGCACAAGAAAGGGCTGGTTTATTATCTGTGACTCTCTGTTGGAGGTTTTATTTTCTGTCACTACACAAACACCATGTGTTTAGATTTTAGAATAGGTATCAATTATTAACAAAGGTTGTGGAGAAGGCAAGCACAGTTTTTCATGACAAATGACACCATAAGCAGAGTTCCATAATCCAGCATGCAGCATCTTCATTTTTCAGAGGACAAAGAGAAGAATGACTAATATATCAATTTCTGTGCTGTTGCCTTGCTTTTTTTGTAAAGCACCTTGCTATCTAGGACCACCCTTAATTTACCATCTTTTCCAGACAGAAAATGTAATGAAAACATCTGTCTATGCTTTCTGCTAGCCTGTTGTATTAAACATCAAAGTAATAGTTATTCTCCACCCACTAATCAATCATACCCCTGCTCTTCCACTCTTCTGACACATTATTTAAATAACCTAACCAGATGTCCCTGCTAAAAGAAATTTCTGTTGCACAAGGGAATGAAAACTCTGAATTCTATTAAGATAAGATGTACAGTCCTTCTCTTAACCCTGATGAGCCAAAGCTTTAGATTTTATTTCCTTATTATTGTTAAGGAGTTTAGAATTCAATTCATTATGACATGGCAAGTGCCAAATTCTACAGCAAGAGGTTTATAGGAGGTACATCATGATGCAGTTCAGGAGAATTGGGGTGTTTATACCCAGCTGAGAGCTTCAATCCCTTTTACAATTAGATAAATTATCTTTTACCTACCTGGGACTCACAGCCAGCTTGGATTCATTGTGCCCATGCCCTAGAGGCACCTGACATGATCCAAAGGCAATCTGAATTGATCCAAAAGTCATCTGACTACACAAGTGTGGCACAGAGCCCAGACTAGTGCGTTTGCTTCCGTGTAGGACTTACTCAGTGGTGTCATGCTGACACAGTGACAGCTCTCAGTGAGCTCAGAGAACCACCAGGATGGCTTTGTTTCTGTCCATGTCCCCATTTCCATCCAGGGAGCAGGCCTGCTGGTTTGTGACACACAGCTGCATCATGGAAAGGTTTATAATACACAGTGGAACAGGTCAAGTCTCTGCTTGTAAAAATAGCAACTGCCTTTTTCTGTAGGAAAACAAATTTCAATTTATGAATGTTCAAGGGCTGGGAAGCTGGGTGTCCAAGAGATTATATATAGAGGATACAGTGCATGCTAAGCACTTTTTTTTTAAGGAGACCAATTTGTGTGTGTGCATGTGAACATAGCTGTGTTGAACAAATTTTCCAGTGACTGAATTTGGAAACATCAGTTAATCTTTCTAATCCTCTCATCTACTTCACTGACCCAGGCACAGGGCTAATGCTGTATGGATTTCTGCCACATCTATAGTTACTCCAGAATGCCTCAACAGCAATGAATCACAGCCTAGTCCTGGCATAGGTACCATGGGTACACAGGCCAAGAGACTAATGGAAGTCAGTGAGTTTATACACAAATACAACTACATGCATACAAAAACACATGCTTCACTTTGAAATGCATTAGTATTTTCCAACTGAAAAATCAAATCAAGTCACAAAGCATTCACAAGCACTTAGTAGAAGAAAACTAATATACACTACCCTAAGTGGTGTCTTGTGTGCAGCTTCGGCCAAGAGGCTGTTGTCATTGCTCAATGTTTTTTGTTATCTGAAACTTGATTTATCAGGGCTATGGAGCAAAGAACAGAAGTATTTCACATTACTGTTGAAGCAATATTAACCCCTGTAATAACCCTCTACTGTCTCCTCCCTCAGTTTCATATTTGCCTCTAAGTTTTGCCATTTCACACTGTTTAGTGTAGAAGCCTGGCCTGTAACTGGACCCAGTCCAAATACTTCATGCGTTTTGGAGGTGGAGGGGGAGAAAAAGGAGTTTGCTTTGATGGCCTGTGTTTGTATGAATATCATATTTCCATACCACATCATTCACATTTGCTATAAATCAACTTTCAATGAGAATTTAACTCTCTGGCTTCCAGACATTTCTCACAGCAGCAGTGATGCTTTTGAGATGTTTCTTATCAAATTCCTCATACAATTTGTGCAGCTACTCAGCAGCAAAGTCTCATCTCAGGCTGCCACAGCAATGCAACAGTGCAGGGACTCGAGGAGGCAGGATAGCTCGTAGAACTATTCTGATTTAAGGAAAATGAGGTGGAAGTCTCAATGTAATTTGTTGTCAGAAGGAGTTTGTACAGTGCTCCAGGAGCAGAAAAAGGGGGTTGGAGAACAAGAATGAGGTGTCTCGAGAAGTGAATTTGTAGATGGAGAGAGAAATGAAACAGACTTGGGACCTCAGTTTGAGCCAAGTAACGGCAGAATGTGCTCATCTAAAATACTTTTATTATGCTACCTTTGGGTTTCTAGTAAAACAATTGAAAGGGAGGGCTTTGGCAGGCCTTGGATTCCTTCACCTGTTGTGTCAGCACATCACTGCAGTGGCAGATGTGGCTGCATGAGCACTAGTGGCTGCCTCTGCTGCATGGACTCCTATGGCTGGAGAAGGTGCTGTGCTGAACACAAGCCTGACCCCTTCTCTGCTCACCCACAGCATGACCACACCTCCACATTTCCATATGCCCACATCCATGGTCTTATTTCACCCTTTTTTTTCCCTGGATTTCATATACCTGACTGCACTTTGTAAGGCAGTCCTCCCACTGTAACAGTGCATGGAGTACCTTGCACCCACTGCATTTTGACAAAGTGGTAGGAGGAGATAAAATATAAGCGGGACAAATCCCCTAAACCCCTCCCACATAAGCCCACAAAAAGAAGCCATATACACCTGTAAAAACTAAAGTTATTTCTAAGAAGTAACTCTCTCAAGAGAGTTAAAACTCATCTGGGTTTCTTTGGTTTTTTCTTCTAAGTTTTTATTAGGATAATTGAACTTTCCATAAAAGCACTAAGTGTTTTTATTATTCACCCTCAAAGAGATAATTCTAAACAATCTCTTAGCATCTGTACTTAACACCTTTGCTGATAATAAGTTCACAGTGTCACCGTGTCGATTGGGTTGGAAAAGACCTTTAAGATCATCAAGTCCAACCTATAATCTAACTAAAACCAACAGCTATAACATTTATATCATGGCCCTTAACACTTCATCCAGTCTACCCTTAAACACCCATGGACAGCAATTCAAGGTGGGCAACACATTCCAATGTCGAATCACTCTTTCAGTGAAAAAAACATTGAGTGAATGCATCCAAAAACCTGCACTTCTTACTGGCAAGGCCAGGACTGCACAGACAAACAAACTTGGATTTTTTGAGAGTCTATTAATGCAAGGTCAACAGATCAGGTTTGAAGGCCAGTTCATTTCCAGACATTTTCCTCTTCATTAAAGCATAATGATTTGTAATGGTTTTCAAATGCAAGTCTGGTTCGCAAGGATCCAAAAAGGGTATTTGCCGGCAAGAGCAAAATGGACTCAAGATTATTTTGAGTCTTTGCAAGACTGATAGTTTCCAAAAACGCCAATTCACAGAGAGTTAATCTTACTGGCTATATGAAATCATGTATCTGCCTCTGGCTAAACTAGGAGTGACACACATCCAAACAATTGCTTTTCTAAAGAAGTACTAGAATGTATCCTTTACACACCAATCCATCATTTCTAATGCCCTGTCCCAGCTGTTTTAGTATATGTCAATATACTTCAGGAATTCTAGGGCTGGGGGGGGGGGCAGTAAAGGAAAAAAGGAAACGAGAGGTAGGCCTAATTTGCTCTTCCCTACATTGAACATTAAAAAGGGTTTTCAAGTATTATCCACTTGCAGAACCATGGAACTTGGCAGAAGAATCCATGCCTTGTTACAGACTCCTGTTTGGAGTTTTCAGTTTCAAAAAATGCTTTTTAGCTTATGTGGCTGGGGAAGGAGGGGAGTTTACAAACTATAAATTCTGTTTAAATTGGCAATATGTTGCTGCTACGAGTCCCCAAGGAATCTGAATGAAGATCTCTTAACCATTAACATCAATGTAAAACCTGAAACTTCCCTCAATCTGATTGTGGATCAGTTAATCTAAAAGAGGACACCACTTTTACTAAATAACTTTGGCTTGCTTATCCCTCCAGATAATTTTGCTTAGAAACACCATTGTCTAATATATCACCACCTCAACATGAGTCCCCATTCCCCCTTGCAGAAAAAGGCCCGAAAGTTCCCTGGTACCTCTAGTAACAACACAGCAAAAGGTACCAAATACTTGCTCCCACTCCTGCCCTGATGTTCCTTTGCTCCCACCTACTACTTAAAGCCCATTCCACTATGTGTATAAAGGAAGAAATGCTTTATCTTAGTAACTGACTGCAACTTGAAAATGTGTGTCCAGAGACTCAAAGCTTGAGAGCCAAACTTGCTGCGATTTGGCTTCCCACCTTCTTAGGATCTGGCATATCTGCCTCATTTCTCAGTTCTCCAGAGTCAGGCTTCTCAGGCTCCCAAGGCACCTCATTCCAAACTGTGATAAAAAGTAATGGAGACTACAGGTTATTACAAAACAGGACCCACTGTGTCCTCACCTTTGCTACACTGCTATGACTACTGAAAGCCACCTGCATTAAATACTATAGCTCATACACTGCCAAAGTAACTGAACTTCATGTCATCAGCATGGTGCAATTCCCAGCCTGTGATACGTGTACTATAGTCGTAATATACAGGTGCTCTTGGATAACACCACAATTCAAAATCACAACCCTAATAGTTCACTTTCCTCAACACATACTATGTTTATATTATGCAATGCAGTTTGGAAAGAGAAGCATGACGAAAAAAAAATAACTGAGCTACCATCTAATAAACAACTTTGTCTTACTGTTGGAAACACTTTCTTGTTGGCCACAGACGACATAAGCAATTCAGAATTAGAGATTAACCACAAATACAACCCTACCCCAAGCCAAAGTGGATACAGACTGTTATAGCACTGAATAGCCACAGTCTACAATACCTCTAAATTAGCTAATTTGTTTCAATTCAATAATTTTTAAATTAGTAAATTGTTCACCTGCTCTGGCAACGCCTGTTAGTTTCAGCTGCAGCTCGATGTTGCCCTCCTGTGGGCCAGAGAAGGGAGAATTCTTGTGCTGCTTCACGCCTTCACCTTATCAGGGGAGATCTGGGCATGGTTTGCTCTTTCCAGCTGAGATAGAGTAAGCACATATGAGCTGAACCCTTGTGAATCGTGTAAATGCAACATTGTCTCCAGATAAAATCACCTCTGGATTATTTTTGGAACAGTCTGCAATAGGAAATTATCTGCACTTGCCAAATCAACCGCAGTTTACAAGATGTTACTTATCATGACTTTCTTCTAGCTGAGGAAGGGGTGGTGATACATGAAGTTTGCTGAAACAGAAAAAACCCTGCCCTTCAGCTTTTTCGGGTTTTAATGGCTGAGTGATATTTTTTCCATTCTTTGCCTGAAATTGGGGGGCTTCAGTTATTGAGGATCCCCAAGCATAAACCATTTGTGCTTAAAATTTGATGAAGGCCTCTCCCTTGCCTACACTGGGGTGAACCTTTCTGCAACAGCCTTATTATAACACGCTTAAGTGTTTGTCACTTTTGCCCCTATTTTTGTCACTTGGGCACTGCAGGTCTCCATTTCTGTAGCAGACTGAATCTGAGGACCATCTGTATTCTCAACTGTGGCAGAATTGATTTGGGGCTGGCATGTATTTAGGTTGGTCTCCAGCTCCTTTTCCAATTTCTAAGGATAGGATAAAGCAGCAAACACCTCACCAGGAAGAGGTAGGAAATGCTCAAGTAAACAGTGACTCACAAAACACAGGCGCCACATAAAAACTGGGAGGCTAAAACTTGACTTCTTCATGCCAGAAGCAACAGATAGCCTAGGTTATCCCATCCTGTCTCCTATCTGAGAAAAAAACATACTCCTTTTCTTGTCCTTGATTCATTAGTGAGAGCTGTGAGGAACACAGGGTAAAAGGACTTGCTTTGGTATTTACACTGGTAATGAATAATTCTTTCTGCAAAGCGCCAAGCACTGTCACGTATGTCACTCCAGCAAGGTTGACTCCTACTCTGGGAACTGCACAGAGCTAAAAGAAGGAAAAGGTGTTTGAGGCAGCTGCAAGAAGAAACTGAGTTCCAGTTCCTCTTATCAGAGCAGTCTAGCACTGGTCTGTGCCAGGGTCACTGCAAAACTTGGGGAGAAATGGTCTCACTTCCAGCCTATGAAGTGAGACCATCCTCTATCTTATCATGATATTTATGGCACTAAAAGCAAAATCACATCAAGCACAGACTTTGAGATCATTTAATTCCTCTAAAGAGTCAAGTTGTCCATAGTGTTGTTCCAAACAAAAACAAAAAAAAAGTAGTTAAATCTTTAGCAATAGGGTTTGACTCTACATGCTGTCAACATGAAGCAATCAGTTGGGTAGTCTTGGATCATTGGTAAAGCCCACCTCTGAACTCAGAAATGCACTTGGTGGCTGGGTTTGGCTGTTGCTATGAGCCAAACCAACATCTTAAATCCAAACATAACCTCAAACTGAGGAAGCTGAGGTCAGACAATTGTGGCTTGGGTTCATGTCTGCTTGCTACCAAGTCAAAGGCTTCCCTCTTGAAAACAGAGTGCTAATGATAAGCCACAATCCAAACACAAGAAAAAAGGACCAAGATAACATCTGGAAGCAATACTGGTAGGAAGAGAACATGGAGACGTGGCCAAACGCTTCACTGCCAAAGAGGGGTGAAAAAAAATAAAAAAGAAAATATTTATGACAAGGGGCTTTTCCCTGCCTGTGTCCAAAGATCATCAACAGAGCATTCACAAAGAACAAAAAGCCAGGAGAGAAAGTACATACGTGGCAAGGAAACAAGGAAAGTAGAAACTGTTAAAAAAGAAACTCCAGACTAGCTTTTTAGCAGCTGATTAATATGCAGTCAGTTAAGATCTACACAATAAATAGCATGATCAGCATTCATATACATCTGTCCAACAAAACCTGTAAGAGCCATCATTTTCTCTTAACAATAATCACATTTAAATCAGAAATTACCACACACTGGCAAACAAAGTCAAATTTCTGAAATCTTTCTTGCCACAATTGATCCATTGATTAAAAGCATCAAGATAACACAAGGAGTCAAATTAAAGTCCCTGGAAACTTTTACAGTAGTGTTTAGGCTACAGTGGCTGCTGACTCAATGAATTTAAATGAATTCCAGAGAACAGCTGGCAAAGAAAATATGTTGAAGCAGAAAGAAACTTTTCAAGCAAATCTGTGCATTTCCTGAAAAGGTAATTTTGCTGAATCTTGTTTCTGGGGAGGAGAGGAGGTGGAAGGGGGGGGGGGNGCAGCCACTTTAACAGAAACATTCCTTCTTATTCCCTGTCCAGTTGTTACACACACCCCCCCATTCAGGGCAGATTTCCAAATATTAGAAGATGGACAGAGATTCAGAACAAATATTTACTCTGTTCCGGGAATGAGAAGTGAAGGGTAGTAAAACCCAGGTTTTACTGTCTTATAAAAGAGAGATGCATGTTGCCCAGAGCACCCATAGCCTGGTTTTCATTTCCCAGCTCCCAACACATCTTTGTAGGAGGTCGAGGCTCCTGACGGTTGGAAAAGCCCACAGGCAGCAGGCAGGACTCATGGTCTGCATCCTCAGGAATAAGCTTTGGCACACATCTTCAAGCTGAGCTTCCTCCTCATGGGCTGCAAAGACAGGAGCCAACACCTCTCACAGAAACAGGACACGGAAAAATCTGTTGTCTGCACGAACTGCTGGTTCTGCAGCTGAAAGTTCTTTTAACCTGCTGTCAAATTACATAATGGAGCAAGAGAAAAATTACTGCCTCTTTTCAGCCCTGCTTGAAGTGAGTTTCACAGGCTTTATTCTTCCTTTGAATCACTTCAGCTCTGAAATAGTCTTCCAGTTAGAAAGCCATTTCTGGAAGTGCCTTCATCCAAATGACAATTCAAATAAAATATACTGCACACATTTATTTATCCTTAATAGGACCTTCCTTGATGGATACATACTTTCCATACATCTAGGAAATTAAATTTGACCAGAGATGAGAAGAATTTGAGAGGAGGCAAGATCCACTGAGTAAGCAGCCACACAACTCTTGATTTAGAGGCTTCATTCACTTAGAGCTGAGGAACATCTTCTGTGCCTGATGCTATAAATGTCAGTCAAGGCTAAAAACGGCAACAGGGCATTTCTGTTGTTGCTTCCCAGCCATGTCACCCGAGCCCAATGAAGCTGAACTGGTGATAGACAAAGCAGATCCCCTGGCAGTGATGTTACAGTCCCATCTCCCACATCCACAGCTCTTCCTGTGTTCATGCAGCAAGGACAGCTGTCAAGGGAAAGCAGAGCCATGAAAACAAACAGGTCTCCCAGCGACTGCCCAGCAGCCTAGCACACACTGAACCCACTGCATCTTAAAATTTTCCACTAGTGTGATGAAACCCTAGTTTCTCCAGCACCGCTTCATACTTTCAAAACTCTCTGGGCTGCCAGATCTGTATGCCTTTCTGGCCAAGAGTGACCTCTCAATATAAACACAGCATGAGTTACCCAGCTGACAGCCCGGCTGTGGTTGAAGAGTGCTATAGGATAATCAGGCCATCCAGCAGGACACTGGAGAAGACCAGCAGGGTGGTATTTGTGGAAGAGTGCTGACACGTGGCACAGGAGCAACACGATGCACCGTCGTACTTCCGGCAACACACTTAAAGAAAGCAGTTCTTCCCCTCTTGCCCTGTAAGTCTGCTTTAACCTGACTCAGTACCAGCAACCACAGAAGTCCCATTGCAATTAGATATGTGTTATATTTTTTATTCTTGTAGGAAAGAAGTTTCCTAAGCATTTATGCTCCTTTAATTTATAGTGCATTTAAAAGGAGCAAAACCTTAAGTAACCACCAAACAAGGTAAGAATTGTTTTCTGTATTAGTTTTGTAGACTAGTTTTGGAATTTCTTTATTTTCCAGTTATGGTTTTCAAAATGCTCTTACCATTCACTATATGTAGAAAGGAAATTCTGCAGCATTAAAAGGTTCCATGTGGTTCAAAACTGTAATTTTTCAGATCACTTAGAAGAGGGAGCTGTTAATCTCTACTAAGAAAACAATTCTGCAGTTGTATTATCCAATCTGCCACACCTATAAATTCCAAAACCAATCCAAAAACCTCAAGATAACTTTACTCACTAAAAATTGCCTCTTCTCCTGATAATTATTTCCTTTGACAATAAAGTTACATTGAAATAATTGAACTTTTCCAACAGAGAACTTACGAGATAGCACAAACATTTCACATTCTATCAGTCAGCAGCTAAAGATCTAGTCCAGAACAGGTTAAGGAAATAAAATTGTTAACCATGGATATTTATAAAACATAATAGCTCAAGCATTTTACAGTTTCAAGGTATAAAATTTACATAATTTTTCCTTTTTGTCTTTTCCTCTGCAACCTTCAAACCACACAACTAGTTAATACACTCACTGAAAAATAGAGACTTTCCATTTAAATTTTTCCAACTTGACTAAAATGAGTAGGCAAATCCACCAAATTAAAGCTGATATAAATGGCTCTATTGAGATACCTCTTGTTATGAAACTTCAAAAAGGTCTTGTGCAAATTTCTCTTTCTAATACAGGTTTAGAGTTCTATATTATTTTTCTGTCCTGGCTTTGAAAAGATAGAACCAAACACAGGTCAGTGGTCACTTGAAATATTTGTCAGTGTTTTGTAAGGACTGAAGATACAAAACAATCCCCCAAAAGTACACACAAAAATAAAATTAGTCTTTCAATATTTATAACAGCACATAATTTCAAGGGAATATGATGAAATTTTACTTCTAGGAGGTAACCATTATTTTCTCACATCCAAATAATTAGCAGAAAGGCTTGGGAAAAGGGTTACACCTCTCCCAGTAACTTCATACTTACCACATGCATCATACTGAAAAGGCACATCCAACCAACATCTACGAAAACAATAAAAAAATTACTGGCTCCATCATGTATTAACACAACCCCTATATATTAACATTCAAACAACAGTGTAAGAGAGAGCATGTCCTTAGAATGTAAAGCAACTGCTTAAGTGTCAGGTACAAGAGAGACTGTGCATAGTGTAGGGAGGTGGAGGCCTCTTCATAGACAAAACGAGGGAATGGAAGAGATGCTCTCACGGCATTGCATTGGCTGATGTTGCTCTTGGCTTCTGCAGTCCGGGAGATTCTGGTTTCTTACCAGAAGACATTTTTAGAAAGTAATAGAATAGGACTAGTGAAGAGATCCCAGATCCCACACTAGACATCAGCTTGTCGGGAAAGTTTTGTCTTACTTTTTTGCTCTGCATATCGAGCTGGCAGAGAGCTCTGTCTGGTATTTGAAGCATGTACCTCCTCACAGCCCTCTCCCGTCCCACCGCCCCCAGACTCGAGCAGGGCTGCCGGGAAGGCAGTCGGATGAATCGCGGACACTTGCCTGGCAACTGAGTCACTCAGTCGAAGGTCAAAGCCAAGACTGAAAGCTGAGACTCTGCAGTCTCTTCCCAGATTTGCTGCCAAGCAGTATGAACAAATCAGTTGTTCTGAGCCACAATTTTCCCATCTACTTCCAAAATACTTTGACGCATTTAGATGAAAGGCTATGTAAGTAGTGCTCAGTTACCAGACACTATTTCATCCTACTCAGGTTATAAATTTCAACCACTACCTAAAAACGTGGGTATGCAAAAGTTTAGGGTTTTTTTAGGTATACGTGTACAAATGCACACTGCCCAAATATGGTGATACTGCTAGATTGGAATTCTATAACTGCATCTTAAGTATTCTGTTGAAGTATTTTTGCAGCTATTATTTCTGTCCTAATTTCTATTATGCAGACCCTATTCTGTTCGTAACAAACATCTGTAAAATTCAGTTTTGACCGCAGGACGGCAGACAGAGTAAAAAGTCACTATTTTATCTTCAACTTCTATCTACCAGGTAAAAAGTAAATAGGCAAAGCATTTTTTCTTTCCACTTTTTCTATTTGCTCATACTTTTATTAAATAGGTTAAATATTTTGACCTTCTCAGTAAATTACAGAAAAGTTTATAGAATGCACAGATCATGAAATGAAATTGAGAAAAGATTGCTCTTCGAAATGACCTAAGACAGAAAGGAAGAAATTCAGCAATTTGCAGCCATGATCCCAAAACAGATCTAACTATTGTTCACACATAGTGCGATTTAAACTGTGTTCAAGTAATTCTTGTGAGAAGCCTTAAGTAAGCAGCAAATGAATCAAATCATGTTCTTGTGGTATATTTATGCAATACATACATGAGATAACAGAAAAAATGACCAGAAGTTTAGCAGACAGGAGGTTATTGTAAGACTTCCAAAACTCACCCTAAATTATAAGCATTTTCTCATTGTGTTATTATTCTTGGTTTAAGTGATTTTGAGAATTTTAATAACATTCTGCCCCAACTTCAAGAAAATGAGCACAGAAAGTACCATTAAATATTCAGGGGGCTTTCTTTCAGCTTCATGTGTTATCATTTAACCAAAGCATAATGCACTCCAACTTGCAGAGGGCAGCAGTTCAGTACAAAGAGTTAAAACACACCTTCAAATAATTTCCTGAATGATAACTAAAAACAATACTGAGACTACGCAAATGCACAGTATCTGTGCAAATCTTTACACAGTCCTGAAGCTACCGGTGCTCTAAAAAGGAAGGGAAAGCTTTTCTTTGCACTTCCTTTGAATATATTTATTTCTGAACTGAAGGAGGAATAGAGACAGAGAGGAACTGGAGCCCAAGGAAGCATACCATGAAGAAACCATGCTTCACATTTAAGTAGCATTTTTATTGCCAATGATATTGGCTGTGTTGGAGTGTTTTCTCCTTTCCACATCACTCCACTACAAAGAAAAACATTCATAATTTGAAACTTAGTTGGTTGGAAAGCTAGCTGGAAAGGAAGAATATTCCCTTTATCATGGTTCACTTCATACAGAGGGCTACCACCATGCTAAACCCATGTGGGAACACAGAAAGAAACTCTGTATCGACAACTAATTTCCAGGAATCCAAGAGAAGTAGTGAAATGTTTCATAAAGTGGTCAGGAAGGACTGCAGGCATCTCTCTAATAGCCTTACCAGTGGACCACAGGCATTTTGGAAAATACTGGATTCAAGAAAGCAGTTGGCAGAAAGGATGGAGAAATGTCATGTCTCAATACTCTGCTTGTACCATGAGATATTGCACCAAGCAACACACACAGAAGGCAGCACAGTAAAGTCAAAAAATAATGATGAATCAAATTTACCTAAAAGCTGATGGAAAGGAAACAGAGTAAACTTAAGACGGGACGGGACAGGGGGGGAACCTAGGAGTTTTGATTAGCAGTCTTATTAATAATTCTCATTGTTTCAGCTAGACAAATTTGAAAAATGACAGCAGAAATGCCTACTGGGAATTTAGCCCCTTAGAGCACAAAATAATAGACAACAGAGGATCTGCTAACTTCTGACATGATCAATATGTTTCACTGTCCATTACAGCTTGGCAAGTGGATTAACATAACACACTACATTAATGCTATTTTGTGCACAAAGGGTACACCATGATATGCAATGCTGTCACTAGCTTACTCAATTCCACTGCCTTGCACTTTTTCTAAACTCACTTTCTATGCATTAAGATTTACAGTTTTACTTCGAATACAATTACAGTGATCCCCCGTTACTCACGGGCTGCTGGGTCTGGTCCACCTCACACGAGTCGTGAAATCTGCAAAGACAGCGAACCCACTACCTAGTCGAGTACGCCACGCCCATAGCCACACCCCCTTCCCTAATAAGGTTTGGAGGAGAGTCCTGAGAGCGGGGCTTGTTTCAGATGTCTGGCTGTGCTCCTCCAGGGCTTGTCCCCGCGGCTTGTGAACGGCGGGGCCAGCAGCCGATCAGACTGAGGTCGCGGTAGGTTCTGCGCATGCGCCGAGGTCACAAAGCTTGTGGAAAAATCAGCTGCAAATATTGGATCTCGCAAATACCGGATCACGAATACGCGAGGGATCACT
This sequence comes from Pitta sordida, assembly GCA_013390025.1. Lineage (NCBI taxonomy): Eukaryota > Metazoa > Chordata > Aves > Passeriformes > Pittidae > Pitta > Pitta sordida. Next base: position 87,329 of record WEKX01002983.1, read on the forward strand.
GTACTTGGTTCTGCTATTAAGGAAAAAAACCCTAGAGAAATAAACACCAAAAAACAAGACCACAAACTTTTCCTTCTTTCCTTGTAAAAAATTAAACTGAATCCTGAACCAGTTTTCTTCAGTAGAGTTTGTTTTCAGGGGGGAACCGAAAGCTTTTGTAGTGAAAATTCTTATCATTAGTAACAAACACTCATCACTTCTTACACTTTTAAAAGATAAAAATCTCAAAGTTTGGTGCAAGTTTTTATGATGAGCAAATATTCTGCGGAAGATGTTCAATTCAAAAGAGCTTCCCCAGTTTGTCTTTGAAGTAAAGAAGCAGCACTACAATACAGCATGCTGCACAAAAATATCTTCAGCTTGAAGATCAAAAACAAAAGATCAGAAGCAGATGGGAATATTTATAAATTAACTTACAGAAGCAGAATTTATGTATGAGTTACTTACAGTAAATGCAAGGGTATCCTTCTCTAAAGTTTCTTTGTGAAGCAAGGAAATATTTTTCTGCTTTATGAGACAAATTCATATTGTATTAGCAAAGATCTGCAGATTGACTTTGTCCATATTTTACTCCATTATCTGATCAAATAACTCTGTAAGGGCATTTTCAGCAAAAAGAATAAGACTTGCTTAGTACAGCTCTCACACTGTCAACTGGAATTTCTTTATAATTGAACACTCAGATTAAGTATTTCACCTATTTCTCTGGAAAAAAAAAAAGCATTCACCTCTCATGTGTTACCAGATTTCTAGAGTTCTAGTGATTTACATGCTCAAGAACTGTATAAGCTTCCTTCACTGCCCAACTCAAAAAAACCCCAACCAAACAAAAACGGCATAGTAAAACACTCCAATCTGTGCCATGAGAAAGAACACAGAGTATGCTATCAGCCTTCCCTCTTCAGAGGCTCTGCTCTGTCCCCGTGCCTCTGCTTGGATGTCAGTCGAGCCCTAAGGCCTCCCTACAACTGCCAGGTATTAGTTACAAGAAGCATTGTACATCGGGGCTGCTCAGCTAAGGAATGTTGACTAGGTAGGAACTTTGCCTTTATTTTTGAGTGTGTATGTTTTAATTATATACCTCATTTTTGGCCGTACACAAGGAAAAGACCTTCATGAATAAAGTCTGCAACTAGGAGCTCTTTTTAAAGAGAGTTAAAATTATACAAATAAAAAATAGGTCTTCAGGTTGCAGTATTTTGATGACATTCCTGCAGTGCCGTCTCAGGCTACTGGTCATAAAAATATTCCGTGTAGGGAATACTTTTGCTGTCTTAATGGCTGCAAAGTTTTCCTCTCCTCTGCAATATAATCTCAATTTATTTTTATTTTTTCCTGAGCTTCTGAATCCCAGCATCTGAATGCTGCTATAGCTTTATAACGAGCTTTTGTTCACTTCAGACTAGAAGTAAATAAAAGTTGGGACAACTTGCCAGGAATAGACCCATTTATTTGCTCAAACAACATTTCAAGAACACCTGGACAGCTATTTTTGAAACATACTGGGATGTCCATTCAGCCTGTCTGTAATTTCAGGTAGATTCTGTCTACCTAATGATGAAAAATGCACAGCATTTCTCATATCTCAGTGTTGAGGCTAAATAACATCTCATCCTTTCTACTTTCGCTATTTGAACAACTAATATGGATCAATTAATTAATGCAACGTACATACTCGTATTCCCTTCGTGTCAGTGATATTTAAAGAAAAATCAAGCTCTGCCTGTTTACTCTTCTAGGTGCCCTAATTTTCAGAACAGGGAATTATTTTTTTCGAAGTCTGACCTCCACAAAGACAAAAAAAATCCCATTTGCAGAACAAGGCCAAGATATAGTCAGGCCATGGGGGAAAAAAAAACAACAAAAACCCAAGCATGGGTTTGTGCTCATACACAAACACTGATGGATAATGAGATGAAGACTAAAAAGCCCTCACCAAATACACACTACAACAGTGTAGTGGTCACCGGCTCCAACAGCCACCAATGATGGCACAGGTCAGGATGAAGGGCCCACCTGTGGGATCCTGAGAAACTGTTCTTGCCTGGAGCCCTCTGTATCCATCTCATCGCACTGGCTGTACAAAGTACAAGCCAGAAATGCCATCTGTGGTTTTTCACAGAGCATAGTTCAGTTATACTCCTGATATATAAAAACTTGTTCTGCTCCTAAGGCATCTTTCATCACCACAGAAGCTTAAAAATTTACACTTCAAGAACACTTAAAAACAAAGATCCCTTGTCTCTGCCATTGATCCTGTCTGCATTTATGCAAGAGTCATTGCCCACCTATGCCTTTTTTTTTTTTTGGTCCTTGCTGGAAAGCTGACATCTGGCAAACACATGAGACACGAAGGGGCACAGTACGGATGGAAAGACACATCTTCCCCTGTCTGAGTGACAGGGGCATAGACAAGGAGTCTAAGAGAACCATAAGTTCACATCTCATGAGGCCAAAGTGCTCTCATGCAGATTAATGCATGTGATTGAAGAACAAGAACTGATAATTTCCTCTTTTTTCCAAGTAATGCTATAAAAATCTCTACTGTATCATTCATGAGGGCAGAGCAAAGTCTGAGGTAGCATTTTAAGGCAAAACACCAGGACCTGTCTTACTTAACATTGTACGTGTTTTAAAGAACGACCAAATGCTGGAAATAGCTCCCTAGTGAATCACAGTGTACAAAAGTGAATCAGAGATGACGAGTTTCTAAATTTGGCTATGTCAGAAATTAATTGTTGCACTGCATACCCGCCCACATCTTACATTCTCCCAGTACTGCCAAAGATAAAAACTAGCTTTTAGTAGCTTTCATGTAATAATTTCTGCCTCAAGTTCTCATGTGTTTTGTTCACTTCATGCTGGAGTACCTTTCTTTAGAAGGCACTTCTTACAGAAATGCCTTAAATACCACCATGCCTAAGTCAGAAGTCTCTGAGGAAAAAACAAGTTAATTTCCAAAACACTCCTCTTATCAGCTCAGATACTTACTACAATTTAGGAGCTAAATCAGAGGAGTTCATCCTTAAAAAAACTTAGATGTCCCCAGGATGATCCAACTAAGTTGGATCAAAGTATTGCAGCAAACCCTAAATTTCTCTGTAACCATGTGCTTACTGTAGCACTGGAGGAGGATGCTACCACAAAAGGACGGAGAAAGATCTCATTCAAATGTCAACACCACCAGCTGGACACACCTTCTCCTTACAGAACATCACCAACTGTTATCAGTCAGCAATTCACTTTAAGGAACCAAGACCTGAGCAGTTATTCTCTAGTTCTGCTGTTATATGATGTGGAGAAAAGTTTACTTTTCAAGCTCGGAAGAAAACGCTTTAATGTAAAACTAAAAAAACTAAAAACAGCAAACCACCTCTTCCCACACTGCCAGTGGACAGTACACTGTGAGAGATTAGTATTCTCTGCCTGAGAAAGTTTAAAGCCTGGAGTGTTAGTCAAGCCCACTCTGAGAGGTATGTCTTGATGTCCTAAGGTGTTAAGTATGGTAAACCATCTCACAGGCTTACAGTACTGCTTACATTAACTGCCACTGCAACTGAAGCTGCGAATATGTAATGCTTTTGTGCCCTGTCTACACCACAGACGTAGTGGGGAAGCAGCTTATACTAAATTCATTCTGCTCCTTTTTTCCTCTCTCTGCTTCCTACTCTCAGAGTACAGAAACAGAACAGTGAAGTCATAAACAGCTGAACAACTCCTTCCATAACTAAGCAAAATTCTTGGAAATAGAAGAACTCGTTTGATGCCAGAAGACCAGCTCCCCACTAAATTTGTTATATAGTAGTTACATAGTTATACAGTAATATAACTATACATTTCCTCATTCAACCTCAGCCACACAGACATTCAACCATAAACCAGTACTAAGTGAAGAAGGCAAAAGCAAATGGATCAACATTCAGGACCCAAAACACAATCGAGTTTTTTCGAGAAAGCACAGTTTACTCCACGACCTAAGCAGAATGGCACTGCCCCAAAGCACCGCTTGTGACACGGCCAATACCCTCCTTGCTGGCCAGGCTCTCGGCTTTGCTACTTCTGCAGCTACACTGATGCCAACAAAGGCTGCAATCCTGCTGACTAAAATCTTACTTTTGAACCGTTGCCATACTCTATTAAATAACTTAAGACTAATAGGTTTTTAATCAGAGACCTACTCTTACATTTGATGCTTGTGAAAATAGTCCTGAGGGGCATTGCTTTAACACAGCCAAAACAGCTTTTTTGAAGTGAAGCTCAATCCAGACAAGTAACTTTCCAGAAGCAATGGATTACCAAGAGAAAAAGATGATCCTGCATTTAACAGCCTTAGCATAATGCCAGGATAACAACTGCTGCTCAGATCTCCTCTTGCTAATTTAGGATTGAGGTGCCATAGGAAGGCAGGGCACAGCTCTGCACAAACAGCTCCAGAAGGAAGCAGTTGTGTGGGGTGAATTCTGAACTTTCACCCACCCCTTTGTCATTTTACCTTCCCTCAGCCCTGCAATATACTTAAAGACAGCCATCATCCTGTAAATGGGATGCATTTATACAGATCTGACCCATGTGTCAAATGGGGAGATAATTACAGAAAGAAGGAAAAAACCCAACTCTACAGTTAACTTTACTAGAGCAAATCTCATCTCTAAGAACTGCCAACATCAATTCTACAAATATATTTTATGAAAGTTCTGTCCTCCAATTCACACTCTGCTATGGAATCAAAAATGTCCCATAGTTAAAAAAAGTAATGCATAGTTGAGTAATCCATCTGACACCTCAGTCATACAGGGCTGCTGAGACAGGTACTTTGTTCCCCTGCACTCACAAAAATAGCAGAGCAGCCTGCTCTGCCCAACAAGAAAGTGAGGATTCAGGGAAGCAAAAGTTCAAAAAATTACTCATCCCAGAACTGAATCCACTGAGGTTATGTCAGAAATAAATAAAATGAAACAGAAGTTCTACAAAAAGCTCATTACAGTAGCTGAAAACAAAAATCTGAACCAGTTCTTTTAAGCAGAAAAACAAAAGCAAAATTAGTTATGTCCACATGGGAGGAAAGAATTGCAAGGATTCTTTCTAGACTCATTCTGTCTCTCTAATATCTCCATCTCCTTACCTCATACGTGCTGCAAGAGAAGCTGCTGTGGAAGCCCTGCATTAAATTAACATTTATTCCATGAATACAGCAGACATGGGGGGAAAGCCACTAAAATGAAATAGGCGCAGCCAAATAGATTTCATTAGTATTGCCTCACTGAGAAAATCTATCATCTTTTGGGCTTGTCACAGTCTTACTCCTACTCATGCACAGCAGGAGTGAAACAGTAATCCTTTGGGAACAAAAAAATGAAATGACAAACACATATTGGAATTACTTGTTGAACAGTGATATTAAAGAAAATTAAATGTTTAAAATACTATGAAATGTCTTGAATGTTTCTTAGGTAGAGCTGGAATAGTTCACAAACATGAAATAAAATCAAGCTTTATTCAGTATTTTTAACCAAAAGGACTCTTAAGAAATCTATTGCCTGTGTACTGCTCTCTCACCCACACTACAATCTCTTCAAGTGCTTCACAGTGAAAAGTAAAGCTCGCCGAAAGCAGAGCAAACAAGTATTTTATAAATGTCCCATCTGTTACTGAGCACCCTTGTGCCCCTGTACTCCCGAGGTTTCTCATCCACTGCTGGAATCAGGGTTGCTGCTTTCCTCCTGGTGCATACATCCACTACGCCCCCAAACAAGCTTTGTTAAGGAGACACAAGCATCTAAGTCCTTTTAAAAGTAATGGAATTTAAAAAGAATATTTTAACAGTGACAATTCTGTTTAGCCTTTAGGTCTTATATACTCAACGGTACAGCAAAGCTTACGGAATTAATTCAGGTGAACTGCTCAGAACAATGTTCTCCTGGCACATGTCAGCTTCTAAGAAATTAATGAGGACACTCCCATACTTGTTGCTCTCCACCTGAAAGGCAGCTGTCAGCCTTTGCAAATACATTAAAAAAAAAAGAAATTCTTAGTAAATTGAGCATGGTATGACTGAGAATTACAAACTACATAATTAAAATACAAGTTATAGGAGGAAAAAAATATCTGCAAAAGAGGTCTCACTGTGTTACAGGATGGTATTTTTGTGATGTTTTTCCCAAGAAAGCTCCTCGTAACAATAAACTGTTTGTAACTGATCCAGTAGTAAAAAATATTATTCTCCTCTAAGTTAACCTAAGAGACCATAGGCAAATGCTCAGAAAGATGATTAACAAAGGCTGCTTTCATTCTGAAGGTCTGAAGATTTTCTTATCTGTAAGGCTTGCCTAAGCACAGGCAAAATAGAGACACTAAGACAGCTGTTCCATGCCTGGAAACAGTTGAGGAATATCAATCTCCAAATATTAGCCTGAAAAGGAGAAAGTTTGACAGTGTAAAGAGAAATCAAAAGAAAGCAAAGAACATCCTGTCAAAAGCCATTCCTTTTCAAGCCAGACCATTTTAATACATCATTGAGGTTACCTCACTTTGATGTATTTCCTTCAGTGTAACTAAGTACAGAAAAATGCAGAATCNCCAAATACATTAAAGTACAGAAAAATGCAGAATAGGAAAATAAGCAGACAAGCTTATTTTCAGTAAAAGAAAAAATTTGAAATCTTCTTCCAATCCTGTCAGCTGCAAATAAAGTTTCTGTTTAGAACATGTGATATAAAGCTGACACTTAGAGAAAGCTCTCATCTAAATGTATCTACAGATCATTAGTAAATATGTATTTGTCAGTAAATCTGGTTTCTAAGAAAAATGAGAAATTGAAAGGAACTACCTAATACAGTCAAGTCATAGCTGTTACATTAATTTAAAATTACCTTTTATTTTTCACAAGTTTTTCCAACATGTTGTGCATTTTGGCATGGTAGACTTTGAGACAGTTAGCTTCAAGTTTCTTTAAATTACAGACAGTAGATACAGTAGGAATATTTTAAACCAATTTCTTTAAACTAAATGTCAAGTTAAGACCCTTAGCTTTAAAAGAGAGACTGCCACCATTTCATTTTCCTGATACAAAATTCAAGTAACTTTAAGAGTAGAAAATATTCTCTATAAAACATCCTATTACAATTTACCAGCGTTCTGAAAATAAATGTCAAATTTCCAGTATCAATTGGGTGCAACTACACATTTAGAAAAATATCTCGCTTTAAATGAAGGTCACTTGCTGAAGAAAAGTAAGTTTTCAACAGGATGAGTTCTCAAAACAAATGATAAACCATTTTTTCCTTAGATAAATGATTTAATCCTTGTTCCATCTCTGCAATTAATTTATTTTTTCTTCTAAAGGTGTACATTTCAGTATTAAAAATTAACTAAGAGAACAGGCCATGGAGATGTTTTCCCTTCAGTATATATGAACATATGCAATTATTGCTTATCCAAAACAACTGTAAACACGATTCACCTGATTGTTCTTATGCTGTGATTTTTCACTGGTTATTACCATGTATACAGACCACACAAACTTGAGCTGTGTCATTTTACTGAATGAGAATTATAATAAATTTTTCCGATGATTTTATATCAAGAGCTGCTTAGGGGGTTTTTTTCAATGAAGAAACGGATTCAGTATGCTTTTCCATTTTCCCTCTTTACCTACTCTTTAGGACAGCAGAATGGAAAAACAAGCAGGACACATTTTCTTTGTGACTCAAGGCTCAGAGCAGATATTGAGAAATCTTCAACAATAATATTAGAACATTTTCTGGTTTTCATTCTTTTAGCCCAAAGTACCTTTGCTGTGTAGGAACAGTAACTTAGAGTTTCTTTTATCACCATCTTCCAGAAGAAATCTATAAATAAATGTTTATGTAAAGAACACTGCTGTTGAAGAGGGTAAAAAAATAAAATTAAGGATCAATAAATGATACTGCAATGTATCTTGTGCCATTCAAGATAGGAAGTCCTTCATGTAAATGTGTAAGTCTTCCTGGGTGCATGAAACTCCAGCCTTTCCGGGGAGACTCAATGGAGCAGTTGTACCTAAGAAATTTACATCCGCCTCCCTGTAGTATAAACACAAACAAAATAAAACCCCAAATATTTATCTTGTGTTTTAATAAAGTTCTTATTTATATATCCATGACTTCAAATATTTTGCTATTATTAATAGGTTGTTCATTTTTTTATTTTACTATCCTTTAGCAGGGTTGTTTAAATGACACTGTAGAGCATTACATAATAGACATACATTTACAATCAAATATCTCCCCTTGCTTTGCTTTAGCATTTGCTGGATAACAACTCACTCAAGCAGCAACTCTGACAAACATCTTCAATACTTTACTGTAAATCATACCAGTGAAAAGCGAAACGTGTTCACAGACCTTATTTCAGGACTGCACCCTTAGCCAGGATAGGACTTAAACAAGTCTTAAACGAATTATTCTGGCTGCTGCCTTCAAATTACAAGTGTGCTTTCTACAGTAGGTAAGTGTAGCAAGCACATTTATGGACATTAAGGACTCCGAATGATACAGGTTTATAAACACAATAGGTTAAGCTTCTGTACTGGTCAAAGTTGGGTATTACTGCCACTGCCCTGCCTAGCTCCATACTGGGGAAACATCAAAGAAAATAATTTAGCTCAGAAAAAAACCCCAAAATCAACCAGGTAAAAGCTGAAATTTTTCATTCTATGGTTGATCTAACATAGAATAATTTTAAAAGTTCTACAGAAAAGAAGCCATTTAAGTCAAGTGGGCACTATTTAAACTATTTTGAAAAATTGGTTTTCACTGTACAGGAATTAAACATTTCAGAAATGTTAAAAATGAAACAGCTAATATCCCCAAAGTTTGTCTTTAAACCTCTTCTCTCCCACTATCTGAAACAAGCTTTATCAACTCAGCCTGACTGCATCAACAGTTCTGGATCCTGCAACTGAACAAATTTAGTACTTGTCAAAAAACATCGATGCATAATATATCTCAATTTGTCATGTGCATCTTCTCCTTTTCAACTTGGTCTCTAAGCACATGCACTTGGGCTCTGGTCTGGAAACAGTATTAGACACTCAAAAGATAACATTAAGTCAGCAAGTTGTCAACTTACTTGAAAGTCCTCTCCAACTTTGTTGAGAGCAATGTTGATTGTGAATGTAGAGGAGTCATGATGAGGTCTGAGTGACCGCTGTCTGTCAGGACTGTATTTTACCACAAAATTCAATAAAGCATACCCCTGAAACAAAATACACAAACTTCAAGTTGCGCACTGCCAAGTCACACACAGGATTCTTGGGATTTTTTTTTTGTTTATAGCTTGGTTAAAAAAATCAATATCATTCATCTATAATTACTGCTAATCCATGTATAAACTCTCCAATCAAACCAAAGAGGGTATTTTCAATAAAATACTTAAATTCAGTCATGCCATGTAATAATTATCTGCAAAAGTTTTGAACCCGTACCTTGGTATAATAGCCAGCAAACACTTTTAGTGTTACTGGTGCAATGAACTCTCTTATGAAATGCAGCCATTCATTATCCAGTCCAATTTGCTTCATATGAATATCATCAGTTGGTACATTTTCATAACCTCCAGAAATACGGCTGTCCTAATAAAGAGACCACAAATAGGCTTGAAATAAGAACATGGAACGTTTCTGGCATTTCTATGACTATTTATTTGAAATTCACAATGGGTATATGTGAGTTTGCTGTACAGTAATTTCACAGTTAACTGTTATGGAGAAAGTATGCCGAGTTCTCAAGGAGCAAAAACGGAAATTTTTTGACGGATAAATCAATATTTGGACGTGAAGCCTGTAAAATAAGAGGGCTTCTTGGGATAATGGTTGTAAATGTACTCACTCATTAAGATCATATTTAAATAGCTGACACTTACTTGGTGTTTTCCGCCAGACCATTGTCCGAAATGTTCCATTTCTTCTACCAATTCATCACAGGCAGTGTCAGAAAATATGGGAAACCAAAACACATCTGGACACGGCTAACCACAAAAAAAATATTTATAAACATAATCCACAAGTACATTCTCACAAAAGCAAAAAATCTGAGCCACCTTGTGCGCCACAGCCCAGCATTAACAGCTGTGCCAGTGCACCCACACATTCTGTGCCTTATGGCTCTGAAGAATAACCCTGATCTTCTACGTTACAAGATATTATGAGAAAGCTGAAAACTTAACATTGTTTTAAACACAAAAACAATTTGTCCCAGCTTCTTAAGGATGCAAAGCTCATTAAGTCACTGTCCTTGTCGCAGAACTGATTATGCAACACCAGCGCTCTGCCTAGACCAGCTGCATGAACCAAGCAGTATAGACCAAAGGGACCAAAATGGCAAACGTTCAGTTCTGATCCAAAACATTAAAAAACTGGTCAGTCACAGATCAGAAATGCATTTACATGGAACATTACTGCATGTCAATTTATTATCACAAATTTTTTAGAAAACTACTTATACCCACCTGTTCTACTATGTTATCAGTAAAGATCTTTGAGTAGTTTGGATTTATGTAGGTTTCCTTCCAGTCCTAAAAAAACATGATTTTACAACATTAAAACAATACAAATAAATTTTCAAGTAACAAAAAGTAAATTTATATTCTATTTATTTGCTCTACTGAAAGTACTGGAAACAAACAATATCTTACACCCATAAATGAATAGACTCTCATGTCAAAAATCATGAAACCTGTTACATCAAGGCCATATCACCAACTCCTTACTCTGGACATCACTCGACTTATAGATATATTCTCATTTTCTTAGATGAGTCATAGAGAATACATTTTAGTATATAATCATTTACTGTCTAGTAAGCAAATGTTCTCCAGGTAAAGTCTTTAAAGCTAAAGCCCTCTATAAGATATAAAGTTTAATTTGGGGGGTTTTTAATAAATAACTGTTTCATCAAGAATTAGATGCATACCACAGGATTTTCAAATATCTGCCAGAGGTCATTGTTGTAGTGGGAGGTATTGTAATTTGCTGTAGAAAGAAGTCTTCCAAATTCATGTCTGTTGGTAATGTACATGAAAACACCCTATACCAAGTAGAGAAAGTGTCATTAGTAGACCTGTCCATCTTAGCAAATATCGAATTCTAAAAATGTCTGGTTTATGACTATACTTTCATAAAATATATCACACACATACATGTGCTAATCATGTAGCATCCCACTTTTCAAATGATTGAATCTAATCACCAGCTACTGTTCATAATTTTTTGTTTACAAGCATTTGGTTGTATTTACGTATTTTCTAAATAGATTAAAATGAAAAATGTATTGTTGAGAACAAAGACTCAGGTATAGTTACAGAAAGGAAAATACAGAAGTGATTGGTTGATTTTCAGAAAACATAGGCAGAGACACTGGAAGCATCTGTTCTCAAAATGAAAATGCTCATACAAAAAAAAGCAACATCTAGGGTTTCGTTTCCAAATGAAAACTGAAAGAATCAGCTAACAATCAAAAGGGCTCATGAAAGTCAGAACAAGAAACTTATTTCAGAGTATTCACTACGTGATCCGTCTGGTGAATTGGCCTGAAATAAAAAGATATTGGCAAATACAGCACACAAGAATATTCAGATCAGCATACAAAATAGCTGAGCACTCTGAAGTCTGTTCACATAATTATGTGCAAGGTATCAAGTGTGGTAAGATACAGCTTTATTATCAAGCTATTAACAGAAGATATTAACAGAACTCTCTTGATTAGAAATAGTAGTAGTATTTTTTAAAAGAAACTAGGTTCTGTGGGACTGTTTTAGTTTGCAGTTTTTCAGACCAAAAACTTGTTTCTGAAATGCTTGTGACTTTTGGATTTGCAGCAGATGAAGACATTACCATTTGGGTACTTTGGTATTTCTGTCTACGTTTTTGTCTGAAAAAGAGTTAAACTGTTAGAAGGAATGATTATGTTAAACATGCCCAGTTTTGGGCGCTTACCAAATCATAAAATAGCTGCAGCAGGGAGAATAAGGAGGGCCTGGGTCAAGAAAAACAGCTTGAAGTGACAGTGTGGTCTCTAAGGGGGCCTGGTAGACCTGCTAGTGATTTGAGCTTTACTCCTTCCTAGGGCGGCTGAATCAATTTTAGCTACAGAGGCACAGGGCCAGCACATCCTGGTCTCAGAAGCACTGAGAAACCTCCCTGAGGAAACAGTGAGCCTCCCTAAGATGCTTTGAGCTGGTCATGAAGAACCCGTCCCTGGCAAAAACTTGACCCTTAGAAGACTGAAGAGAAAGCTAGAGCAGTATTTCATTAGAGTAAGTGGACAGAGGAGAAGTATCTTCCTTTGGTAGAATAATACTGCATGTAATAATAACTAATTAGTAAAATAAAATAAAGCAAAACCTTTGGGGGTCTGAGCATATGGAATGTTTCCGAAGAAGGGGAGTCTTTTTCCCTTTGTAAAGTCTAAAATGAAGGAGAATCATCACATCAGTTTTCTGATATATTAATCTCTCTCTTTCTTCGACCATTAGGTTTCCACAGTTATACCAGGTAAATAGCAGCCTTTGTTGTATAGCTGATAGGCCTTCACAGAAAACATGCATTTCCAAGCAAAGCTCTTAATACACGTCAAAGCTGTTTCCACCAGCCCCTTCTTATCTGCTGCCAATACAAAAAAAAGCATGTACCAAACCATCCTACAGCACAGACTGAGAAAGAGGAAAAGTAAAAGCAATTTTCTGAGGAGCCAGTCAGATTAGTTAAATGAGCGCATGGAAGCACAGGTTGGCAATAACGGATGCTGAGAAGTTTGAAATACAATAGGATTGGACGGGGACATTCTGAAGAATCAGTACAAACAAAGGAGATCATGCCTTGTTACGAGGGAATAAAAAAATTAATACTTGCCAACTTTTCTTGTTCAATTCAGCAAAATTATTTTTCAATGCTATAGTGTCTGGAAATAGGTCTGGTTTAGGTCTTATTTGTTTCTGTGCTGAAACTAGTTTAAGTATCAGTAGAAATGTGGATTTACATATTCATAACTTTAATACAGATAAGGTCTCTCAGTACTTACAGCTTAATGCAAGTAACACGTTTCGCTTACAGCTTTTATCTATCTAGAAAACTTAATGAGTAATTCATGCTCCTTAAGATTATTCCTTCCATTTGCTAAATCACTCAAGCTTTTTATATCACACCGGTCATCGTTATTTTAAATACACATCTACTTAAATAAAAAATTGCAAAATATTCCAATTTAGTTTGCTACAAGTTCCACACTATAAAAATGTGCATAATAGAGACGGTCCAAATGCATTGGTAAGTTTTAAGTCATACACAGCAGAGAAGCTGAACTCTCATCTGCTGAGGTTGTGCCAAGGAGAAAGGTATTTTAGCCTTAATGGAAATTTTCAGAGAATTTAACTAGAAACCATCATGCAGTCAGTGCACCAGTGCACTGGCTTTGCAAACCTCTGTTCTCAACAATTCAAAGAAATAAACCTAAAGTGTTCTACCTCAAAAATTGGCCAGTACTTTATAGTAGAAGTAAAATATAACATCCAGGAGCAATCAAGTAAAGTATTCAAGTGTAGCAAGACACAAAGAAATATTTGTATTTGAAAGCAAGCAGTTACAGATACACCTTACCATTTCCCTGGCATTCCTGCAGAGTGCCATATCAGGATCCAGCTTATCACGCATGAAGTAGTTCTTTTCTTTCATCTCTGACCTGAGAGTTTGTCCCTTAATTAAGTATATATTAGCCATATAAGGGATATTCCATACTCCTCTGTTGAAACAAAAACCCAACACTTACAAATAGTTTAACGCTATGAAAACTAATTTGTTGCCTATTCTATCAAATCAGCATATCTGTATTTGCTGACAAGATTAAGCAAGTTTCAAGAAGAAGCAGCTGAAAGGTTCCCAAGACATTTGAAAAACTACATCTGGACATCCCAAACATAGGTGCAGGCAATAATTCAATTTTTATGAAGAATTGTTATAAAAATACAGAAAGGTCAAATTCTCCATGAAAATATACTTCATGTTTCCCTAGTTAAGGCAATTAGTCAAATTCTCTTACAATATTATTCCATACTCCCAGAAAGTACATAATTCCAAAAAAAGATTTTTAAATGAGTTTAAAGACTTCATTGAGATTTCACACAGCTGGTCTGACCTCCTCACACAAATACTCATAGACCACAGCAGGCCGTGTATTTATGCGAGTTGGGCCAATATCAACACAAAAGCACTGCTTTCAGAACGCTCTCCCTGCAGATTTCCTCCCTCTCAGCGCCACGAGCACATCTTTCAGTACAACTGAAAACAAGCCAGTCCTATTCAAGCAATCTGTTTCAGACCTTTTTATTCTTCCAGGGCAAAGAAAAAGCATCACCATATGGGAAAGTCCAGCATGGAACAACTTACATCTCGTTCATTTAAGGGAAGAGTAAGCCCAAAAGTTTTTCCCTGGCAAAAGTGTTTCTGAAGAGATCCTTAAGATGTATCTGACATAACATACAGGATTGAACACACAAAGAAATTATAGCTGTTCCATTGGATAAGCATTTGTCCCAAAGGGATTACAAGGACACTTGATGAATGCAACAATCATTCCTTTTCCTGAGGTTCCAGGGATATAGAGTTTTGGGTTTACTATTTGTTTGTCCTGCCTTTTTCTGTATTATGCATTGCTCAAGTAACCAGACACCCTCAAACAGTTACTAGTAAAAACTCTGTCCAGTACTAACACCAGCTCATCATTTTAAACACTTTGCTTTTTTTTTTCAAGCTGTGAATGGGAAATAAAAAAGGTATTGCTACAAAACGGAAAACGTAAAACAATATAACTAAACTCCTCAGGAATAATACCATATTCTTACATTTCCATGCAATATGTTGCTAATAACCATACTGAGTGCCTTGACTTTAACAATTAGCTTACAATTACTTACACTCTGTTCCCTTGGACAATATCAACATAATCTTCTGATCGAGCATAATAGCCATCTGGACTCAAAGCACCCCAGAAATTGGACCAAAGCTTCCCATGACGAGTTACAAGAGGAGCAATTATCTTTCTGCGAAGTGACATATTGAATAAGAAAATATGAAACTCAAAGCATTTGAAATTCACATCACGGATCGCTGTTTGACAGAAATAAAATGCTTTGTGAATTGTTGGTCTCCAAGCCTGTTATGAACTATGGCAATGAAACACCACAGGTAAACAGAGGATCTAATTCTGCAAGAATAGACAGGATCTTATTTTCTCTGGGCAGGCCCC
This sequence comes from Pitta sordida, assembly GCA_013390025.1. Taxonomy (NCBI): domain Eukaryota; kingdom Metazoa; phylum Chordata; class Aves; order Passeriformes; family Pittidae; genus Pitta; species Pitta sordida. Next base: position 102,604 of record WEKX01002983.1, read on the forward strand.
AGAGAATCCTTTCAGGGTAGAGGAAATTCTACAAAATAGGAGATGTACTACACCTGTTCTGTTCTATCAGTATTCTTAAAGTTTTCGGGTTTGTCAGCACAACATCTGCATCTATGCTTAAGTAATATTCACATGCTCTATCCTGGCGACAAAGGTCCCTAAAAAGACAAAAAAGAACAATTAATTTGCACATGTCCACAGAAAAAAAAAATCACAAACAAAAACAATAAAAACCACTCTAACCACAGCTAAGTACTCTCCTAATTAATTGCATTCAAAGCCCTCTGCAGCACAGCATTGTAAAGAAAGGTGTCTTTGGATTACAGTAGTGTGATTAACTAAAAGTACATTTCAATACATGGGATCAGGTGCCTTATTTTTTTCTTTTAATAAACCAAGTGACCTCTAACCTTTAGCAAGTTCAGTAATAACTATGATACAGAGTCCTAATGGAGAATGGGGCTCATGCTGTAAGTGGATATTGGTACAGTCACTTAATAGTGAATTATGACCTTATTAAGAAAGCTTCTCGAGCAAGTAATTGCATGTGGCTGTCCATACACTATTTCTACCCATTGTGATTTTGATCTCAGAAGAATAAACTACTTGCACACTTCCAAAGTGTGCAAACTACTTCCCACACTTCCAAAAGAAAGCTTCCACCAAGCAGAAAACACATTTAACTGTAAGTATAAAAGATACACAGACTATGTTCTTATGTTTCTGGCAGGGTGCACTTACTAGGCTAAGACATCATATAGTGAATTCAGCTTTCTTATGCCATCAGGATAGCAGGAGATTAGAGCAAATCCAATATACACGTAGAGAAAGTAGAACTATCTCCTCAACTCAATACTGCAGCAGTAGCTTCCTATCATGCAGGTGGTACCATGTATTTTCTCTATTTTAATTATCGTTACAGCTTGAAACATCAAAATTGTTTTGCTTCCTTGTTTTAAAATGTCTATAAACATTGGAATGGACTGCCCAGGGAGGTGGTGGAGTCACCGTCCCTGGAGGTGTTTAAGAGAAGACTCGATGAGGAGCTTAGTGACATGGTCTAGCTGGGGGGTGTAGGGCTGGATGGTCCTGGGTCCCTTCTGGCTCGGAGTGGCCTGCTAGACTGTGAGGGATCTAGGTTGGTGTTACGCTCTGGGATGTGCTTTCGGTCTCTGTACGGGTGTTAGACGGTGAGTTGGACTAGATGATCCTCGTGGGTCCCTTCCAACTCATAATATTCTGTGATTCTGTAAACACTGCTTTATATTAAGTTCCACTTGATTTAATTGACTGTGACTGTTTTCTGCAAAGGAAATGATCTGTCACTTCAGAAGATCTGATAAATGGTGGATGTGACAGGTTACATACAAGTCAAGGCAATGGTTGGCATGGCTTCCTACCTGCTGTTCCTCCGTTCCCCTCCACCACCTAGCACTAAGTGTTCCATAAGGATTACTTTTTATCAACACTTTTTGGTGGTCTTGTCCAAATCTCCTTCTGCTCAAAGGACCAAGAGGCATGACTTTGTTGGAATCACAGTGGAAGGTAAAGCTTTAATTTAAGTAGTGGTTTGACACATTTTTTAAAAATACTTAAATGTCAGAAATTGTCTTCCCACTACTGCTGAAATCACTGTGTTGGACGTGTTTTAAACCTTCGGCCAATCTGATTTTGCCTTAACTGACATCCTCACTGGCAATTTTCTGTCTTATGTATACGTGTTTATGACAGAAACTCCATAATCAGCATTTTCTCACATAATTGCCCCAGTTGAAACCAGCAGGTTTTATTTTGGCCATAACATGGTCCTGCAATTCAGTTTATATGGCATTTTCCATTACTAACCTATTCTGTTCAAAACTTTACAACTACTGATCACAATTCACATGTAGCTTTATCATTAGCTTAATTACAATTACTAATAGCAACCTGTCTTTTATATTGCACTTGGCATTAGACGTTAACTTGCTTCCAAAAGCATTCAAGTCCTTTGTCCTTCCTTCTACTGAGGAAAATAAACCTGAGAGACCAAGAGAGTTAATGTCAGTCCAGGTTATAGCCACAGGTAAACCTTTTGCTGCTAAGAAAAATACGAATGGAATTAATGCTTTTAATTATGAAAATGTGATCAAGTTCAACAGATTTATATCTTTTGTAGGTAAATATGGAAAATTAATTGCATAACAGCAAAAAGTATTGTCCTTCAGTTTTGCCTTTATTTTTTGCTTCCCCATCCCCTCTAAATCCAGAGCCAAAGAATTCCTTTACAATTGGTCCCGTGTGCTTAGTGATAGAAATCCTCCTTTTCCTCATTCACATAGTAATCCAAACCACAAAATACTAAATTAAAAGCTTTAGTTTAAGTCACTCTCAGTCATTCAGTAACCTATTGAGAACTCTGAAAAAATTATTTGCTTAAATAGTTTGGAAATTTTTAGGTTATTATTCTGATTTGGTTTTTCCTCCTATTTCTTTCTCTACAACACTGAAGACTGGACCACCACAAATGGTAAAACTTAAACTTATACTCCACATAAACTTATACTCCACGTTTGACATGATTACCTGAAAATACTAGGAGAATCGTGCTTTGAACATGAAGTTTTGCCATTTGGCAACTATTTGCACTTGAAGGTCACTAACAAAAGTCTCCCCAAAACACTAAAGGTTTCAGATAGAGATGAAGAGAGTGATACAAGTTTCAATCAAAATTAATAAAGCAAGCATACTCCCAAGAAATTCATGCATCTTCTCTTTAGGCTTTTAGGGTTGTCAAGTAGCTTTCCCAAGGAAATAAAGGCAAATCTGGACATTCTCATACTTTAAAGCATTACGTTATTACAGTAAATGCAAAGCCCCCCCCCAGATACAGCAATCCCAGATTATACATGAAACCATTTGTTATGTATATCCAGGTCACTGCAAGGAACAATTGAAAAGTGCTTTCTAGCAATGTTCATATGTATAGCAACATACTTCCTTCTCTAAACTCAATGGCCAAAACCTTGAACATACTTGCTGTACACTCCACCTGCTCTAAACTAAGATCACATGTTGAAAAGAAAGGTATGCTGCTGTACATAACAAAGCAATTTCAGTGTACTTAATAACAAAAAAAATTAGAAGAAAGACAAGATTTTTTTATCAGAAGTGTGAAGCTCAGTAGATCAGATTGAAGTATTTTGCAATCAGAGTGATGTTTGATTTTGTGTACAAACCACAAGCCCATCTGGAAGAGTGATCTCATCTGAAAATGGCGAAGTGTCACTGCTCTTCCCTTCCTCATAATTTCCACTGAAATATTCCAAGGGATTACTTGCTTATAACAGTGGTCTACCCGATTTCTTTACCACTGAGCCACCTTTTTTTAGGCATAGTCTGAACTTGTAATCAATCAAGTTAAACACCCTTCAGTTTGGAAATTTAAGTCCAAATGTGGACTTGCAAACCCAAAGTGAGAGCACTTAAACTATTTGCCAGACATCTGAAAGAAAAGGTATTCAAGATACAAGTCTGCAACTTCCACCAAAAGACTGGGTGACATCACCTGCCTCTTTGAGTTACGTTACATCTCTCCAGAGAGAGAGACACAACTGTATGAAGAAATGCTTATCAATCATCACTAAAGTCAAACAAACATAGCCAGAAAACAGACAAAGCACTAATGTTTAATTTTGCATTTCAGGCTTAAGTATTATCACCACAGTTACCACATCTGGAAGTTACTGAAATCAGTTATAGATAAGGAAGTTGGTTTTGTACAATACAAAGTTCAAAATGTTCCTCTTCCATCTGAGGCTGAAAGCCAAAACTTCTACAGCGTTCCAGAAAACCCATCCCTAACAGAAAACGCTTGACATCTGGGAGACAAAGATTTAATCCCTTTAATGCCTTCTCTTTCTTCAATGACAGCCAAGATACTTGCTCTACTCAAAGTGCTGAAAGGGAGTACCCCTGTGTCCAATGTCATCATTGATCATGACCAAATGGGAGCTCAGACAAGGATTTAACATCCTTCTTCAAGAAACACATAGGAGACCCCAAATTTAGAATGCACCAGCAGCACCAATGAACTCCAAGTGATTCCACTATTCTTCCTGAAACTTTTGAAAGCTTTCAATATAAGCTTTCATACAACCTGGGGTAAAGTACATTTTTTTTAAAGTTCAGGAAAAATCCTACCCAGTTCTGTTACCAACATTTTTGAGAGAAGAAAGAAAACAATCAAAACCCCCTGCTCACCAAAAATAGAAACCGTGAAGTCTATAAGTAGTGGGGAGAAAACAAAATATGAAAAACACAACCTTTATTAAAAAAAAAACAGAAGTGCATGAGAGATTCCCGTATTTCCCAACTTTTTGTTATTGCTTGAACATATTTAAATGTTATTTTATGTTTTCTGTCATTACAAATTCTGTAACAGCTGGCTAAAATCTCATCTCTAAACAAGGCAAAGCCACGGGGTTTTTTTTTTCCTCAAAGAAAAAAAGAACCAGCTGTAAGAACAATACCTTACAGAGAAAGGCTAAAAAAATAGACATGGGAATGCCACTGCAGTATTTCAAGTGATGTACATGCAGGGAAAACATTCAGACAACATGCAGCTAAACTTTCTATCTCCTTATTCTACTTTCTTTTCTTTCTTTTTAATTTTGATTTAGCCCACAACAAGGAAATCTGTGCACTCTAGTCCCCCGTACTACTGAATTCTATCCATTTTTTGCAGACTGCACATTTTTAGTCCCTTTCCAACTTTCACAAGTTTAGGAGAGGGTTTCTATGTCAAGAAAAAAACAAAAGTAAATGTTTCAATTAGTCTCAAATTAGTTTCAATTAGAATCTCATTGTAATTTATCACCCCTATTTTTCCACAAACACCACTCACTCACTGAAACAAATACAAGAAAAAAAGAGAGGCAAGGAGAAAACTGATTTAATGTTGTTTAAGTTCCTCCTCTCTGTATTAATTGAAGCTTGTTTTGCTTCTTCAAATAGTCAGACTGTGAAATATGCAAGTGAGGAGACAAAATTAATTCTAAATCTACTGGAAATTAATAGAGAGGCACTAAAAGCAGCTACTTTGGAAAAGTTTGAGGCAGATGGATCAAAACAATCAGTAAATACTGCAGATAGAGGCAGGAGAACATTAATCAGAAGGTGAAATATAAATATCAACCTCTGTAAATCAAAACAATAAAAAAGTTCAAAGAATCACTCTTTTCAAGTTATTCCCATTTCAGCATTAGGGAGAAATAAATGAGGTTATGATGCTCAAAGCCAGATGAAGAGTTGAAAGCAAATAGATTTTTTACAACAACTGCCCTTGCCTTAAAACACTCCTGACTTCCAAGCTAGACTTTTTAAAGAAACAAAATTTGTTCCAGCCAAGCCCACCAGGCGTGCAAAGCAAGCAGCAGATGAACTGAATCTGCCTCAGACAAACTGAAAGGAGCCACAGGACTACATAGGCATTGTCCACATGAAAGATCCTACTACTAACACACATACTTTCTGGATGACCCAGTGCTTTGTCCTGATCTCATTCCACACATTATAGTTCACATTTTCTCTATACATTTTGTATCTCTTTATGATAAATCTTTATTAAAGGAGCCTTTCAAAACAGGAGAAATGTGGGTCAAATTACATCCACACAATGGATAACATATCATACATATAATTCTCTCCCTGCCTTTCAAACAGAATTTGAAATTATTTTGTGCAAATAAACATGTAAATTACTATTTTTATCCACAGATCAAGCAAAGACCATATATTAAAAGCTCTGTCACATTATAAGTCAGTAGGTTCTATCAAAAGATCTTTGATTTAAAGATCTTTGGGTGAGATTTAGTAACAGTAGAGATACTGATTGCACTGAAGATTCCACTTTCTGTTGTTTATATAATGACAGAGAGGAAAAGGCAACTCCAGAAACTTTACCTCAGTTACACTACAAAAAGTCTGCAAATACGGCACATTTGATTTTAGAATGTTTTTTGCTATTAGAATTAAAGAAAGAATGAGAATTGAAGAAAGAATGATTTATAAACATGTGAATGATTGCTTAGATTAACACTGGACAATTGCAACATTTCCTAGAAGGCAAGGGGAGAGGCTTGGACCTCAGCCAGAGATCAGTTTCTCAGCAGCATCAGCACAACAAAACACCATTCAAACAAATTTCCAAGAACACCACAGAGACTCCAAGGCCAGACCTTCATTCTTTCAGTTCATACTATGAGCAGCCTATGCTATGCTCTTTGAATAGAAAATGGCCTTTTGAAATTAACTTCACTAAATCTTCCATGAGTGTCAGAGCAAACAAGAGAGAGAGTGAAATAATTATTGTAGAATGAAGTCTTGGTGGTCCCATAAAACACTCAACAGTTCACACCTTATGTCTAGATATTTTCCAGCACAAAAGTTTACATCTTCAGATATGAAAGTGGAAAGTTGTTAAGATTTAAGATGCAAAATAATACACATGCAAGATGAAAAAAATGTTAGTTTATGCGTTAATATAACAGATTTATAAATTAGAACTTACATTCCCATGTTCCGGGCTTCTGCTTGACTCAGATTTTCTTCAGGTCCAACAATTTTTATATGTTTGATAATGTTCTTGGCTTTTTCCCAGAATTTTTTGATATGCTTTTCATGGTAAACCTCCTGTAATCATGTCAACATTGTTTATAGTAAATGTAAAGCACACTGCTAAGAAATCATAAACATAGTGTCCATGAACACATTGTTTTCTGTCTTCAAGAAAGAGATGCCAAAGAGTATTTGAAGATATTCCAGTACACCTGTCATTAAAATGAAGCTCTTCAGTCCAAAATTTTAGCAGAAGAGTCCAATACATCAGCAATATTAATCCAAGCTGTGCAGCGATGAAAGATCCGCAGATTGTTCATGCAATACTTTTCAGGGTATTTATGTTACAATTTTTAAAACCCCTCCCACAATCTCAGTGGCACATGTGTTTTTTATGCCACTCCAAAGTCCCTTTGGCTGTCAACTCTACCAAAGTGTGCAGGCACACTCACTGGTTCTTTAAAATATAATCACAGTGATTGTTTCTTTGATTTCTATTAATCCTACCTCATTTATATCTTAGGTGTATGCAATACTTGCAAACCAGTGCCCTTATTGTAGCTTTTGCCTATTAAGACTGACATAAGAATAATTAAAATATTGAGTAGGTTTTTCCCCTCACTATAATAAAGCTATTGTCTGGACACGTTTCAGACACCACGAGACTTCTGGCTGAAGCAACAAAACCCAGCATACATTGCCTACAATTCCTATGTGCATATCACATTTATACCTTTAACATCTCCTTATCCATCTCTTCCAGCCCAGCTTCCTCCAAAAGAATCAGAAACATTTAACACCTCACTCATTAAAATCATAGAATCACAGAATTGTTTCTGTTACTAGATGATTGCTGTAGGTCCCTTCCAACTTTTTAACTATTGTTTTATGTCAAGCAGTACCTCTCTCCCAGAAGCATGCATTTCAAAAAACTTCCTTTTAATAAATAAGAGAATCTAAACAGTTTCTTTAAATAGACCTTAGTAAGCCCTGCCATCATTTCATTTATTTTGTGCATTTTTTCCAGTTTCACATACTAAATTCTGAAGAATTCTCTCTTCCTATGCCTTTTAACTATGTTCCTATATAGAATCCATATACTCTCTTAGACAACTGTATTCATCACATGATTTCCAAATCTGAAGCTTTGTACAAGAGTAACATCATACTTACATTATTATGAATGAAGATACTTAGTGCGTCCTGTGGGTAATCCAGAGTCAATAGTCTGTCTAAAAATTTAGTTAGGAAAGGAGTGGGTTGTTCAATGAAAACACCAATTTTTACTCTTGGATATTCCTAAAAAAAAATATTTTGACACAACCAATAAGATTTGCCTCCTTTCTAAGATTAGTTATATTAAAGAGCAACTAATGTTATGTTGCAGTAAACTTAGTCCATACAGCTTTCAAACAATCAAAACCAACTACCTAAACAACACCCTGTTTATTTTCACTGGCTTCACAAAATAAGCAAAGAAAAGCAAATGGATTTAATACTACTAGAAAGTTCTTTGAATACAATAACAGAAATCGGAAAGAGAAGTTTATGTATTATGGGTTTTAAAATTCTTACTTTTAAAAAATACTTAAACACCAAAAGAAGTATTTAAGAAAATACACTTAGAATGGCATGGCAGACACATTTTGTGAAAGCATACATGCATAAGTTACATTTATAACAAAACAAAGACCAGTTTTTTAAAAGTAGTTAAAGAATAAATACCACAAAAAATTTTAGTCACACATACTTTAAGATGAAACTGCAATACTCTTGTATAAGTGTGTATGCACTATTTCTCCCTGATCATTTTAAGCCAGCTTTGCATTACCTCCCTACTCATTGATTTTAGAAAGACCTTTGATAAACTAATTAGCGCTTCTCCCCTTGCATCCAAAGACACTGAAGTTTTATCCACCTTATTTTAATGTGAATTCACATCTTTTGAACAGTGGAATTAATTACTGGTTTGAATGTGCTTGATAGAGATCATGGCCACTAAATCAAACCTTGACAGCACTTCTGCGTAGTATATTATTACATTATGCAAGACAAAGAAATTCAACCTTCAAAGGCCTTGACCCCTACACAAAGAAATACATTGATTTAATAAGAATTATTTCCACCTCAAACTCAGACAATTATTATAAATACAGTCAGGTCTCCTATACCACGGTACCACGGTCTTATTCGTGTCTCACGAAGCCCGTCTTCTGTGTAGAATGGCAGCTCATTAATATGAAAATTTGCCCTGCACCCTCAGACAGCTCCCTGGCGCTGTTTCAGCACTGTGTTGCTGTGCATCCGTTGCCACGGCGGCCCTGCCAGGGGGGTGGGGAAACAACGAAACTGCCGCGGCTGTGGAAGTTGATTTGCATACTCCTGACTGCCTAATAGAATATTCATGTGTGCCAGGTCATGCATGCACAGTTGCAAAAAGGGGCCTCCTTAATCGCTGAAAAATCATGACACTAAGATGTGAAGCCGCAATATGGGGGGCGCGAAGTGGAAGAGGGCCAACTGTATTTAATCCACCACAAGACTAGGAGAGAAACCTTACATGAGTATAAAAAGTTGCCCAGTTAGCTTTCCTTAAGCAAGCCAACACCCTCTTGAAGAGTGTCTGAATAAACCACTAACAAATGCTGAGATTCTACAGTGTCACTGTCTATAGTGGAAATCCAGAAACATCCTGGCAAATGCACCAGATTGGAAACATTAGGCTCCAGTGTTTACCCTGACTACCTCCTATTCACAACTTCATCTGCAAACCTAATAAGTATTCACCAAGAGACTCTAATACTGTAACTTCAAAGTAACTGCTGAAGATGTACACTGATGTTCTCTGGTAACCACTCCACTGAGACTGGAACTGGTACCACTGATGGCAAGTGATGAGGAAAGCAGCATGTTCCATCAGGCCAAGCTGAGCACAGACATGTGCTGCCAAAAACTGCTGCAATAACTGTATTTTGTACTGTTTTTCTAAGTCATTCTTCCTTTATTCTCCAGGACAAAGAGAAATAGGTTCAGGTTGGATCTGCAAAGGTTATAGGGACAACAAGGAACTACTGATACAATTTCAGTACACTGAAATGTGAACCACTTGGCTCTACGCTAAAATCTCAGGAGCATGACCAAAGCCAAATAGTGTTTAAATATTAAGAGTAAGAATTCCTGTAAACTGCATTTCCTCAAAGCAAAGACCTCTTCAATCTAGACCCTGGTTTACCCTAGAGCTGTCACCGAGTAATCCGAACCTAGGTAACAATGAGCACTTTGAGTATATGAAGTCAGAAGTTAGGGTTCTTCTCAGCTGTGCCTCAGCAAGAACACACTGGAAATACCCAGTTGCACTGGGATGTTACATTTTCATTGACAGATTCTCATTTTCACTGAGGTCATATGTTTGGCTTCTAAATAGTATATATTTTTTTTTACAAGCAGTAATTGAGCATGACAATTTTTGGAAGAAATAAAGATCAATGTCTCAGTACAACTACACAGAGCAAAGACCCAGATCTTTTGCCACAACAGTTTCTAGTGAAGCAAGAGGATGAGCAAGGTCATCCTTTCCAGATGCACTGGGAAGCATTCATGGCAGTAACAAGCTTTTGAATTTAGGAAGCAGTTCTAGGGAGATTAAACTGGACAAACTTAATTCAGGTTTCAGCAAAAAACTACCGCACAAACAATCTTAAGAAAAGTGGCAAAAATTTACACCTATTGATTCCAGGTGCATTCTTCAACTTATTTTCCATTACCCTGCTTTTACCCAAACAAGCAGCTAATTTGGGGGTGGCACAGGCTGCTGACATTACTGAAAGAAAGCAGTTACTGAGTATTTCCACACCTCAGCCATGACTACAGTACAGAATATTCTGGTTTTGTGAAAAGTTCAAGGACTGAGCAAAAGACTCTGTATATGTAGCTTGCAGCTCCCTTGCAGGTAACCCCAAAAAACCAAGGAAAATCCTCTGAGGAAAAGAGTGTATAAATTCAGAAAGTTAAATAAAACAATAAATTATTAAAGTCACAGAGCTGGTACTGCTCTTTTCACTGAAGATTTCATGTGAAGTAGCAAACAGGCAGACCTGAGCAGAGAGCATGCTCACAAAATGAAACACTGCTTGTACTTTGAAATGCCTGAAGTAAACACTTCCACTGAGCCCAAAGAAAAGTCTTGCTGGCAGAGTAAGTGAGGTGTGAAGTCCAAAGAATGCATTACAGTAAAGACAACACCTTCCAAGTAGACATACATAAACTATAAGAAGCTATCCGGTAAATCATTGGAAGCAACTCCCCATTACTGGCTAAAACATTTAACTGCTCCCCAACCAGAGTTCAATTACCAACACCACTAGAAAAAAGTTAGACAAATTCATTTCCTCAGGTACACTTTACGATGGAGGTGCAAATATTATTTCATTAGAACACAAATCATGTGTTGTATCTTAAAAGCAAAAATAAGATTTAAAAATAAAAAAAATCATCTGAAATTTATTACAATTCCAGTAACATAAATAAGTAAAATTCCACTTGTTAAATTTATTTTGGTCCACAAGCTACTTTTTGCCCAGAAATACTTTCACATTTTTCCTTTCATTACAAAGGCAGCAAGTCATTAATTCTTTCATGCTATCTTCAACATGACCGTCCAAGGCCTGTTCTCATTAAAATCTTCAATACAGAACAGAAATGAAACAGCTGCTGGAAACAGCCTGTTAAGGATAATCAGGATTTCCTTTTAAGTCCAAGCCTTACACAGTTCCACCTGGTAGACCTTATTCTTTACTCTGACTAAAATTTACAAGTACAAGGCGAAATAGTCATAAATACAGTAAAGACATCATGCTTGGAGCCAAAGAGCCAAATTTGCCAAATACTGAATATACACACATGCCACGTGCACTTGTATGTTTGTCCTACAAGGATTCTGAAGATCACACTGAAATCCAATCTCAATTACATCAGTTCTTCTACAAAAATACATTTGCATACACAATACAATATCTGTATTGCCCTTTACAAGGTAAAGCAGTTTTGATTGTTTATCTCAGAAAATAGGAATTGTCACCATGTTCATTAACAACTAAACTCTATTTGTAATAGAAATTGTTCAAATTATGCATATTGAGTGTTTTGTACGTCTGCCACTAAAAATCTGAAATACTTTAAGAGATCTTCTACTTCCCCCAAAATTCTAGTTATTCACTTGAACCTCATATGATTCAAAAATTATTCATTCACCCTCAGTGAACAGAAGTAAAGATCTGGAGGGTTTTTGAGGATAGGATCATCTTCCCTAATATTGGGAAAACTTGTATTAAGACATAAGCATAAAAGTATTTCTAGAAGTACTGATAATTCCAGTAAATTAAAATTTCATCTTTACAGTTTCATATACCAGAAAAAACCATCCTGAAGTGGCTACAAAACATAACATTGCATAACAAAGCCACTTTGTCTCAGAAATCACTATACACCTATCAGCTGTATTCAAAAAGGGTTGGCTCCAGAGAAAAGTATTCTTACCTTTACTGTTGACAGATCTAGTAAGTCTAAATCACAAACACTGCAACCAGTTTCCCGTGTCCAAGCATTAGGAATATAGTTTCCCAAATAATTCAAGTGAATCTGGTAAATAAATAATTCAGATTGATGAAACATGCACACAAGTGGTAATCTGTACCTTTAAATGAGTAAGCCTGAATTCTTAAACTCTTGTAACCTAAAGGCAGCTGACAAAAACAAGCATACAAAAATAGCTGGTAAAAAACTCTTATGCTTTCCATTTACAAAACAGAGAAAATTGCAGTGCACTTGAGGTAAAAAATAGAAGTATTATACATCAGAACACAAGTATAATTTGGTATTTGTTTCAAAAAGTGTCTCGAATGCTACTCACTAACTTTCAAATTAGAGAGATTAAATACAAAAAAGAAGTATCTAATAAACAAAAAAACTTTCAACTATTTGGAGTCAAACCTGGGAATTACTTTCATGCCAGTTTATTTGCTAACTACAGAAACTTTTCCTACCCTAGGATACTATCATACTCTTAACTCTACTCTAAGCTGAAAACAGCAGAATCTAACCACACTGACAAAGTGATATATAGCAAGAGTTTGCTCTTTGTTTTTAAAACATCACTACATGCAGAGATTGAGTTTTGTACTCATGGAATAGTATGAGAAGTTCCATCCTAAACTCTTTGCCCAACTGCAAAGTCCAGAACTTTTTCATTGGCAATGTGTCAGCAAAGCCAGGGATGACAAATAACTTGGGAATTTAATTGAAGTAAAAATATGTAGCAATATGGAAGAAATTTGTCATATATTTCATCACCAGTGAGTAATTATAAAACAAACAGATAAAGGCATCTTTATATTCACTAATTCCAAAAACAAGTACAGTGCAAAAACTAAGAAGCACTAGTCTTAGGATATTGATGAGTTTCAAACTTTACTTCATTCTCCCAAATGCCATTTTTTGTGAAAATAAGGAGCTACAGTAAGGAGCATTTATTCAGAAGTACTTAAAAAGAAGCCATACCAAATCCTTCCGGCAACAAACGCATCTTTCAGTGATACACCTTTACAATTCTTTATCATAGAACAAAAAAATGCAACTACCATATTACCAAAACAGTAATTTCTCTCAAAGAAACTGTACAAGCTCCTCTGGACCACTGAATCCTACGCATGAACAGAATCTGTCAAAGGAGCTATTTCACAGGGCAGATAGTGCTCAGCATGAACCCAAAGCCCATGAGCCATGGACACATTGCAGGCAGTGACCAATGACACTGAAGACAACAAAAGCCACCCACATGTGTTTGCGTGTGTGTGTATATATCTACACACACACACACGTACATATAGATTTTTTTGGCCTATATACAATATATATTTAATAAATATGTATACACACACTCAGGTCTACGGAAGGAACAGATGTGTTACTGTTATGTATACCAGCCTGTAACTCTTGCTTAGATTATCCTCCCCCGAAAACCTGTTCTTCTGACTACAATTTAATAACCAGATAAGCATTCATCACTAGCTTCAAGAATTGTTTTGTGCTAGTGAACAAATTACCATAAGCTTACTCACTCCTAATATCCCGTGCTACAATGAATTTGGGAGCAGAACAAGTGGTTTCAGCAGTGATATCAAGTTACCGTGACAGCAGCATAACATGATGGAGAGAGCTATCAGAATTCCTAATCACAATTCCTAATAATATGAAACGGAAATGTGCAGTGGTGGCGTGCTATGACTGTTCCAGACTCTTCTACCATTGTTATTTTATGCCTCTACTGAAATTGTGGTTTTGCATGAAAATAAAACCAAACTGTCACTCACGTTAGTTGGACCATTTCCATGAATGGTGACTGGCAGTGTGTCATACACTGAATTCCTTGCTCTTACTTTTCCTTCTTCAAATTTCAAAAGAACTTCATCTGTAAATCATAGTAGGGTAATAAGTTCATAAATAAAAGCTAACATTTCAGAAGTTTTTAAGTCCTTGCTGATACATTGTACCTTGATGCTGCTATAATTGTCAGTGTTACTTATTTGGAGGCTTTTGTTAAGTTTTTTTAGTTAGATCTTGAATTCTAAGCTCTTTATGCTAAATAAGCTAACATCAAACTTCAGTTTTCAGTATTGGAATAAAACCTGCCTTAAAAATTTCTAATTACAGAGAAAAAAGTAATTTCAGATGTGATCTGACTATAAAAAATTGTTCCATAATTGGAGGTTAAATGTAAGACAGGAAGTTTGCACAGATGCATTTAAATTCATGACAGCTGAATAAAGGAAATTAATACATGCTTCCACATTGCATTTCATTATATATAGCCATTCACTTGAGAACAAATAAAATGCAATTTTAATGGCCAATCTTACTCCTGTAATTAAGTTTGTGAAAGGCAGATGCAAAAATGGTTACTTTTGTATTTACTGCTAATTTCATTCATTAAAACCTATTTTTTCTATTTTCAATAACATACTTTATCAATGGGAGAAATCAATTAATATTCAACCCAAAAGACCCAAACCCCCAAAATATTAGTTAATCTTGTAATCCAGTTTACCTATCCAAATATTTCTTTACAACAAGCATATGTTGAGTGAACTACATGCATGATTTCCCAAAGAAAGCATTACAATTAATAAAACACAAAATGTGCAAATCATACACTTACCAACAGCCCCATTTAGGGTCTGGAAAATTGTGCATTTGTGGTCCAAAGTAATGTTAAAGCGTTCCTGAAATAAAAGTACCAAAGATATAGAGGCATTCTAAACCCCAGTATTTTTGCAGTAACATTGCAATTATACCACAGTGAGAGCAAATAATCAGGGAAAACTATACTGTATCTTGAACTGTTAAATATAGTTTTTTTATATTGTTATCTTTTCCTGTATTCCAGAGCTGTGCATCTGTACAGCAATCAATTTCATATGTGCAGAAAGTTTAAACTTGAAGGATAAAGGTCATAACTCTCTAAAGAAACTGCAATTCAGCAGTATAAGCCAAAGAAAATTTGTGTCTTTAAAAACTCCCTAACAAATCTTGGCCCAACAACAAAATACATATAATGTGTTTCACAGTCTCCAAAACACAAATTTAAGTATCATATCAGAATGGAAAACACTAATGATTTTAAAATGTGTTCCTAATGTTGCATTATCAATCCTACCTAGATTCTTACTTTGGGTACCATGTTTCCCTATTGTTTAAACATTGATCAAAGTAGATAACCTTTAAAACACATTTGAAAACCCTTATACAGATAACATACTTTGTTCTGGCCTTCAAAGATTTTGTTACGTATTCTATAGCATTGGGCATTATCATACAAAAAAGTAGTGGTAATGTACAGCAAGCACCATGGAGGCATTTTGAATCATGGCTCAGTAGTGCCCTGCTCAGACACATTTTTTGTCTAGAAGACAATGTGTTTAGACAACAAATTATATTACTTCTGACTTCAGTGCAGAGTCAGCTTTAATGTCTCTACCCCCTGTCTTTTCAATTGAGTACCTGGCATCTGACTTAACTTGCAGAAAATCAATTCAAATGTTAAAGGCTGGAAGGAATGTCCTACAAGGAATGGGTGAGGACTTTGGGTTTGTCTAGTCGAGAGGAGGTGTCTGAGGGGCCACCTCATTGCTCTCTACAGTTTCCCAAGGAGGGGAAGGGGACATGGAGGTGCTGAGCTGGTGGAATGGTTCAAAGCTGCACCAGAGGAGGCTCAGACTGGACATTAGGAAGCATTTCTTTATGAAGAGAGTGGTCAAACACTGGATCAGACTCCCTAGAGAGTCTGTCAATGCTTCCAGACTGTCAAGTCTTTAGGAGACATTGGGACAATGACCTTAACATGCTTTAGATTTTTGTCAGTCCCATACTAGCCAGCCAGTTGGAATACATGATGACTATAGGTCCCTTTCATCAGAAATATTTTATTCTATTTCTGAACTAGTATCCAAACAAACCTGGATTTCCATTAAGTTATGCTATAAACAAGATGCACATATTTTAAAAACTTTAATTTTGATCATTTGTATGCTTAAGGCAGACACGTTCTCAAAATTCTGCTTTATCAGCTTCTATAAGTCTTTTTGCATCAATATACCATTAGCTTTCCCTAGGCCTCTGACAAGCTTTGGACATCCATCATGCTTTAATGCTGCCACTCAGCAGGGAACTTGGTTAAGCTAGGGCATACAGAGGTGTTCACCAAAAATTTACGATGCAGCTTTATTAAACGTATTTGCACAAAAAGCTGAAGGCAGAATCTGAAGTGGCAGCAAGCCAAAATATAAAACACTGGATCAGCAAGTAGTTCAGTGACACCCTGGAAAAATGCCACATTCTCTGGCCATCAAACTGCCAAGTACATGGGACCTTCATTGAGATGAATGTGTCTGATCATATACCTCAGAGCTATTATTTCTAACAGTGAAGCACAACCTGCCTGGATCTGAAGACAGCCTGAAATAATATATTAAGTCATGACCCCTTGGAAGCTGGTTCATCATTCCTACAGTAGGAACCTCAGGAGAACAAACACAACTGTCAACATGGCACCCTGGAATAAAGAGACAACATTCCTTTTCTTTTTATCTCCTGGTGTTTTATGAGGGGCAGCATGTTACTTCAAGCAGGAAGAAATGAGAAAGTCATTCACTACCTACCCTTGCCAGTGGGTCAACATAGATTTTGGTGTAAAACAGCTGGTCATCATCATTATCCTGCAGATTCCATTGCTGCACAATACGATTTATGTATGGAGCATAACCAATAAATCCTGAAACATCACACACACAGAGGTTATTTCCATAAAATCCCTAATGCTGTTTCCCAGTCAGGGACTTCAGTCTGACTGGTACCAGGAAAGGAAAAGTATGAAATTCATATAACTTGGCTCAGAATCCAGCTTTCTTCCTGTGATATGTAAGAGTTCTGTTTGAAAGAGTTCGTAATTAATGGTTATTTTTATACTAACGGTATTTTAGGGGAAAAAAATTAAACAGATTTGTTTAGGATCTTCCTGAGAACATAGAAGAGACAAGACTAACTTTTCCCAAGGAAAATCTGTGGAAGAAGTCTGGTAG
Source organism: Pitta sordida (assembly GCA_013390025.1). NCBI lineage: Eukaryota > Metazoa > Chordata > Aves > Passeriformes > Pittidae > Pitta > Pitta sordida. The sequence goes on from WEKX01002983.1 coordinate 119,832, forward strand.
TCATCAATCACTTCTTACTGGCAGAGATGTCTGAATCTCATACTGTCAGAAATACAAAAAGAATTCAACTTAAAACCAGTATATGTTATTTTTAAGCCAAAATTAAAATAGATAGGGCAGATAGGTGGAGTAAAGGAGCAGAGAAAGAAACAGGGACACTCCCAGATCTGCACACTGGCCAACACCATGTACCTAGAAGTGACACACTGTGCTCAGCAGAAGTTATAGAATATCAGGGTCAGCGTATGCATTAATTGATTGCAAAATTATTACCCCACCCGGCATTTAAAGGAGGAATCCAGAATTAACCCATCATTGAGATTAACTTCTTTTGGAATGAACTATGTAAGCCACACTGACAGGCTGGGCAGGGCTACCAGCACATCCACCCTCGACGCAGAGATCTCTAGGAACAAGGCAGCCAAGTCAGGAAATTCTGTGGCCCAGCCAAATTGCATCTATAAATAACATGTGCTGGGCTCATACACTACATTGTTTTGAAGCAATTGGGTCATCCCTTGACAGTATTTCCTTGCCATGCACAGTTGCTTGCTAAGCTGTTACTTTATTTGCCTGCTTTTTAGAAGTTATTGCTAAACAAACTCCATGCAAAGTCAAATGAAAACTATGCCTGAGCACAGAAAAGCAACTATTTAAGTGGGGAGGAGAGGGGAAGAAGAGGACAGCAAATTCAGTCCTCAATTTTATACTTGGGGAATTCAGGAACAATTCCACATAAAATTACATAAAACAGATAACAGAAGTGAGTCATGTTCAAGTCCAAGAGTTTGAGAATCACACTTGCCTCCTGAGTTCAGGAATCGTTTTCCACTACGGACAACAGGATACTTGTCAACTAGTCTTTTATCTGGCCAAATTAGTCCATCTGCTGCAAACACCACTTTATGATTAGTTTCTTGAAATTTCTTTAGCAGTTCTTCGGGACCCCCCGCAAAAATAACATCATAGCTGAAAAGTAAAGAAAATACTAAAGAAAATTAGATTAATGTTAATGCTTCTGTGTTCAAAACAACACATCATGGGACTATTCAAAATTTAAAAATTAAATAGCCCTTTTATTCTGAAAAGTGACTCATATCATGTTTCAGTACCATATAAAAATTCTACATACCCTTCTAGGAGCAAAGCTTAATACTATTCATCCAATACAGTTTCCCTTTATCATTTTGAACATTGTTTTTGCTTCAGATTTTGTCTACATCAAATTGATATTCCTATTTCAGGTATTTTGAGTTAAAAAATATTTTCCCCTTTAGAAAACTGTCTACATTTATGCTTTTAGGAATAACAATTTTTAAAAGATCAAAATTTAACAGATGAAAGGGTAGACTGTAAGAAGATTTAGGTGACTTTCACTGGGAAACTTTAGATGATCTTGTTCCACAACACAATAACATCAACTCTCCTGGAAAGTCTTATCAAGAATGTATTTCTCAATGAAGTCTAGTTGCCCATAAACTTTGTGTCGCCTCCTGACAATACATACATTTCTCCTTCAACACCTTTAATGTGCTGAAGATTTTAAAAGGCTCTAAACACTACAGCATCTATTTCTGAAAAACTTCACCTCCCTTTATGTATTGATCAAATTCGAGTCTCAATTCCTACTGAGGACAAAGACCTAAAGGTGAAGGGCTCATCTTTGGCAGTTATCCACACCCAAATGTCAACACTACTCCAAAACAAAGAAATCCGCACGGGTTTGGCAAAGGTCATGTAAGAATGTAGTGTCACAAGCCTAGTGGTTTCTTGTTGCTGAACCTTATCTAAATCAAGGCCTGGCAGGGAGTGAGGACACAAGCAATCAAACCAAATCAACAATACCCCACACAGAAAAAAACAAACAAAGAAAACTACACACACACACACAAAATTAACTAAAGCCTCAAAATAAATATTCACAGCATAAGGGGGTTTTTTTGTACTTGATATACACATATGAAAGCATTATTCATCAAATGGTTTGGGTTGGAAGGGACTCTAAAGATCACCTATTTCCAATCCCCCCACCATGGGCAGGGAATCCACATCCTAGCCCAGTTTGCTCAAAGGCCCATCCAACCTGGCCTGGAACACTGCTAGCAATTGGCCACAATGCCAACACTGTGCCAGTGCCTCCCACTTCAAGGTTCACTTTACACCACATGAAGAATGACACAGGAAAACTGAAATCACATCACAGGTAAGTCTCTGGTTGAAGCAGCGAAGTGTTTTAATTTAATGGCATCATCTCAACAGTTTCCTCATCTTAATGCAGGTGTATTCTTATTCCACACATGTACCTTGGCAATTAAAAAATCACCAGCCCTGACATTGGACAAAGGAATGGTACATCTACTCAAAAATCAAGGTCTAACCTTGACCAAGATTTTTTCTTGCAAAGTCTTCCGGCAGCAGTAGCTTTCAGCATGCAATACACAGAATTTGTTATGTTGCAATGTATTAGCCAGCAATAGTGCCACTAGATCAACCTTTATTGACCCATGGTACTTCTTTATTACAGTTCTGAAATTATTCAAAATGTCTGTTCTTCAAAGAGGATTTCATTAAATTGGCCTAAGAGAAGTAACAACAGCTGGCTTACAAATGCAAAAGATGATTTTCACCACAAAGCAAAGTATGAACCCTGGAGAGGAAGTGTGTTATGTAGTTTATATAAGTGGGTTTCTCAAAAGTCTCGCTGTTAGGTTTTTCTGTAACTTTGGCAGAAGGCAGCAGGAAAGAAATATTGTACAATTTGGAGCTTCTCCAGTTTTGCAAAAAATGCCTATTTCTGCCCAAATATACAGAAATACACTCCCTTTTCCATTCAATTTCTGTAGTCTGACAATGCCAGAATGAGCCTGTAGAACATGCAAGAAACAGGAGACAAGTGAAGGCAGACAAAAAGAGATCTGTTTGAGGCTTTAACTTAATAGTTTATGGCAGGCTGTGCTTCTCCCCTTTGATCAGGTTAGTGCTGCTGCTGCTATGACTTACAGCTGCAGGAAGGAACAAACACCCCTAGAACATTGCTTCCAAGGACTGTCATTCTGTAAAAGAAAGCCAAAGTTGAGCAACATGCTGGGCCAGCCACAGGCTTTGCTTGTGAAAGGGATACACTACTTAATACAGCACAGTTTATAATCCAAAGCACAGTACTGAGCTGCTCAACTGCAATGGATATTATGCAGGAGTATTAATCCAGCATGGTCCTACATTTTTCTATAATGACCAGGGCCCTCTGTTTTATGAAGTGATTTACTGCCACCACACTTTTTCTGAGGCAAGACTTCTACCAGTCCTCTGCCCCTTGCTGCCACTGTCCCCATCAGCTCCTTCATGAGACTTTTCTCTCCAGGTAACAGGGAAACTTGTGGAATCAAACGAAAACCTTTAAATGCATCATTTGCTTTGTTCACCTGCCATGTCAGATAACATTCAGGCTATCCAGCACTCAACTCCTACTGTAAGGGAAGATTCACTCAGGTCTACACCATTAAGACCATCACAAAACAGGTCCCAGGAATATCCTCAACAGTTTACACTGTTATTAGGGGTGATGTCTATGGCTTATTTCAAACATGACTTCAAAATTTGACAGGGAAGAAAGAGTGTGGATATACCCAGGAAAAAGCAGGCTTCCTTGGCAAGCAGGAAAAACTCAACTACTCTTATTTATTCTTCATAAATCCTTCTGATTAAGTAGAAAGCAAGAAGAAGAAAAAAAAAGCCCAGAAATTTTCCACAACCCAATCCCATTTCCTGAAGCTCCTAGATGGCAGATGTCTGGGACTGGAATCCACCCATCCCTCCTCCCCTTTTGCTGCAGCAAAACATCCGGGCTAAGCGCTCAGCAACACAGGAAACAGCAACGGTGACTCAGGTCCTCTAAAACTGACCATGCAATTTTTGCATCTACAATTTTCATAAAAATGAGAACTGGTTCCTATTGGAGCTGCAGATTAAGATCGAAAAATACAAACAAGAGAGGGCTTACTAGTGACTAGCATTTCAGGTCCTATATCTCATCTTACTTAAGTGCACTGTTCAGCCACACAGTTATTTTGTCATTTACACAGTATCGCCACCAGGATCTCACCTGAACTGTTTTGAGATGCTGAAAATGTCATTATCCCTTAGTTTCTGATAAATGTTAAAAACTCCCAACCAAATAAACTACAAACTTCAATATTCTTCCATGATACAAAGAGACGGCTGTGGGAGTTCTGGATGAACAGCGTCAACCAATTTACCCAGTCTACACTGGCCATTAGCCAGTTCCATCTGAAATGGTCCAAAATAAACTAGCAGTCAGCTCAAGCAAAAACAAGCCTAATTTAAAAAGTGTTCCATCTGCAGCCATTTTGCTATCTCCACCTAGGCACAAGCTGCCCACAGCAGTCCAAAGTATTTCCATAATTCTCAGTCATTTAACAAATTGCTCAAAAAAAAATACAAAAAACAAACCCAAGAAACTAAGTCTGTTAAGTAAACAGTTCCCTAGAAATTATTTGCCTAGTTACAGTAAGCAAACCAGACATTTCCTTTCCCCACCCCCAAGATTAATATTCCAAATGCTTCACAATGAATATAATAAGAAACACTTGAAAAAGAAAGCAGGTTCATGACATTTGTCTTTTCCAAATGTACTGCTACATTGATCAACATTTAAACTGCAAATCAAGATTTCTGGAAATGGAAAAGCTCCTTAGAATTAAGATATAATGCTAGAACCAGCAAACTATTTTTCTGTGCTATCTGGAATCAGTTCCACCAGCTTCAAATAAACATGCACCTGGGATTAGAGACCTCAAGAACTTAGGAGGACTTAAATCCTGTGATTTTTCATGGCAAGACAGATTATAGCCTCTGCACTTTGACATACATGGTCCTCTGAACTCTCTCTTCCATACCAGCAGACAGCCTGCCCCTCAAGAGAATAACTTATGATGGAGAAGAATTTGAGCTACACCCTGATAACAATCTGATAACGAATTTGTATATTTAAAAAATAAATTCAATATAATTTAAAAACATTTGGGAAATACTTGATTCATTTGAGCTTTAGTAAAGAAAAAATCTTCCAAATTAACCTTTAAGAAGTTTCAGTTATTGTATGATTAGCAGGACAACACTATGAACAAACATATTTACTTTTAGAAAGATCTTTTTTCCACTTAGTGCATGTAAAATTGACCAAGTCAATAAGAGAAAAAATTAAAAAATGGAATGTCTACCTCCAAACTGCATTCCTTTGACAGCCAACCCAGCAGACAAAGGAAATATTCAGCATTATAAGCTTCCCTTATAATGCTTATTTCTAAGTTGGTGAAGGTTATTTAGATTTTTGGCTTTCTAAGACTATCTTCAACTCATCTGAAGAGGTAAAATTAAAACAGAAAGTGAGTAACATCTCTGAAATTGCTACCACTTTAATAGGCTACTTGAACTTTCCTGAAGCATTGACTTATGCAAAACAACAAATTAACCTTCCATTAAATGCCACTGACCAACCACTTTTTGTCTTGTGTTGTCTGCCATACAAATCCTTTTGAACCTTGAAAAAGTACCTCTAGAATTCTTCTGCTGCCAAAGTTCAATAAATAAATAAAGCAGGTTAAAAGTTGAAAGAGAATTCTGAAGCAGACATTCCAGGATGACTTGGTAACAGCAGTGTGAACCCAATGCATGAACTTCTGCAAGCTTGCATTCAGCTACCCCATCGAGGCTGTCTGTCTGCAACTGGAACTTCTAGTTCCCGATCAAAAACTTGGTCCCATTCCTTCCTTGAAGAGATTATTTTAGAGCTGTGACCCTGCCCCAGCTAATATCAGTGCGAAAGAGCTTGGTGGCTGCTCTAAGCTGGATTCTTAACTACTCTGATCATACTGCTGTCACAGCAGCAAAATAACAGGAAGAGGAGAAAAAGCAGAGGGAAGCAATGGAAAATGTGTGATTTGAACATGTTTGAGCTCCAGCTTTTCTGTGACAGGGAGAAACCTATCTGGCCTTCAGGGAATATGTTCAAACATAGCTGTGTAATGAGCTATAATCTGCATCTGCAGCAGTACTCTCTCCATCCTTCCATCACACAGACAGCACAGGCACCAGGCCTCTTGTTCCAGTTCTCTAATATGTAAAAGACATTCTCCTGTTAAATGCCTTCCTAAAGGGCCCATTTTCCAGCTTGCTCCATATCACTGTTACTTCATGGAACAAGATTACACCTCTGGTCCCTACTGACTACTTTATCCCTGGAGTTGCTTTTCCTCCCCCTCCCATCCACATCCTGCTCTCACCACAGCTGAGTAGGGAGAGGACAAATGCTTGCCTAAAAGCTTGTCAGCTTCTAATAATTTTGTTTTACCCCTTGAGGCAACGGAACTATGAACAACTCCTCCATCTGTAAATCTGGTGAAAAAGTAACAATTGCTCCAAAAGCAATCTATTATTTTTATGAATGAAGAAGAATAGAAGGAAAGCACTCTCAAAACAACAAGGAGGAAAAGCAGCATGCAACTTTGAGCACATCACAGCAGCTACTTTTGCATGCCTTCCCAGACTAAAATGTAAATACAAGAAGCCAGGTTTGCTCACCATTCAACAAACAAAACAACCAAGTCCTCTTGATCAGCATAGCTTTCTATGCCTTCTTTCAGCAGTCGAACTTTCTGCCCTCCACCAATAGAGTTTGGCAGCTCACCACCTTTCCACTCTTCACCTTTTCCAAGAACCTGGAATAAGAAAAAAAAAAGCTCTTTTTGCTAGTACCCAAAAGCATGAGGCTTTTTTAAAGGTTTTATTGCAAACAGATGCTAAAGCAGAAGCAATACACTAAAGCATAGCAAGCCAGCATTCCCAGCACCGTAGGTTTTGCATGTCTGAAGCAGCATTCAGAACAATGACATCACTGCAAAAACATGAGAGACACATTTCTTAACCAAATAAGAATCGAGCAATTGCCTGCTACTGCCATTTATTCCAATGTGTCCCCTTCAGAAAAAGAAAAAGAAGAAAAAAGACAAGACTTGCACCAAAATTTCTATTAGAAGAACAGTCAGAGTGAGACCTTTAAAATTCAATATAATTGCTTTAGGAACAGGAAGGCACCTTGGTGGATCAAGGTAAAAATAATTCAAATTGCAAGCTCTAGTCTTTGTGTACAAAAAGACAGGTTCCCCAATATACAGCTCATTTCTAAAAGTCAGCTAAAAAAGCCCCTTCTGCCAAGTACTATAGGAGATTACATGTCAAAAAAAGAAAAAAAATAAACTCTTCACGGGTTTTGAACTTCATGTTTTTGGAATGCATAAAGCCTGGAAGAAATACATTGCACAGTGTTTGGACAAATCTGCAAAGCTAACAGATTTATCCAGAGCTCAGGCTTCTCAGGTGCTTTAGTGCAGCTTTATCATATTAGGAAAGGTTCTCTCAGTCCTCCAAATCCGGTGGTAGATGTCAAACTTCAGAGACCCAAGTAATTTCCTACTTATAATGCAGGCATTGTGATAAGTAAGCAGAAAAATTTCATAACACCATTTGAATTCCTGGATTTTCTTCTGGCACAACCAATTTGTGAGAGAAGTTTAGAAAGTTAGCGCCCTCCCTCTTCCCAAGGTCATGCAGAGGCTAACCTAAGTACGTGACATATGGAGGCATGGAGCAAGGCAGAAAAGTCTGGCAAGAATCATAGAAACACATTGTCCTCCCAGAGAATTACAGGTTCCTGGGAAACATTGTGAAATTTTTGGTTGTGACCCTCCCACCTTCCTTATATGTAGCAGTGATCCAGCCTTGCTGAAGGAGAGAGACCCAAAGCCATCTGAGAGCTGGTTGTTTTACAGCATGTACAGTATGAATATTTGATAAAAAACATACATACCTTTACTGTGTAGTTGAAGTGCTTTGCAGTTCGCATGAAACGGTGAAAGCCATCAGTTTCTTTAGTTGCTACAGTAAAGACTAATAGTTTATCTGAGGGAAAAAGAGAAGGAACATGTATTAATGTTTTCAGGGCACAGTTTATAACAAAAATGCACTGAACACCACTGGAACTGGGAGCTTTATGACTGTCCTGTATCTCATTCAAAGAGAGGAGGCAAATACACTGTCATATTAGAGGTGTGAGACATCACCAAACAAGAACTGCTATGGATGAGCATGCTGTATGTAAAATTATCCTCAGGGATAGGAAGCAAATAAACCTATCTCCTCTGTAAACAACTAGTTCTAGACAAAAACAAAGCTAGTATTACTACTGGACAGGAAGGAATCTTCTAAATGAAAAAAAAATCTTACTACTTTTCAATCTAAGCTAATCCTGTAACCTCTTATCACAGGACTGAATGATGCCAAAGAACTTCACCCAGCTGAAAACTGCTGAAAGCCAGTGGTTCATACTCTTCATGAAAACAAGACCAAAAAAAAATCAGCCATGGGAAACAGTCCCACAACAGATAGCATTTACTGGTTTTAAGTCCTTGCACAGAGACAAAAGAACAAGAGGTTTGCTTGGCTGGTTTTTTTATTTGAAGCCTGTGTACATTATAGCAGTGCTAGTGTTGCCCTCTTACTACATGCAAGCAAATGACTTTGCAACCAATTTCCTCTTCACATTCCAGAGCTTTTGACACAGTTCAAATGGGGTCACAAATTCCCACTAAACAGCTTCCCAATTAAACTACTGAAAAACATTCAGAATCCTATGCAATATGCTGCATAATTGAACCATGTAATTCAAATCTATGAGACAGACAGCACTCCTATTCAAAATCAAGTGTTTAATCAGACCAGCCTAGATACCAGAATACACTGCAGTTCCCCAATTCAGTGCAGGTTCAAGCAACAGCTGACCTCCAAACAGAGCCCATGAGAACAATCCTTACAAAAAATAAAATTAATCACCTATAATGAGCATTCAAGACAGTGCCTGTTGCTGCTTCACTTTCACTAAAAACATCCTCTGGATTTATCTTTACCAGCCCAGTAACATGTGCCAGAAGCGGCTGCAACGAAAAACATTTCTACTAACCCTTCAGCCTTGTAAAGCTTAGCAGCCCTCAGACACCCAAGATACCGTCCTGAGCATATTCAAATCATTCACCACTTGCCATTTCTTTTTTCTGTGTGACATCAACAAAATTAGCACGCAAGATGATGATTCACTTCTCACTTTGCAGAAAAAATGCATCTTGCAAGCTACTCATACTCTGCACACAAGAACCAGGGTATTTGACGTGTACCTCTGTTCAGTCAAGCAAAAATACCTATCCAAACACAGACATACTCAGTAGAGAAACACAAACCCCCCTGTCCTACTGAAATTCAAGTCTGTCTGAAATAGCCACAGCACCCAGACTACGTTGATTAGTCTCAAGAACCACTGGTAGTGTTTCGGCTGAAATAAGCCTTAGATTCAGCCCTAGTCAACAGGTAACTTCCAAGAACGCTCCTAGGAGGCCTGGCTAACCCATCCTGACCAGCAGCTGTGATGGTGTACGTGAGGAAGAGCAGGGATAAGACAAGGACATGTGATGCTTTCTCTGCTATTTCTACTGGTCATGGTTTAAGGGTTTTCCTGACTTAGTGCTCCCAAAACACACAATCTGCTTTGAGACCTTGCTCTTACCTAGTCGCTCCTTGAACTGATACAACCTTTAAGCAACGATAGCACCATGCACCCAACACCTACAGTTTCATCTGACACTGCCCAAGTAGATCAACTACAGACACTTTTACCTGCCCTCCCTATCATGTACAATTTTGTGAATTTCTCTCACATCCCATCATCACTTTCTTTTTCAAGTGGAGGGGGAGGGACCAGGGGGGCACAATCCCTTTCCTCACCAGTCGTAGCAGAGATTTTAACTGCTAGCTCTACTGAGCCAGACTGACACTCCTGCAATACAGTACACAGAAGAAAATGGAAATACATACTTGAAATACTTCAATCAACTCAACTTGAACATAAAAAAATTTAGGGAAGAGAGACTTGGAAGAATAATTGCTCCATCTCTTTCCCACTTAAGTGCTAGCAGACTTCTGTAGGCAAGAAAAACATACAAGTACAACTCAGAAGTACAGGAGGATGATCACAGAGGATTCCAAACCAAGGCATTCATAGACACACTGACTCACAGAGAGACATACAAACACAGCAGTTATTGTTCAAAACCTTTAAAATCATTTATTTTAAAGGCCATGTGATTTAACATAATTCTGCAGAAGCCACCACAGAATGAATAAAGAACATGATATCTTAGACCATGACTAAAACAGAACTGAAGAAAGAGGGCTTTCCTCTGTGGAACAGATTATGATTTTTTTTTTTGTTCAAGCACTACATTTCCAAATTACAAGAAACTGGAAAAATCTGATCGTACCAAACCGCATCGCCAAGCCAAAAGAATCCAGTATTGAAAGTGTCCTAGGTGACCAATGTGTGTCCCAGCACTGACCAGAACCATGGAATTTGGTTTGGAGTAGCTGTATTTCACACCTACATCTTCCTGAGGAATGTAGCCGCCAGGATTTCAAAAATCTGTACTTGACAACACGATGTGAATGACAAAATGCGGGTTATATCACATTCCCTCCACAGTCACTAAGTCAAAAAAAGTATTAAAGTAACATAGAAGCACAGTTTGGCAAGCAAAAAATAATATACTGTTCTTTATGGGATATTGTTACTCTCTCAATGGAATACACATTATCCATGTATTTCAAGATTCACTATGGAGCCTGGTATATTACTTCACTTTTGTGGAACAGGAGGAAAGAGAATAATGTGTCAAATCATGCGGCATTTCAACCTGAGCTATATAAATAAAGAAAGCTAAGCACACAAATAATCCAGTTGATATTGACATGAAATGGCAAAAGAACCTGTACTGAACTGGCAGCCAATGAAATAATCTAAATAGGCTGCCTGAGTCAGGTTTGCAAACAGATGCAGAACCAAAGAACACTATTTTTAAAGCTATTATTCAGGTTGGAAATGTTTTCTTTTTAAGATACTTGCCTATGGTCAGTTGGTTTTTTTTAAATTACAGATGAAAAGGCTTTATTTTCATGTCGGTCGCACCACCGACTTTTAGATGAATGTGGTACTTAAAAATTATTTAAGTGCAGCAGAAGTGTAATTATAGGATTTAAATTCTCTTTAGAGTTTCTTTATAGATTACTTAGGCTTTGTTGGTGCAGTGGGGTTTTTTTGTTTGTTTAGGTTTGCTTATTTTGTGGTTCGTTTGTTTTTTGTTTTGTTTTTTTTCCCTAAGTAAACTGTGTCTGACCAAAGAGCAGAAAAACATGCTTTTATTCTATATGTAGCACATATAGAGAGACAATTCAAAGTGCATTAAATGATAGCTACCTTGGCACATTATACAGAGTATTATTGACCAAATGAGGAAAGCAGAAGCAGTCTCCTCTAGGTAATAAAAAAATATTAATCTATTTCCTGTAGGCTGCTGTGACTTTATTTAGTTGCAAGTGACATCTTACATGGTTTCACTGGCAGACTTCCACTAAACATAGCATGGGAGAGAGTAGTTTGTTCCAGTCGAAGTGAACAAAGAGAATGATTCTGACCACTAAATACTTCTGCTAAATTCTTTACAACATTTTAACTTCTTTCACTTTGAAAAATCTATTCCTTACTACATTTAGGTACAAAAGCCTCTTAGAACACTTGTCCCATTTGTGTTTAGCAACATGAATCCAAAGTGATTTTCATGATCTCATACGAGTGTCAATGTGCAAGTTCAAACACTCTCAAGGGACTAAGTTTATCCAAGTGCCATTTCCATTTCAGGATGCGCTCAGCTACATTTATTTCAGCTGCAGCCACCCACCGAGTCCCTGCTGTGTGGAGCAGGTTTAGCCATGCGACAAACCCCTCCGGTGCAGAGGTTTGGGGCTGCAGCAGAGCCCTCACACACTGGGAGGTTAGAGCCCCAGAGTCCCCAGCAGCATCACTGTACCAGCTCCAGGGCTCCAGCTGTGAAATGAAGATCTAGTGTAGCAGTGGAAAGATGTCTGCAATTACTCAGACCCCAGGTTACCACTGTGGCTCAGTACTCCCCAGTGAGAGCCCCACAAAAAAACCCACAAGGAATTCCAGACGCAGTTAGACACTGTTCCTGCAACAGCATCCACTTTGCACATACCCTGCCCTTTAGAGACTAGATGAGGCATTTAGTAGCACAGTTTAGAGGATATGATGGCATTAGGTAATAAGGTAATTGGTAATAAGTTGGCCTTGATGATCTGAAAGGTCTTTTCCAACTTTGGTTCTGTGATCCACTGGGGTGTCTGCTCTATGCATATAGGCTAGAGTTCTACAGTTTAAGTCTGGCTATCCCCTACACACAAGGGGATGAATACACACTCTCAGAAGTATCTTCCAACAGTAACAGCATCCTTCAAATGTAAACATATGTGAAACCAAGATCACAGCAGGTGGTCAGATTCATCCCCACTCACAGGGTACTGGGATGCCACAGAGAGTACAGGCTGCCTGGCAGGGCTGGGATCCCGAGCACACAGCCTGCCAGAGGCATTTTGGCAGACACTAGAGGGGATTACCAAGCCTGGCATTTTTTTCCACATGTAAAGTCAGCTTGTGTAAAAAGGAAATGCAAACCCTATACTGAAGTCCAACTGCAAGGCATGAAGAAAATATCCCAAGAGCTCCATGCCAGGTATGAGGGGACTTAAGTTACTACAATACAATTGTTTCAGGCAGATTTCTAATAGTTATATCCACAAAATAGCTGTTCTGTTTTTAAGAGGCCCAAGAAAGCACCTGTTTGGCCAAGGAAATATATATCCAGCGACAAACAGAATTCATGTTATATCCAAGTTAGAAAACCCTTTAGCACATAAGTTGTGAAAGACAACACTGCATATAGAGCACATGCAGCACAGTAGGAAATCCAGTGAAGGTTTATCAAAACATCTCATTCTTCTCATGTTTTTGTGCTTCTGCCTCCAGGGACTGCATCATAAATATTTATTTCCAGAAATAAGAACAATAAAACAGAGCCTTTGTCTTCAGTTAATTGCCTGGCAAGGTCTCAGTCAGGAATTGCCATGGCAGGACTGCTTTAAGTAGCAGTGACCTTTCTCCTTGTATCCTGGCAAAGAAGTATGCAGTCATTCCTCACACACCCACATGGTTCTTATTTATCTTGAATGAACACTGACAGAGATTACTACATAATTTCTACCAGGGGCTGTGGGCACTAGTATAGTAGCTTCAGAGCAGCCAAAACTGAGGATATTGCTCACAGCCACAGGGAAGCTAATATTTAGGCCTTGGATTCAAGACCACAGACTTCTTTGGAGTAGGAGTGAGCCGGAAGATCAAAGGACATCTGCGCATGGTACCACATTATGACATTAAAATCTATCTCTATCTTTAAAACTAGTGGCTTATAATGGTAAACAAATGATGTCTGGTATTTGTAATACATTTTTACCCATGTTCTGGTGTCTACATAAAACATACTACCCAGAGCTGCTCAACAGTATAATAATTGTGTAATAATCTTCTCATTAAATGAGCGAAGTTACATACAACTGCAAAATAAACCACCAAAAATCATCAAGCTAATAGAAAAGCCTCCAGAGATCAAAGAAAGAGCCTGGAAACTGGAAGCATATTAGGAATACTCCCATGGACTTAAAGCAAAAAGATGCACACATATTGGCAAAGAAAGGTCAGGTAGTACTAAGGCACGGGGTGGGCAGATACCTGGAAGATGGAGGAAATGGATACCTGGAAGAAACACATGGATGCATCCAAGCCAATTGATTAAACTGTGTAATTGCATCTACAACAGACTCTTGCATCTCTGGAGTTGTGAGAAACCAACAGGATTTATTTTCCTACAAAAACAAACAAACAAAAAACAAAAACTCCAAGCAACCCACAGACTGGTTTTAGCTTGCCTTTACACCTCATAGGAGCATACTTCTCTACTACGTATGGGAGAAATGCACTAAAGCTCAATACAACTGAAGTGTTTTCAGCCTGGATTCCTCTTATCACACTTCAAGAGCACAAATACCAATTGTTCCATGTGCTTTGAGACTAGTTGTAGCTCTGCAGATGACTACGGAGTCATCAATGGTGCCAACAGCAACTTCCTTTCGCTATCTGTATGGGTTTAGACCGAATGTTAGGAAGAGGTTTTTCACAGAGAGAGTGATCGCTCATTGGAATGGTCTGCCCAGGGAGGTGGTGGAGTCACAACCCCCGGAGATGTTTAAGCGAAGACTGGATGAGGAGCTCAGTGACATGGTCTAGTTGGTGGGGAGTTGGACTAGATGATCCTGGGGGTCCCTTCCAACTCAGAATAACCTGAGAACCTGTGACTCAGGCTGTATGTTCAAAATCCAAGGAACCATTAAGAAAACTATTTATCAAAGAGCACTTTCAAAATCCAGCTATTTTAAACACAATAGGATATTGCACTCATCACTCACAAAAGCAGTATTAGACTCCTCAAAAAGAAATGTGACTCTTCCCCTATAAAGAGTAGTTGGATTTCACAGATTATTCTCATCTGGAAGGGATCCACAAGGACCATCGGGTTCAGCTCTTAAGAGAATGGCCCATTATAGGGATTGAACTGATAACCTTGCTGTTATCACCTAAACTTACCATTCTATGACAAATAATTTGAAAATCCACATACTCAAAAAGATGTCAAACCACTGGAGACAGGAGAAACCCATCACATACAATCTAACCACGATCATAAATTATACCTATGGACATACTTGCTTAATGTAACCCAGCAGCAAACAAAGTACACAATTTTAAAAACAAAAGCTTTAAACATATACTACCCAGTGCGAGCTTATGACATGGATGGTCAAAGAAAGTAGCGAGGCAACAGAAGAATTTCTGGTGAAAGAAAACTTTGGCATAAAGAGAGAAAAGACAGAGCCACCAGACAGCTGTTTATTTTCTCCCTGGGATTCTTCAGAAACACAACAATGTGCTGAAATAGCAAACATAGTCATCTTCTTTACTCAGGAAGTAAATGTGCATTACACTGCAGGAGGGGGAAAGACGACTGGGGCATAAACAATACTACTTCATATTTGGAAGTCTTGGAGGGGTTTAATTCTGGTCTTTATATAGTACAGTCAACTCCCACTCTGCACAGAACACTGCCGCATACTTTCATTCATCCCATGTTTTACTGCTTCCCAGAAAGGCAGACTGGTTTCAAAGTCCCATTAACCAGAGTCATGATCACATCATAAGACTGGATTCTCTGCAATTAAATAGCATGGTTGGATTGATGCTGAAAAATATCCTTAGATGGGACACAAAATACGCTTGAGAAGCTCATGCAAAAATCAATGTTTCAAATACTTCTGAAAAGCCAGAACTTGAAGAAGCAGACCTTCCTGTACAAACCTCTTCTGAAAGTTTGGTCTGATTGCCTCTGTATCGCAAACATCCCTTTAATCACTGCACATCAATATACTGTGTATGTGTGTATTGGGTCTGAGCCCACAGCAGTCCNTTTTACTGCATAACAGAGAGTAGCACAAACATTTACATAATTTCCAAAATCTGAAAATATTCTTTGATAGCTATTAGCAGATTAGTAGAAGTCTTTATTTCGATGATACTATAAAGTTATTGCTGAATTAATGTAGGTATCTCATCTGCTACCATCTGATTCTTAAAATTGGTTCAACCT
>WEKX01002983.1:136066-175485 GCA_013390025.1 Pitta sordida
TTTGACTACAGCTGGGCACACTGCCCCTTCCCCCTAACTGCGGACGAGATTCTGGGAGGGCACACGAGCAGGCCAGCTGACCCAGACTGACCAAAGGGATATTCCATACCATATGACGTCAGTTCAGTATAAAAGCTGAGGAAGGGAGCAAGGACAGGGGGCATTCATTGTTCTGGATGACTGCTTCCCGAGACACATAGGAGCCTTACTTCCCTGGATGTGGACACTTCTGCAGATGGGGAAGTGGAGACTAGTTCTTTTGCTTTGCTTCTGCACGGGCTTTTGCTTTGCTTCATTTGTGCTCATATTAAATTGCCCTATTCCAAACCATGCTTTGTATATCATCTTATTATCGGGACTGAGCAACCATTCAGGCCCCTGGCATCCAGCCAGGGTAAAACCCGTTACAACATGTTTTACTGCATAACAGAGAGTAGCACAAACATTTACATAATTTCCAAAAACTGAAAATATTCTTTGATAGCTATTAGCAGATTAGTAGAAGTCTTTATTTCGATGATACTATAAAGTTATTGCTGAATTAATGTAGGTATCTCGTCTGCTACCATCTGATTCTTAAAATTGGTTCAACCTGCAGAGAAAAAAAAAAACAAAACCACACCACCAAAAAAACCTTCTGCCTTGAAACTGTTGCAAGCAGTTTATGACACAATTCCTATTTGTTACAAGAATCACAGAATCAGTAAGGTTGGAAAAGACCATAGAGATCATCAAGTCCAACCTATCACCTGTTACCTAATCTAATCTAGTCAAACCTGATACCTAACCTGACCTGTTGCCATCAAGAATCACTCAGTGCATGGGCTATCAGTGGATAATCCTTCCTGGGCCTTCTTCAGGTTATTTGTAAACTTTGCTGAAGTTACAGAGCAACAGCTACGGGTATCAAAGCTGCCAACACTGTTCCAAGCCTGCGAATAGAAATAGTAAAGGCAGAAACCTTTCCGGAACACTTCTGAGAAAGTATCACTTCCCAGTTTCAGTTACTTTCAAATAGCTGGTACTGTTGCAATTTCCTCAGCCACAGCACCTACAGGGTTCTCCCTCTATCATGTTTTACAGGGAAAAAGAAACCGGTATAGCAGAAATGTGTGCTTATACCAACCATGAGCCGCTCTGAATTGTCTCAATAATATGTAATCTATGTTAGCTTACCATGTGCCCTTGGCCAGGACACTAACATTCTGTTTCGTTCTTTTTGGTTTCTACAAACTGAAATTCCTTTATGCTTTAATTCACAGCATGCAGGGGGTGAACACACCTTTCTCTCTCCCATGCAGACTGACTCCAACAGCAAGCCTGCTGAGCTGCTGCTTACGGTTTGTCTTTGATCAAATAATTTCTGAAGTCACATTGATACAGCATCTAAAATGGTTACATTAAAATTATCAAATGTTGAACACAGACAGTTCTAAAATAATTTAAAAAAACCCGTCATGACCCATAAGCTACAAGTATTTTTGTGTATATGCACATCCATACCTACACACAGTTTTAAAGATTAGCTGTTACTCCCAATATACAACTGATTTCAGGAAACATCTGACAGCTGATTATGTCTCAACTCTTAACTTACTTCTTTTTAACTTAGTAGTACTGAATATACAGTCAACAAGAGCTCATTAAGAACTGTATGTGCACTCGTCAATCACACACATCAGTCCCAGCAGTGCTCAGGCCTGCACCACTAATGCAAGACTTTCTTGTTTTGATACGTAGCTGAATAAAGCCAAATACAGGCATCAGCAAAGTGTTTTTCCATCAGTTTCACACGCTTGGATGAGACCCCATTTATTGAGTCAGTTATTCTGTAGTAAAGCAAAGATAAGACAAGTTCCTTAGTTCCCAGATGAGAAAAAAATTAAAATCAACTGTTTGTAAATGACATCATTGCCATGCATAAAGGAACTCCTAACTGCCTAACTTCCTGAGAAATGGGGAACAGATCAGGTTACAGCTGTTTATGGGTGCCCAGATAGCAATCAAACCACAAAAATCTTCTTGAGAGTGGGAATGGATAGAATCATGGCACAGGCTGTGTCTTGCTTGAACGCAGGGATTGGATGGCCCCGCTATAAACTGTCATCGAGGCTGTGCAGCTGAGAGCAGGCACAATTAGCATCTGCTGGCTAAGTGAGAAAGTTTACTCAACTCCTGCCTTCCCTGTCCCTCTCATAAATATGTATCTAGAGAAGAGCACTGCTTCTTCTTAAGCTGTTGTTTAGCAAATCCAGCTGTTTAAACAGAAGTGGTCACACACAGCACCAGACATCCTTAAAGTCCATTTTTTGACAGCTAACCAATCTATCAATGAAACTCAGCAGTTAAGACTCACAATAACAGCTTCTCTTCAGACTAGTCTTTACTTTAAGAAAAGAGAAATTTAAGCTGGAACTGGAGCTGTCCTGAAGAAGCAGAGCTGTCCTTCATGTGTCCTTCACTGTGGTTCATGTTGTAACCAGATGCTACCACCCAGATTAGCCAGTTTATTGGAAACAGCTGCTCTACAGGTTGACATCTGGTCCTGTGTCCAAATACTGGGCATCTAAAATTCTCCGAACAGAAACACAGGCCACTCTACCATAGAAAGAAAGGAAGTCCCGTACTTGTTGAAGTTCTTTGTACAAACTTCACTGCATTAAAGTTTCATGTGAACCCCAAAATGAAGCCATCTATTTTTACTTTTTTTAAAGTAAGAAAATTACAACAACAATTTGATCATACACTGATTAGTACCTGCACAGCTGATTTCAACAATGGGCTCATTTAGAACACTAGCATTTCGGCCCACAGGTACAGAGGCATGCACACACACTGAAAACATGAAGAAGGCCAGATTACTCTGATGATCAAATAAAAGATCTACTCTGTTTCTTTAGTGGACTTTATTTTGTTTTTAATTTGTTTGGTTTGTCTTCTACTACAAGTGGTAAATTAATTCTAGCTCCTGTAAAAATGCACATTGGGGATGAAGCAGTGACTTACATATTTAGTCTCCTCATGAGAAGTACAACCCATACTTTTCCAACTGAATTCACCTTCAAAAAGGTGCTGCTACTCTAGAAGCAGCTACACTAAACCTAAAGCCACTTGTGGTGTCAGGCTGTGCTTGGAAGCACATATTCCTCGATAATTAAGTGTCATTTATTCTCTAGAGCTACAACACTCCCACACATAAAACACAATCCTGCTACTAATCTGTTTGGTCAAGTTGTGTTTTGTGCCTGAGAGAACCCTGGAGATGTTGAAATTAACAGGAATCAAAACTATTCTTCACTTTCAAACTTGCTTGCAACTGGTGCCTCAAAAACTGTTAAAAAAACCATAATATTATAAAGTAAAACAAAAATGCCCTTATTGCAACCATACTTAATCTCCATAACAAGGAAATTAACTTGAGAAGCATATCAAGTAATTTGTCATTCAGACAGGCAGCTCTACACAAATGGAAAGACACTGCTTTTGATTACATAAAGTAATAGTGCTAATTCAACAGACAAACTAAATATTTCCCTATGTAGAGACTGAGTCACTTTTGCTTAAGTAAGCATCAATGAGGGGAAAAAGCCAAGAACTTGCACATAAATCATGGCTCTCCAGAACATGCCACCAGCATAAAGAAAACCTTGAGAAATAACATTAGTTTAAATCCTTGACAGGAATACATTTCACACAAAACACCCCTGGCTCAGATAAACATGGTGGTCATTCCACTGTGCCTTCACAGTAGAGTTTATAGCATGTAATGCTGAAGATAAAGATCACAACTGTTTTACTTTTTCTTGCTTTGATTAGAAATGCATTTTATAGTCAAAGTTGCAGTAATGTCACTGTATGACCCAGAGAGAAGCCATGTCACATCCAACCCTGTGTTCTACTTCCACACCCTCATTATTCCCTCTACTTACAGAAAGAAAGAAAGCCTGGCAATTTTTCTTTGTCCCAAATACTGGCATTGTGCGTCTTCAAGGGAAAAATTTCGTGATGAAAGAACAACTTTCTATTTTGCACCTCCACAGCCACATTTTCTTACTTTTAACTTATTTCTTAACACCCACACCCCTCACCGCTATTACATTTGTTGTTCACTATTTATTTCAAATGCATGAAAGCTAAAGGTATCCATGCAAGTAGATACTTCTCATCTGAAGCGGTGCTATATGCACAATGGTGGCCCGGACATGGGTAACATAAGTGCTGTCTCCTCCAGGGTCCTGCCTGAGTTTGTCACTCTCTGCTTTTACCTTTCAGGGGGGCAGGACAGCTTTTTAATATGGTCGCCACAAAAATGGCACAAGCCCCCAAGAGACTTAGAGGTTTTTCCACAACACAGGTTTATGCTGCAGTTTCAGGCACTGTGGTGACAAGAGGCAACAGAAGCAGCACCAGTAAATTAGACTGAAAATCAGCAAGAGACTGAAAATGGAGCAGAGAGACAGGCAGGCAGAGCATACTGTACTTAAAGCTTCTCCATCAAGCAGGCTGAGTCTGTCAGCACTTCTAATAATTATGTCAAGATGGTTGAACGATCAAATTCTTTTGTTTGGGATGCACATGCAACCCAGAAAGAAAGGCCTATCTATCGTTGTCAGTCATAGAGAATATTTTGGCTGAACCCATAAAAAAATCAATAAAAATGGCAAGAGGACATGTTATACCTCCAAGTGAGTCCTCGCAGAGGACCAGACCAGGCCAGAAACTACTGCTAGAAGCATTTGTGAGCAGCAGTTGATGGATGCTGGGGCAGAGGAAAGCCCACCGTCTCCAAGCACTCCCACCACCAGCTATGTCATGCACCTCCTGGCTGGGCTGCTCTGGAAAGCCACCCACGCTGCTGAAGCCCTCTTTACCCCAACCCACCCCAGGAGCACACATGGACAGTGACGAACTATGAGGCCCATCTCAAAACCTGCCTCTCTGCCGCCATTATAAGCTGTGCCCCGACACCTCCGAGCAGCTGTGCTCCAGCCAAGTCCCCACAGCTGCTCTGAGGAACAAACGCAAAGGTGGCAAACTCATTTCCCATGCAAACAGTTGATTGATAAAACACTTCAGGTGAGAACATCATTTACTTCTGTCGCCAAGAGGAGTGCTTGCCTCTCATGCAATGACAAATGTCATTTCCACACATCCAGCAAACATGGTGCAAAGGAAATGTTTCAGTGCTGAGGTTTTAACACAGAAACTTTTGTAGCTTCACCACACAGGAGCCAGTGTTTCAGAGCTCAACAGAGCTCTCTGCGATTGCCTGAAACATAAATCTGCGGCCAAGGAAAGAGCACAGGAGGGATTTCTGCAAACACTGCCACGGAGCCACACTGACTGCTCACTGTAACCAGTGCTGTGCAACACGCAGCGCTCTTGCCATTACTTTTCCAAGTCTTTCTGAGTAAAGTCTTGTTAAAGACAAAAGATGAAGCTCGGCAGTCAATTTCAGACTCTCTTGTTAGAGCTTTTCTCTCAAGTAAGCAACACTAATGGGCTGCATGAAACTGACATGTAAATTGTATATTTGTCTGCTGTTTTACACCAAATTGTACAAAGTAGCAAGAGACTAGAAATTCAAAAACAGATTTCTAGAACTAGAGGTACTGTAAGGTCTGCCTTTTTTTCAAGCAACGCATCATTTAAAATATTTAAAGACTTAAAACTAAAATAAACACAAGTAACAGCAGGCAGTGTCTGGCATCAAGAAACTACTCACAGAGTGGTTTCAGCTCAGCAGAGATTCCTACAAGTCAGGCTACTCATGTTTAAATGAAAAAAAAATAAGGTCTTCCAGTGTACACACCTATATATAAACTTGTCAGTGTATTTTTTACACTGTAACCTGTGTAGCATCATTTTTACTATTGATATAGGTATAGTTGTCTGGTTTTGGCGTGCTGAATCATACAGTGCTGTGGACTAAGCACTCTGCTTTTCACGCATTTGAATATCAGCAAGATTAAAGACAAATCCTTACCATAAGAGGTAGGAGTTTATATCAGCCCAAGACCCCACATTTCAAATGCATAGTTAAAAAAATCCCACCATTATTTGAATAGATACGTTTGTGAAAATATAACTGTGTTTGCAACAACTGGTTTCCAAAGGAGTTTTACTTGCAATCTCAGTACCCTGAAAACAGGTATAGGAACTCATTTTGCACAGAACCGTCCCCATAGGGTGCACCACAGAAAGGCAACAGAGGCTCAATGGTAACACTCAATGCCCCCAAACAGACAGCAACCACACCACAGCCTTCAGAGAAATCCTCTGAACGACGAAAAGCAGCAAAGTAGCAAGAAAACTGGAAATGAGAAGTTCATTGACTGAAATTAGAACCTGCTAACACAACTTGCTTGTCAAATGAAGAAGTCTGCTTATACACACTATAAAGTTAAGCTAGATATTAAAAATAACTTGATTACACTCTCAAGCAAACAGGTAAAGAAATTAAATTCTTTTGGATTTCATATGGTAATAATCTATTGGGATTAAATACCTTAGTGTGTCTGGAACAGAAATCAGAAGTACAGGCTCTCAAACAGCATTAACAGCAAAAAAAATGTTTTGAGATATTGTTGGACATACATGTGCTTGGTACACCTCTCTCTGAGTCAATTTCCTGTATGCATTCCTTTATTTTACACGCTGAAGAGAAAATTTCTTTCTACCTCCCAGCTCCTTTAAGTTAAAGCTACTAGAGAACACGACGAGCAAAAGGCAGGGAAGACTGGAGTCTCCAGCTGACTTTTGCACGGAGTAGGAAACTTCACCAGCGGTTGCTACAGTTCAAAGAAGCGACTGACGCTATTGCTTTCCCCAGCCCTGGAAAAACATGTTCATCAACACCTTGTCTTAAGGAGAGGGAAGAAAAAGGCGGGGGATGGGCAAGGAGAAAACGTAGGCGATGCAATTCCCTTTAAGGAATCCTCTTTCTTTTCCTTTTTTATTTTTTCTCCTAAGGGGAATTATACATCTATGACCCCCTGGCCGGGTTAAAGCACTTTCAACCAAGCGGCTGCTCTCGACAGCTACCCGGGAAGCGCTGCCCCGGCCGGTTCCGCCGCCCTTTGCCGCACCGCGGAGCCGCTCCGGCGCCCAGAGCGGCGCGTTACCGTATAGGGCGGAGGACAGGGGTAGGGGTAAATAAATTAATAACCCGGGAATGCGGCGTGTCCCAGCCTCCACCGAGGCGGGAGGGCTCTCTCCTCCCGGCAGGCTTTACGGAGCCGGGAGGCACAAAGCTGCCGGTGCCGCCCGCCCGGCAGCGCATCCCCGGCGCCCGCACACATCTCCCGCGGGCGGCGGGGCACCGCCATCGCATCCCAACCCCCGCACCTCACCGCACCNCAAGCCCCGCCTCGGCCCCGCCACCGGAGGTGCGCGAATGCACGGGCACGGCCGGAGCATGGGCCCCGCAGCTGCCGAGGGGGGCACTCGTGTGGGACCACGCTGTATCCCCGCTGTGTCCCCGCGTCGGTACCAGCCGGGTGCGGGGCCGGGCTGTCGAGAAGCGCATCCCGCTGGATGTGTGCGCAGTCACACTCGCCTGCCCCTCCAGACAATTGCTCACTGTGTCCCGATAAACGTATTCCTGAAAATGTAATTTTCCTCTGGAGATTGTGGGCACCTGAAGCCGCTACGCCATTAGACAGTAATTCGTCGCTTTCACGTGTATGCCCTGATGGCAGCCGGACCACGCTGTCCATCCTCTTGGCTTGTGAAAGGCAGAGCTGTCAAACACACCAACACCTCAGCATTCAGCTTTCTATAAGGACATAATTCGTTTGCCTAATTTTAAACCACAAAACTGTTACACTTTCAACATTAAGAAACGCCCCGAAAATCACTGAAAGCAAGCACAGTGATGATACAAGAGGTGTGCTGGCCCACCTCCACTCTTACTGTGATATAAAGTACATATATTCCCAAAAAATACCATAAATATTTAAAAGTCATATAAAATTACAAAAGCAGATGTCAACCTATTGGAATCAGTGAGGATTTACACCTTGGAAATATTATATTACAGCAAAGGCATAATCCAAAACAAAAATTAGTGGTGAAAGCAAGATTCATGTATTTGAGATCCACCTATACAGGCATCAAATAGACACCTCATTTTTAATCCTAAAGGTCTGTATGGGCTTAACAGATGTGCTTTTTTTGAGCCACAGAAGAAAGAAAAAAGGGGGAAAGGAGAGAAAACTTGACCCGGGCGACTGCAGCTGTAAGAACTTGTGCTTTTATTTGGAACTCAGGGCAGAAATCAGAGCCTGAGTTATGCACCCAGATAATTGGGGGAGCTCATTCTTTCTGAGCCAGGCAGCACACATCAGGGACAGAGGTAGAGCAAGTCAAAGACTTGTGTCCTTCGTCTGAATGAGCTCCTACAACATACACCCAAGAAATTAGTAGTTGAGAACCGAAAATGTAATCATGCAGTTGACAATCGTGCAGCTGCAGACTATGGAGAAACAGCAGAGATCCTCCAGTTCTTAAGCAATTATTCTCCTGCCACCTCTGCCAGGCACACAGAGATTCATCACAGAACAAACAGCTTTTGAATGCAGACAGTATGACCACATTTATGCACACATCCATGAGCAGTCTCTGCTCACTCCTCCAAGAACAAGCTGCTGATCAAGTCACAAAGGTACGTAGATCTCATTAGCTGAAAGTGAGCAATGCTATAACTGGGATGACACTGCAAGAACTCCTAGTACTGCATATATCTTTGATTTGTTTGGGGTTTTTTAAACAACTTCAAGATATTTGGTTAAGAAAAATGATGATGGAAAAAATTAATATATCACAGCTATAGTTTTAAGGTAGAAAATAGTTTAAACAAACATTTCAAAAGAGGCCCTCAACTTCATCTCAGATTCAGAACTGATGCACAGTAACACTTGTAGTGAAAGATATAAAGAAAGTGTAATTACACAGCTGAAAAAAATAAAAGGAATTGAAGGATTGAGAAGGGATTAAATCACAAAAGGCATGTAGAACACACTTACTACCATCATCCTTGAAAGAAATTACAGATTTCTTCAATGAAATCTGAGAGGAAAACGACAGGACCATTAGGTATCATTTCAGAATACCGTGGAGATGATGTCATGGCTCCCATGGGTGGGACAGGAAGCAGATGAAGCTCCAGCCCTGAAATTCGAGAGTAAAATCAGCAGCTGACTGTCATGTACATACACAGTGCTCTGAGAAGTCACAGTCCAGCACCTCACCTCTGTCATAACCAGATCCTTTCACCAGAGGAAATACATAGGTCGTGAAACAGCCCTGTCAGGTAGAAACGTACAGACATAAAGAGGAGGGAGCAGCCAAGAGAAATCCCATGAGGCATTTTGTTATCAAAATGACATGTAAACAGTAGCAGGGAAGAATGAAAAGAATTGGTGAAACAACCCTGTAAATATGCAAGAATAAAAGGAAAGGAAATCCTTTTTTAGAAAATATATATTTCTAACGTATGAGGAACATGGGTTGAAAGAACTGATACAAAAAAAGCTCATACCTGAAAGTGCAAGCCCAGACTTGGACTAGAAACTTATACATTTTAGTGTCACTTTGTTTGGTCTCTTGAAGGCTAGTTTAATTTTTTGCTGTTCTTAGAAAATGCAAGCTTTGTCCCCAGAGAGAAAACAGAGCTGAAAACTACCCAAAACACTGCTTTCAAAGTGACAGATGTGGTCAAGACATCTCCTTCCCCCCAGAGGCTTCACTTCGACATTGGCTGATGGAAGGGAAAATGCTTGTGAAACTTCAGAACTGAGCTCCACCAGCTGTGCAGTGCCCAAGGGCTCTGTCTCGCCCTGCCTTCACAGACACTTGGGTTAGAAAGGCTACTTTGGTCCACAAATACCAACTTGAAGGCTTGAACTGGCAGCTGGTTGTTAGCAGGGCCTGCAGCAATCCTGATGCTCTTGCAATCTGTGCCAGTACTTACCCTCAAACCAAAATAATTTTAAAGAGTAACACAGGCAGTGTGTAATGTGTGAGTATGCCTGTTATGCTACAGAGGTTAACTCCAGAAACAATTCCTACAGGTGTCCCAAGAAACAGGCTCACATTCTTGCTATTGTTACCATTTGTTCCTTTGACTTTTATCAAGCCTTTTTCCTTTTCAGCTGCAGCATGGCCATTTCTTTGCAAGAAATGAGTCAGTTTAGTTAAGTAGGCGTGGAGGAGGGGAGAGAATTTTAGTTGTGGAGTTCTGAACGTGGGAGCTCAAGGAGTCTTCTTGTCCTAAAACTACAGCAGTAGTGATGAAAACAACAACAGGACCAACTACAAGCAGTCCTCACCTCCAAACGTAACTGTGAAATGTGATTTTATAACCTCATAATCAGTTGCCAACTTTTTTTTTTCCAGGCCCTCTGCATTTTCAACGGATCAGCAATAATATCTAGGATTCCACTGGCAGGTATTTGGGCCAAATCCTATAGGACTTCACAAAAGATAACAGTCTCCTGCATTTTCTGTAATCTCAATTCCTTCAGTGCCTCTTCCTTGGATGTTTGGAGAGTTCTTTTACAGTCTCAGTAACTCCCTGTCTGTATTGACTTATCTGTATCTGTCTCTTTCCTAACTGTCTGTAGGAAATCATCATGGGGTTGGCAAATACTATCTTCCCCAAACCACCACCAATTTTGTATTTCAAATTGCACATAGCTGGTGCCACATGGAATGGAAACAGAGACAGTTCCTTGCATTAGCAGCTCACCACTGCAGTCAAAGTGAGGGAGGTCTCGATCCAGGAAGCTGCCTTCTAAACCACAGAAACTTCTTATGAGAACTCTTCCACATCCTCTACTCTTCATTTCACTGTCTAAAAAACACAATCTGTGCTCCTGCTGTGCTTTACCTGTCTTTGAACTCATCTCACCTTGCACCTAGGCCTCTAAAGCTATTCTGTTATTCTGGAGTCCCACTAGAATACCTTTTCCACAAATGCTAAAAAGGAGAATTGTTGATCACATCAACTTCCTTCCCTAATCTGGTAATGCTTAAATTGTTCACTATACAGTAATTAAAACAAAAGAAAAATAACAAGATTGGTATGTGGAAAAACATGCGACAGAAGAAATTATCAACAATTCCCCAGCAGCAGTATTCCAAGAATAAAATAAAATAAAATCATCATGCAAGGATCCCAAGCCACTTACTTTAAAAAAGATCATAAAAATTTACTAACAGATGATAAAGTTTTGTCTGGGCAAAAGTCAGATAGTCCCCATGTATTTTCAATAACAGCAGTCATTAGTTATTTGTTATGAAGAAAAAATTCATTCCTCTCCTATTCTAGCTTTTCAAATAACTTCATTGTTTTATGAAGTTTGTCCTCTTCGCGTTACAGCAGTAATTCAAGTCCTGTGATTTCCCTGCCTTGGTCAAGTGGATGCAAACTACAGAATCAAATAAAAGGCTTGGGGTTTTTTGTTATACCATTGATCTAATTTATTAATGAAAGCAGTTACATTAGGTTCATCTTTGAAAGTAGGTTAGTAAAACACCCCTGAGTTAGTAAGTTATACCTATTTTTCCAGTTAAATTATTTACATTGTGTAATTTCTAAAAAGAAAATACTACTCTGAATTATGAATTCAACACATGTAAATATCTTACATGAATCAGGGCTGGCTGAAAATAGATGTTTGATATTATAGAATAATATGTACTAATAGAGAAATTAAACCTCCCTTTACAGTTAAAGACCTTCTTCAATTGCAGAAAAAGACCTTCTTCATATATATTTAATTTAGATGACTGAGGTTGTTTGAATTTGGCCATGTCAATGAAACATTAGAATTAAACTGGAATTAATTTGGGAGGGAGGTTCAAAAAAACATCAATATGAATGTGAAAGACCATCTGGAAATAATGTGGCATTAAAATGTGCATCACATTGCCTGACTTACTATGTATATGCAAGCCTGTAATAAAGGCCTCTTAAATACTTCAACCCTAATAAGAAATCTTCCATGGATAATTTATTTCCAAACAATCAGGCTAAATGTTACTAAAATTCTAGTCTCACTCTGAAAACAGTTTCTCTTTGGTTGCCTCTCTTTAATTTATCCTCACTCTGAGTTGCTGCCCCAGTCTTGTTATTATGGGTGTGATTCAGCACATTGCCGAGTGCTCCCCAGGGATGCTGAGCCCCACTGATTTCAGTGGATGCTCAGCACCTTTTGCTATTGAGCACTGAGTGAACCCTTTGGGCTATAGTCATAGTTTCTTTCCCAAACCACCCAATCAGAAATTCCTTCATTTTATTCACTCATTTATAATTATAACTATAAACAGCCCATATGAGCAAAAGATTAATAGTGTTAGCAAGCATTTCCAGGATATAATCAGCTGTCATCCCATAATTACTAACAAAGATTGAACGACTGGCTTTGAAATTACAAGGGAAGTTACATTCCTTTACTCAGATGGGAGCAGCAGGACATGAGTGCTCACAAAAAGCCATGCTAAGTTTTTGTCTGTGGTTCGTCCTTTGCCATTTATAACATGATTGCTTCAGCCTCAAGGGCCTATCGTGTGCTACAGTAGTTATTAAGCACCATTTGATAATAAATCCTGATGACCTGGCCTTAAACCAGACACATTAGATCTCCATCACTTGTGTTCTGGTGAACACAAAGATCTGATCCACATTTCTCACTTTCATTGCATTCATTTTTATGTGATTTATATAGGCAAAGAAACAGAGAATTAAATCCTACAGAGTAAATCCTGATCACAGTTCATCTTGTAAAGATACCACTCCTATCACCCATTAAACTATAAAATGCTTCTCAGAGCCTCAAATGAGAGGTGTCGAAATGCACTATTAATCTTAATGACTAATTTAAAGTGTTGCTTTTGTTATAATTTGGAGATGCAGAAAAGAATATAATAGAAAAGAAACTGACATTCTAAAAACTGGCAAAAAATAATTTTAAACATTTAGTGTGGAATTAATGGAAACTATTGGAAAAATGCTTTTAAGAAAACATTTCTGAAGCTGGGACTCAATTGGAGTTTTGTGTCTATCAACAAACCCTTGTAATGTAAAAGTGTTCCTCTGAACACGCCTGTTGTACGAACAGGCTGAAGTGTGTCACGTGTCCGACTGACAGAGCAGGGGAGCTCAGTATGTGTTTTACAGTAGTTGCCCTAAAGCCTACTTTTTTTGTGTGTGTGTGATTTCAGAAGCCTAGTGGAGAGTTCTAGAGTGGCAATTTGGGAAAACCGCTGGAGCAGAGAAGCATGTCCCACAAGTATTCCCCTACGGGAAGACATCAGATTTCATATTCTCTGTTACTGGAATGGTTTTGGTCAAAGTTTCTTTTCCTGTCCCTGCTCTGGAAGTTTTATGTCTCTTCTGCCTATCCAAAATGATCTCATTCTCTCCAGCCGACTTGTATAAGGAAAATAGAAACTGCTGTCTGACAAACCTCAATTTTGACAGGTATATCTTTTTAGTAATTTAGTTTGATTTATAACAAAATTGCCATTACGTCTTATTTTCTTCTTCCTGTATGACCTAAATGAGGAATCACAGCTGGCCTCAAGACAACCTCTGGCAGCATTTTGGGAGCACTGGATTCAAGAGAGAAAGAAAGGAGATGAGCTGGCCATTATTTTGCTGCTTCAAAGTCCCCTTGCACAGAGCTTTAAAGCTCCTGCTTTTCAGCAGGCAGCGTGTAAAAGAGCAGCCACAGGAAAGGTGAGGGAAATCTAAGACCCACAGATCTTTCTTGATTTAGTGGTTGCTCAAAATATTATGTGGTTTTGCAATACCTAACTATTTTGCCTCTTGACAGAAAAATCTTTTACAGGGAAAAAAGGTGGCCAATAAAAACAAGGTGTGGAAAGCAAAAATAGCATTTTTAAAGGAACAGTTAAGTACAGTTACCAGGAAAGTTGAGGTTGTGAACAGTGTCCCTGGCATAAGCAAGGAAGCAAGAAAATATCATGACGGAGCTTAGAGAATCTGTTTTCAAACCTAGAAACGTTTAGGAGCTTTACACCTTTAAGAGTGTTTTTTCTCATCATCTTCTCCCATCTTGCATTGTATGCACAGTTTTATTTGGTAACAGGGAATATGAAGGGAGGTTAGGTTCAGATCAGTAGTAAAAATTTTCTTTGCAGACCAGGGTCACAGCTTTTAACTCACACTCTTGTGCTTAATGAGTTCCTTCAGTGACTGGTAGGGCAAGTGAGAAAGTGAAACAAATTCAGACCTTTAACACTAAAATGTCCAGGAGCTACTGAAGCAATGAAGAAGTTTTAGTTTACGGGCTGCATACTGTGAAAGTGAAATACATCCAGTCTGGATGATGCTTCTCAATTGTAGTGGCCACTGCGCAAAAGCACACTTTTTTTAAGGCTGGGAGCTTGACTGTTCTCAGTTTACAGGGAAACGGGCACAGAGGAAGCAAACTGCAAACAGCAGCTCTGTATTCAAGGAAACTTACCTTTCTGCTGTTCATGGAATGACTGGAATACATTGAGAACTTCCAACAGATCCTTAAGAGGACTATTTTCAAAATATTTAGTAAGCCATCAGGACTCCTCAAATCACTATGTAAAGCTGTGGTGAGGTACTATTATTGCCACAGGCTATTCATATTACCCAGTTTTAAAGTTCACTCCCCAAGAAGTAATTGTGATAACCTCCCCAGCGTCCCAATTGAAAGGAATCACTTGGTCCTGAAACAAAATACAGTAATCCATCTCTACTTCATGGTTCACCATTCATGGCTTCAATACATCAATGGGTTTTTTTCCGCAGCTGTACTGGTTTACCCTATTTACCACTACTTTGCAGACTTCGCTTATCGTGGCATCTTTCTGGAACCAACCCCCTGCAAGATTCCAGGGATTACTGTATAATTTTTAAATTGGACCATGCTGAAAGTGGCATCCTGAGCCAGAGAGAGCACTATGACACAATTTCCAAAGCAAAGCAAAGACAACATAAAGGAAGGAAAAATTCCCCTCTAAATCAGAATAATTCAAGAAAACTCATTCACTGCTAAAGCCAGGCTTCTGCAAAATCTCAGTGGTTGCCTCTTCCTGTTCTTGATACTTCATGTATCTTTTTCAAGTCAGTACCAGAATGAAGTTTCTTGCTGTTTTAGGAAGAGTAGGCCATTTAATCCTGCTGTTCGTACCTTCCTTTAGCTGCTTATACGCAGTCCAGCTCGTTGTGTATCATTACACATTTGTCCTGTTGAATTATTATAAACAGTTCTCTAGTTATCAACTATAATTTTAGCTTTTTATTCCCTCTGTGCTCTAGGACTATATCTGAGAGAGCTGATGGTGTAACTGAATATAAGGTTCCATAAACAAACACTGTGCATTGGAACTGAACTGCACGTAGGCCATCCACACACTCTTTCCACTCTGGCTGGTTCTGCCTGCAGCCAGTTGGGAAAGATGTTTTGGCTGTGACTCCCCTGTAGGTTATTCCACATCAGACCAACAACCAATTGGAGTGAGGAAAAATCTACTAGTTAAATGTTCATGGTTTTCAGTCAGCTTGCCAAGATCCACAGATGAGATGCACTCCTTTTTTCTTCTGAAAAAGATCAGTGCTCCTAGGCTGACTTTCAAAGCTGAGCTGTTTGTGGGAGTCTGTACTCTTCACCTCTCAAAGACAGAGAACCTACTGCAGCAATTAAAACTTTGCTGCAGATCTGTGTTTGCTTTTCAGACTGTGCAGATGGGATATTAGGCAAGGACTTGCTTTACAATCACCGTTTATATAATTTACTCTTGTTCTTTTCATCCCAGAGAAAGCCTAACCTTTTTCTCATGGAATTTCTCTTAAGTGAGTCACAGAAGACAACTGCTGCCCAGGCACTCACAGGAAAAAAGGATTTATATTTTATGTGCATTTTTAGGAACACTATTCTGTCACACCATTCATCTCAATGACTAAATTAGGTCATTCCTTTGCTTTTTTCCCTTCTTTGCATTGTAGAGGAAAACAGACGTGATTTATCAGTCTCTCATTATGGAGGAGGCTTGATTCTGAATTTGTCCATCCACTTCTAACTCCACACAAACCAGTCTGCGATTCCCATCATTTTGGGGTTCCATACCCACAGAGCATGACTGGGCAGAGAAAGGCTTTGATACTTGGGTGATTAAATGTTTATAAAACACCTAATTTAGGTGAGAGCAAAGAAGCAGCAGCACTCTGTGATGAGGTTTTCCCATGATTCACTGAAAAATATTTGTCAGTAAGCAAAGATTCAGAGAACAGGTACTAGCAAATATGCTTTTTTTCTCTATGTATGCGGTGCCTAAGGTGCCTCTTCATGACAAGTCACTGGGGAACAGCACGTTACTGGCAACAGGACCAGCAGCCCCACTGCACAACACCCAGATCCTCCCCATCTGCCTTGAGATCACCCCCTATACCAGTGCTGTAGATAACTGCACCTTTTCAGTGGTGATAGAGGAAGTAAATACTACTTTTAAGGAGATGATTCCTAGGAATGCGGCTCAGCCCTCTACATACTTTAAACTTATGGAATAAATTCTTAGTCTTGCACCAAAACTCTTTTGTGAGTTGTCTATATAAACTTTTAAACCAAAGTAACCTTTTGCACTTGTCATCTGCTCCATTTTTAGCATGGAACGGATGGGACTTGGAAGAAACTGAGTTACTGCTCCAGAGTCACAGAAATCTCCAATAAACAGGGCATTGTATAACTAAATCTAAAATTATCATTAATTCAAGCACCATTATTTAGAGAATTCCATCATATATGAAAACATAAAAACCTTTGGTACGAAGGTCCTAGAATAACGTCAGTATCTTCATTCTACCTAGCTTCTTTCTTTTGGGAGAAAAGAATTATAGTTCTTATATTTTAAGATGAAAAAAGACACTTGATCGAGTGTTCTGACCAGAATGTCACACTCACTGCATTCGTCTTACATACACTCATATTAGAGCCAAAAAGGAATGTGCGTTAGATTGAAACATTTTGGTCCTCAGCAGAGTAAACTGTTGATGCCAAGCTGACAGCCTGCTAAAAGCCATCAACTATTAGTAGAATTGCTGTGGGAGTTTGTAGGAAGGCACTTGCAAATGCTTATCAATACAGATTTACCCCAACAGCAAAAGGACAGACAGCATCAGCTGTTGTGGCCTGGGTGGATAAGCCTTATTCTTCCTCCTAGCTGAAGAAAAAGCACCTGAATCAATATGAATTGTAGGGAGATAGCTCAGGAGCTATCTGGGGCAGAAGATAACCATCTCAGGGAAGCAATGAACTTTCAGGAATCACAAGTTTTCCAATTTTTACCTGGAATCAGGCCACCAAAGCACGTCTCCAAGGAAAGCACTCATCATGCTTGCTTACCCAGTCATTCCAGGCTGCAGATTGATTATGTTAAGATTTCAAGCCCTGACACTTTTAGCACCCTTCTCCTGCTTTTTCCCATTGTGAGCAGGTGTATTTGCATTTTTAAATGGTCAAATTCTAATCATAAATGTACATAAAAATCCACTTTAGTAGAGTGGTGAGTGTCCCCGTCTCCCATGCAAGAGACCAGGCGTTCAATTCCCAATGGGGAGGCAGTGGTGCTGTTTGAGAGTTGGACTCAATGATCCTTGTGGGTCCCTTCCAACCCACAATATTCTGTGAATCTGTAAATTAACCAAAAATCCCCTGATCTGTACCTGGATAGGAATACAGCCAACGCTCACTACTTTGCAGTTCCTCTCTCGCGGCTTCACTTCTTTGCGGGCTGATTTTTCCATGATAGCAAAGGTCTGTTTTGCGGGGCATTTGCAACTATGCCCGTGCTGTCAGTCATGAATATTCAGACAGTAATGAATATTAAAATTAGCCCCACCCACCATGCCACATGGACCGCCGGCAGACTGCTCTGCCTGAGCCATCCACCCCATGCTGCACGGAGCAGAGAGGCAATACCCACCCCAAGCGCAGCCATGCCAAAAAATGATTCAAGGTTCCCAGGTTTGAATACATTTTACTTTTTTTTTGATCCAGAGCCACACTGCAAGTACTGGCTAAGGAAGAGGGCTAGAGACCATTCCTGTTCCCATGGCAAGGCTAGAGAGCCACTGGGGACCCCAGCACTGCTCATTCCGTGCCGCAGCACCGTGGCCGCCCATGCCAGGGAGGGAACATGGTGGGTAGAGGTCAGAAGTACAGCACCACCCAGGACTCACTGCAGCGGTGGTGTGGGCACATGGACCTCCCCCCCCATGTGGGGGCAGAAGACCCCCTTCACATCCCTGACAAGTCACAGGGCGTGAGTAGCTTCCGGGAATACCCCACAGCTGCTCTGGGGCACAGATGGGCAGAGCAGGAGGCTAATTTGCATATTAATGAGCAGCTCATCTTTGCAGAGGGAGGGCTTTGTGGGGTGTGTGGNAATCTGTAAATTAACCAAAAATCCCCTGATCTGTACCTGGATAGGAATACAGCCAACGCTCACTACTTTGCAGTTCCTCTCTCGCGGCTTCACTTCTTTGCGGGCTGATTTTTCCATGATAGCAAAGGTCTGTTTTGCGGGGCATTTGCAACTATGCCCGTGCTGTCAGTCATGAATATTCAGACAGTAATGAATATTAAAATTAGCCCCACCCACCATGCCACATGGACCGCCGGCAGACTGCTCTGCCTGAGCCATCCACCCCATGCTGCACGGAGCAGAGAGGCAATACCCACCCCAAGCGCAGCCACGCCAAAAAATGATTCAAGGTTCCCAGGTTTGAATACATTTTACTTTTTTTTTGATCCAGAGCCACACTGCAAGTACTGGCTAAGGAAGAGGGCTAGAGACCATTCCTGTTCCCATGGCAAGGCTAGAGAGCCACTGGGGACCCCAGCACTGCTCATTCCGTGCCGCAGCACCGTGGCCGCCCATGCCAGGGAGGGAACATGGTGGGTAGAGGTCAGAAGTACAGCACCACCCAGGACTCACTGCAGCGGTGGTGTGGGCACATGGACCTCCCCCCCCATGTGGGGGCAGAAGACCCCCTTCACATCCCTGACAAGTCACAGGGCGTGAGTAGCTTCCGGGAATACCCCACAGCTGCTCTGGGGCACAGATGGGCAGAGCAGGAGGCTAATTTGCATATTAATGAGCAGCTCATCTTTGCAGAGGGAGGGCTTTGTGGGGTGTGTGGGGGGGAGACCCACAGTGCCGCAATAATCAAGGGTCGACTGTACTGCTGTGGCTGGACCTGAGCTGAGACACAAGGATTTATCTGTGGTGTCTCATGCCCTCTGGACGTGGTAGTTAATTGCCTTTGACTTTGCTGAGCTTTGGCTCAAAGGATTTTGAAGTCAAACGTTTTATAGATGCTTACATCTCATTACATCTTTCTGAAAAAATAAAAACTTGTGCATACTTCTGTGTGCAGATTTGTCTTGAGTTTATCTGATACTGAAAGCTTTTGCTAAATTTCACCACGTAATTACTGAAGTGCAAATCCCCCCAAAAAATGATTTGCTGTAAAGACTTTGTATTTGCAGCTTAAGAAGAGTTGATTAGCTGGTGTTTTTCTCTGGCACCACAGCATAGCAGCTTCCTCAGAGTATATAACCAACGGCATTTTAAACTTTTTCATTCCTTTTCTTTAATATGCACTTTTGCACAAATATTTCCTTCAGCTAAACTTACCACTTAAAACATTAAACACCATAAATGGAGGACAAACTACGTACATAAATTTGGTTGGTTTATTCAAGAGATTTTTACCTTCCTCTGTCTTGCACTCTTTTCTATTACCGAAACATTAACTAATTGCTCTTTTCCTTTTTTTTTTAATTTTTACGTGTGTTCTGCAAGCAGAGGTACACTCTTGTTCATTTCAATGGCAGGCTTTAATTCTTGCTGCATTTTAATATTAGCTTTCTACCTCTCACAGCCTTTCCAAAGTTTATTCAGTGGAAAGGACAGGCCACAGTGAGCCCTTGTCTGTGTTAACAACTTCGCTTGTATTTTTCTGCCTCAATCTGGCAACAAGAATAATATGGACATAAACAGAGTCGGCAAGTCAGCCTCAGTCTGCTGAAAGACCTGTATTTTCCAGGAACCACAAATTCTGGTGTCAGAAAAGTGAGACATTTGCTGACACAGTAAAGAAGTGTGCCTTGGAGACTGGGAGTTCGATTCTCACTGGGGAGGCAGTGGTGCCGTTTAAGAGTTGGACTCGATGATCCTTGTGGGTCCCTTCAAACTCACAATATTCTGTGATTTTGTTCGAATTCCCAAGGGCAAGTCTTGCTCTGTGTAATACTGCATGGCTGCAGAGAGCTACAGTGAGACACAACCTGAAGTACTAACTGGGCTTGGGAAAGATCATAAAGAATTGGAAAAAAATCGTACAGCATGTGAAGTCTGTTGGAGTGAGCTCCTCAATGACACACATGACAGCTCAGTTGTATAGCAGGGTATAACTACACAAAGCAATGCTTGTGCAAGTTCAGATACTTTAGGAGGTCGTGCTGTTCATATAGTGCCAAAAGAAAAAAATCCACAAATCCAGAAGGAACTGTATACTTACACAAGAGGGACTATACTTCAGAGCAGGAATGTGCAGCCAGGACCTTAATTCCAAAACACTACTGCACGTATGACTGGGTCATTTAAATTAGCAAGTTACCTTTTGTTTATACTTCTCTTCTTATGAATAGCTTTAATTATAGACTCCACTACAAACCTCACTCTCACCAGTTTGCTTAAGAGTTTCTACGCAGCATTTGCCACCCACCGCGCACTCCTGGGGCTCTGTGCCAGCTCGCTGCACCAGCACAGTGCCAGCATTGCTATACCAATACTGACTCCCAGCTTTGCATGCAGTTCTATGGCATGCAGTATTTGAACACTTACCTTTGAAAGACACCTTTGTCCATGCTCCTTCAAGTTGTGACATAGAGTTGCCCCGGAATTTTCCTGTTGCTGAACATCTCTGTGTCATTCCCCCTCTGTATCACATGAATGAACAGAGGTTCATGGCCAGAAGGCAGCCAGACAGACAGTACGTGCCCTGCACTAGCCCACTCCCCCATTGTTTTTGGCATGCATTTGCCGCCAGGGACTGACAGTGGGTTGTGGCTTTGAGGGTCCTGGCGGTGACAGCACCATGCGGGTTTTCCTCTGTGCTGCTCAGTCTCCCACCAGTGTCTGTGTGCCAGTAACTAGGTTCAATAACTAGGTCAGCTAAAGGTTAAACCAGCTGAGGCATGAGCAGCAAGTTAAAGTTGAAAAAAAAAAAAACCAAAAAGAAAGAAAGAAGGAAACATCTCCAAAGACTGGGTGGGGAGGAGGGGAGCCTGGAGCACATCCCCAGGCCTGCCTGGCACAGCTCTCTTGTCCCTCACCCTCTCCTCCACTGCCCTGCAGTGCTGACTGACAGTCACAGCAATGACACTGAGCCCATCTCATGTCTAGGGGGCTAAATGCACCTAAGACATTAATCAGTGATACTACACTAGCAATGAAATCAGCCAGTTTGTGATGTATTAATAACATTTTGCTTTCAGTAGTAAATTCTATCAGAAATTGTAGTCCAATTCCAAACTATACCATTTACCAAAGGCTAATGCAACTTTAAAGACATTATACAATACATATTTTGTCTAAGTATTCTAAATCAATCATGGTTTAACATACTTGCATGCATTTTTTTAAATTTTCCTAGTGGTGCATAATTGCATTTCAAGCTTAGGATTTTGCCACTTGGGTGGGAAAGACACATCTAGCTTTCCACACTCATGTAGGGAATGCATACTTTGGTGATACTGTAATCTGAAATTCTTCCACTGAGAAAATCAGAATGACATCTAAGCAAACCTCTTGTGGATCTCAGAGCCAGGTTTTTAACAGTGAAAAAACAAATTCTGTGCTAACACTGCCACCCATCGAGAAACAGGAGACAGAGTCACTGTATATCCCTGTTTTCACCTCCTCTCACTCTTTGAAATGCAACAATGTTCCCATCTATGTTTTCTTGTCACTGCTGTCTTTAATGACATTATGTTGTCAGGTTAAAAATGCAAATGAACTAAAACTAAGGGATA
Organism: Pitta sordida; assembly: GCA_013390025.1. Taxonomy (NCBI): domain Eukaryota; kingdom Metazoa; phylum Chordata; class Aves; order Passeriformes; family Pittidae; genus Pitta; species Pitta sordida. The sequence goes on from WEKX01002983.1 coordinate 158,167, forward strand.
GGGCAAATATATCTATAAAAGAGAAGACAAATTCTCTCCAGAACAAAACCAGAAATGTGTGGAAGTCTCCCTGTGAATGGTGACAGCAAACTACACAAGCATAGAATGTGTAGGGATATGTATCATGGAAGTACACATAGAGCCCTGACCTAACCCAACAGAATTCTCCACTAGATGGATTCTTCCCCTGACCCTTGGAAAGCTGCACTTTTTTTTGTTTGTATTCTCTCCCTCTGACCTCTTGCTATTTTTTGTGGGTGTTTTTTTTAACCTCTTGTCTCACTGATGCAACCTGTACCCGTTTCCTTGCCCTGGTTGTGAAAGGTTCCCTTATCTCCAAGTTTCTCTGGTTCCATTCATCCCTGAATCATGCTTTTACCTTTACCATTTATCAATTTCATACATACTCCTGTCACAAATTATAAATATCTGTATCATACAACATCTATTACTAGTCAAACACATAAGCCATGCTATTTTTCAATAAACTCCCTTGAATAAAGATTTGCTTTTCTTTATTATCACTTACATTTCCAATGAGTTACCCCTGTATTTACAGTAAATGAGCTAAGTTCAGTTCAGGAAAAACAGTTCCTTTCTCCTTCCCTGACTCACTTTTTGTCATGCAGACCTACTCCCACTGTCAGATTTTGGTCACTCATTCTTATTCTTGTTAGTAAAATCAACATGAGGGACTCGAGGGATGTAAGGGCTACCCTTGGGTCCCAAGACCTTTTTATGATCTTTGCAAAAATGCATTAAAATGTTTTTATAAGACCACCTGTTACACAATGTACTTTAAAACAATGCTCCTCTTCCAAGTAGCAAAATTATTATCTCTCTTCAATTAGCAAAAAGCCAATCTGCTTATGATAAAAGGAGTAAATTACTTCTCCCCCCCGCCACCTCCCCACTTATAATTTTGTTTTCTGGAAACTGGACTTAACTCTGCTTTTCTACTCAGAAACATCATTCAAATTATGTTGTTTCTATGTTACATAGACTCCAGGGTTTCATTCATCTCCTGTTCAGCTGGAAATGAAATACTTACAGGGATGATACAGATGGAAAGGTCATTAGCAGAAGTAGGGAAATCCATCTGCAAATCTCACTCTGTAAAGGTTTTATGTAACAGCTCAATCACACTGAGATGCTATTGAGTAACAGGCAGCATGCAGTCTTCTAATACTTTCCAAAGCCTGGATTTATGGATAGGGGGATAAATCACTGTATTGCTTATATGAAATCTTATGGATGAAGACTGAAGAGTTCTAGTCTGGTGATTTATTAAACACAGATGCTGTTATTGGTTCTTTCAAAATGAAGAAAAATAGCTCAAAGAGTTTTTTATTCTGCATTTTGCACAGTTTCAGAAATCAGGATCTCCAGAAGCTCTTAGAAAGTTTAAGAGCTAAGCCTTTTTCATCTGAGTAGCAACAGAAAAAAAGTGAGATTAGAAAGGTGGCATATTTTGGTTAAACTAAACAGTTGCTCCTTGATAGCTTTAGTTAGAATTTCCCATGCAGTATTTTGACCCTGATAGGCGACTGTTTCACACAACAAAGTTTATGAGCTGTGTAACCAGTATCAGAGTTATCCAGTTACCCAACTAACTGAAAATTCCTCTAGTCTAATGTTCTCTCTGTCCTTTTATGATCTGAGGTTGTAGAACTTTTTTCCTGTTCTTACCACAATTCTGGCAAATCTAAGACGCTCAGCTTCCACTTCTTACTCCTTAGCTGGATTCAGATACTTATTCTCTTGGGTTATCTAATTCTTCACCTTATTTACTGATTTTGTTACATACATGGTAAAGGAACAAGCCATAATAATCTGACCACTTGACTTAAGCAGTACCAATTGTTTTGAAAATAATAGTAATAATTAATTCCCTAAGAATAGCACTGATGAACCAAAAATGCACCTCCAGTAATTCCACGTACAAGGCGCTTTCGTAGCAGAAACTAACTTTAATAAAGCATAATATACAATTTTGCAGGCTTTCAGAACAGTCTGGACTGCTGCTCCAATTCTGTACAATTCTTCCAACATCACAAAGAGTCCAGGTATGTAGCAGCAATGGCACTTCTCTCTTCCTCTACTTTTTGCCTGGCCAGGAGCAATTAATAAATCGGAACTACTGAACTGGATCCCAAGAACTGCTATATGCACACCTCTGTGTGCTGGAGTAAGAAATAGAAACTTTATCCATTGCTTGGACATGTTAATAGAGCTATACATGCTAAGAAACAGACCTGCCATCTCATGCGTCAGCTTTTGAAGTGGAGTTGTTCTGTTTATTATTCCTGCACCCTCATACCAACATATTTACAATCCATGAAATCCATGGCCTAAATGAGGAGGAAAGAGAACTGAAGAAACTAACTAGCCAGTTTTTCCTTGCCTCAGGACACTCTCATACACAAAGCAATTACTAAAGGATTACTAAACAGAAGCAAACACAGACATTTATATTTCCTGTCTCTAAAGTTCTGTTGGTGAAAACATAAGGCTTAAGTTTCAAAACAGCCTTAATCAGGAAATAGGTACACTCAGGAGGAATCATATTTGACAACATATTTATGACTAGATGTGGTGGGTTGATCATGGCTGGATATCAGGTACCCACCAAGCTGCTCCCCCTTCTCACCTGGACAAGGGAGAGAAAATAAGATGGAAAACTACTCACAGATTGTGATAAGGCAGCTTAGTAGGGAAAAAAAAAGTTTGTGTTTGCACAAAGAATAAAAGAAAGTAATTTTATTCTCTACTTCCCATCAGGAAGCAATGTTCAGCCACTTCCTGAGAAGCAGGGCTTTGGCACAGACCAATTGCTCTGGAAGGCAAACACTGTAAAAAACTAACTCCCTTCCTTCCTCCTACTTTTCTTAGCTTTTCTACATGAGCTGACATCATATAGTATGGAATATCCCTTTGGTTAGCTTGAGTCAGCTGGCCTAGTTGTGCGTCATCCCAGGCCTTTGACGGGGTGGAATGTTGAGAAAACCACTGATGCTGTGCCAGCTCTTCTCAGCTGCAGCCAAAACACTGATGTGTTATCAACACCTTTCCAGCCACCAATGCAGAGCACAGCACTGTGAGGGCTACTATGGGGAAATGAATTCCACCTCAGCCAGACCCAACAGACTGGACTAATACAATTTTACAGTGATTTCAGATAGTTCTGTTCACATGTATTACTTTGTTTTGAATGTACGTATTTGATAAGAAGTTGGAAACCACAGAATGTGACGACCAAGGCAAAACTACCAAAGGGCACACAGGGAAAGATCAACACCTCTTTATTATGCTCACTACTAACATTAATATTGAATACAGAAGTAGTCTTTTTTAGGCATCAGTGTATTACTACAAGTAGTTATAAACAACTGTCATAAGTAGTTACTTTATGATTCCAAATTTTTGGGGAAAAAAGGTTGCTATATGTGTATTTTTATAAATCACAGTATTGATCTGTAAAGATAAAGCATTCTTATTTTAATACTAAAAATTATTTCACCATAGTACAAAAAAAAAGAAAAAATTAAAGTTTTTGGCTTATGCAACTATAATATGTACATTTCGCACATTCTTACTGGAGCTTTTCAATTCACTGTGAAGTTGCGAGATCCATGTTCTTCTTTCTTCTATATTAAACTTCTAGATTTCATTACCAAACTCCCGATCGCTGGTGCTTATCACTACCATGCTCAAAAAACATGAAGTCCTTAGGGGTAAAAAAAAAAAGCAAACAAAACAAATACTTCTTTATGTGGTTCTTAGGTCAGAGATCTGGCTGCTTTGCAATGTGTTCACCTTCCCTCTCTGAAACCTCAAATGATAAGAAGGTGGGAGTGTCTTTTGCCATACTCAAGATTCCTGCCCTGGCTTTGCTCAAGTTGACTCAGCCCCTTTCATTTTACCTCAAACTGGAGTNGACCCCATCACGTGGGTGTCTCAGAATGGAATACATCCACAGACAAAGATGGTGAAAGACCAACATGGAAAGTTTTCATTTATCACTAGAAAGAGCTATGCTTCCTTTACTCAAGATTCCTGCCCTGGCTTTGTTCAAGTTGACTCAACCCCTTTCATTTTACCTCAAACTGGAGTCCATTGTAATAGGTTAGTTTATACGTGTGGGCCCCATTTTCTGCACAGGAACACACACAGCTAAACAAAACCTGGCTTGTGCACAGGGCTGTTAGAGGCTGGTGAGACCTTCCCAAACTCAAGCGCTTTACATTCCTGCTCTCCAGCCCTGTCAACAACTGCTGCAGAATTGCAGAGGTAAGTGGAAACACAAGTGTGTTGCACACTGTTTTCAAAGAGCACAGAGAACTGCACTAACAGTATTGACACAGCAGAGTCTGAGTGCAGCTGAGAAGTGCTCTAACAAGTTCAATGTGCTTAGCCTCCACAGGAGTCCCGCCATTTGGAAATTATATCTCTGAGAGCATTTAATCCTGCTCAGTTTAGTGCTTCAACATAGTTCCAAGGAGTTGTGAGGAACTGGCTGCAGCATTCAGCTGTCCACCAGTTCAGCAAGCTGCTCTGGCTTTGGATGGGTCTTTAGGCTATTGCTGATCTGAATTTTTCTGATTTCGCCATCTACACAAATCTGCTTTCCTCTGCTAATGAGTCTGTAAGGAGTCTTCCCTTTACAAGGTTTTTCAATCCCATCACGTGAGGCTTTTCTTAAATACAATTAGTACTTCATGTAGTCTAGAACAAGCTAACTATCTAAAAAAATTCTCTGTTGCAGTTTGTGGTCAGTTTTACACACTGTTCATAAGCTATCACTCATTTTATGAAGCTCAGGATCAAATCCTTTACCAGCACAATTTGAACATGAAGATGAAACCTTTAGTTTCTATTCAAGTATTAGTGAATTATAGACTTACGATAAGGAAGCAGGCTCCGATCATGACAGCTTTCATTTTCACATCAAGGTCCATTGGGAATGTGATTCCAAAGTTATCTGCATCTGTAAAGGCTTCTTTCACAAGACCAGTCCACTGCTTAGAAATCCTCCCAACAGCAGCAGTCTCATCCAAAGACTTCACCTAGTTGAATATAAAATTAAAACACCATCATCAAATTTGTCATTCATAATATTTCCAAATCCATTTAATGATAAGTCCATTTGAAAGCTTCAGACTGTGTTACAAGAATTAATGCAGTTATTGAACGTTTGTATCAACATTGTGTTTCCTAAAGTTAGGTTCACTCTTCTGGGTAATGTAGAAGATGAGTGTCCAAAATAAAATATTTGCTTTAGTAACTATTTGCAACATTATTTTAAATATTAAATGGTAGACTAGTATATCTACCAAAAGGGCCAACGGCATCCTGGCCTGCATCAAGAATGGAGTGGCTAGTAGGTCAAGGGAGGTTANTGATACTGTGATCTGCTACTTAATGTGCATTAATCACTGCTAACGTAAAGTGAAGGTTGCAACTCTTCAGTCATACAAGTTTATATTTTAGGTCTAAATTGTCTTAATAGTTCATTGAATGATTATTAAATTATTAAATAAGACATGTATGAAGTAATTTTAATAACTACCTGATGCAGCTGAGAATAATATTTTTGTCAGGACCTAACATAATAGATTAAAAAAGACTGCTCCTCAATATTTTAATTAAGTGATTTGTGTGCAGCCACAGGATATCATTCCCACTGATTACAGATGAGCAGCTTGACGACAATTTCTGAAATTTTGTCTGGTTTATCTAGAGCAATTTAGATATCTAGAGAAGTGAGTTGATTATACCAGCATTAAAAGATTATGTGTTAATTACTTAATATATACCTATTGACTGAACTGTAGTAGAAGTTGAACTACAAACTACTACCAAACTACTCTCTGAAAATAGATACATGAAAATAATTTTTAGCATTGCATACCTCAAAATTTATATCCTCACAACAGCTGCAGACAATACATGGGCCAACAATTTTCAGTACATCCATTTTTTTCTCATCTTGAATGGTAAACTTTGGCAGGCAGAGATCCCAGTTCTGGATAACATAACCAACTGTTGTTCCTGGAGGTGCCTGAACTTCCAGCTTCACAGGATAGAGAAAACCTCCAAGTGAGTGTTCATGCTTTGATATGCTCATGAGACAAAACCACACTAATACATGAACAAAACAACAAATTATTTTTCCACAACAATCTGGCCTTTTAATGCATGAAGTTGCATAGTAGTTTCTGTGAGCATTTTCAGAATACTGCACTCAAATTGCAAACCTCAAATCCAACTTTTCCCTTCAAGAAAACAGTAAGAGACTCCTCAGACTGTGGAGCACACAAGCCATGCATCTACAGTAAGTGAAAGAAAGGCAGTAAGCACTCCCAAAGTGAAAACATTATAGAGTGCAGCTACTACAAATCCCTCAGTAAGAGTTCTAAGTAGGCCAGATTTAAAGTTGCAGAAGGTGATTATGTTAATATTTAAAAAACTCATGATCTCATGAGTTGAATTTCACTATACCTTTCACAGCTGTAAAGTGGAAACTCTAGCCGTTAATTTAGGAAAGCCATTTTCTTACTCTTCCATTCCAAGTCCCTCTCCAGTGCAGATTTCAGCAGTAGCCACAAATTCCCTGACACGCTGTTGAATTGGGTTTTTCATTACCATCAGAAGTGTCCAGTGAGTCCAAGCGTAGCAAGTGTAACACTCTCTTATTCCCAGACAAAGGACCCCATGCTCAAACTTCATAGATCCCTCTTCCCACAACTTACAGGCAAAACCTGGCTTCTTTTACCTCACCTCCTGATTCTTAAAACTGCACAGGAGGTCCATGACAGGCATTGAGAAGAAGCAACTCACCTCCTGCAAACAGCAGGGGCAGCAGCACGAAGAACACCGGAGAGGTCTCTGCAGTGTTATCACCTCGTGGCCTAGGTTGTCTATAATCCGGATGGTAAAGGCTCGTGATGGTCCACAGCAATTCCTGGTGAGGCAGTCAGTGTCCTCTGCTGCAAAGTACACTCGCTGCCCCAGTGCATTCTTGAGTTCATATTTGTTGCTTGTTTCAAAGCCAGTAAAAACTGAAAAGCGGGAAAAGAACTGTTAACACTTCTGAGGTGTGTCTGGTCAGAAACCTCCCCTGCTAACTGCACTTGCCCAGAGCAAGCACAACAATTATCATCACACATCGTGGAAAGTTGTCAGGGAAGAGCTGAAGGGATGAGACTTAAAGAGACTTGTGAATGTGGGGCTGAAGTCAGAAGACAGCACAAATACATTCAGAATGAGAGTGCCACAAAAAAACCTCACAGTTAAGATTCACAGCAGCACACGTCGAAAACAACAAGAACCAGGAGAGAAATTTTAATTAATTTCTGTAACAAATGAAATCAGTCTTTTAAGTTTTGTGGAAAGAAAATGCAGCAACATTAGGCGTCAGCTGAGATGTATGGTCCATTTTATTTCTTCTGTTTGAAAGACACTGATAAGACGATTTTGATATTCTTGAGTAAATGGAATTAGAGGAACAGAAGAAAAGCCATCCAGTTTGCTAAGACAGCAGGATTGCATGTAATCATGAACAAAGCCAGATGCCAGTCTATGGAATCAAATGGGATACAACAGGACAGATCTTTAAGTAGGAAAGAGAGGAAAGTAGAAATTTTTTTGAATTAGTAATAATATTACAAATGTGTGATTTCATCTACAACTAGATATCAACACTGTTCAGTTTCATTGTTGCTTATCTTTTGAGATATAGAACCTGCTTAAAATCCTCTTCTATCAATTTCTCCTTCCTCTCCTCCACAACCTCTGCAGGAATTGAGACAGGTAATAAAGGCCAGAAAGAGAAAGATGACGACCCACCTTAAATACATAGTCTCAAAGAAATTCTAAACTTTACTCTTCTTGGGATTATTACATTTAAATACTTCATACTTACTCTCAAGAAGTTCAATTTCCTGATGAATTAATACCTGGTCAATCTGTTCAGGGTTCAAAAATTAAACAGAATAAATAGTTAACAAGTTGTAACTAACTGAAATGTAGCTTTAAGAACCACTGCTGTTCTCACTTCAGAATCAAAATTTATGGATCAACACATTGCCTAGAGGCAGACCATTTATCAGTAAAGCTGGAGAGTAGCTCACGCCCCTCCTTGTCCTAATCTCTGCCAGTCCAGCAGAACAGTGTTCCAGAACACTGTAGGAACCGTACCCGAACTGGTCTGGTTACAAGCACACAGGGCTAACATGCGTGTGCTCCTTTTAAGGCCTCTGTGCCTGACAGAACTCTGACATCACATCCCAGAGCCTCCATACAGACAAAAGCAAGAAACTGAGACATGTTAGAGCAGAAGTTCAGCTACTGCTCAGCTCTGAGGGAAATTCAGAGAAAATCAGCTTCTCCTTACACCATGACTTTTTTTTTTTTTTTAGCAATTTTCAGAACTGGTAACAATATGTCAGTGTTAATCTTGCCAGTGATGAGATGAACTATATTTTACAGTACAATGACACATTCTGTAATGTGGAAACAATTCTTATTTTGCTATTAGCATTCTTTACATTGTGAAGTCTAACTAGCGCCTCTACTAACAACATTATGAAGAGCTGTGAAGAAAGCATCATGTAGAAAATCAAGTGCCTCTTATGTGCCACAGTTGCCCATATGATAGATATTTATTGTATGTATACATCATGCCAAATCATGTTGCATTTCACAAACAGCAGCTTCAGAAATGGAAGGATGTGTAATAGTCCTGTGTCCCTTGTCCTTTGGCTTGAACAAGTGCTACAGCCGTAACAGGCACCTCCACACTTACACTTGCATCAATCACATAACAAAAAAGCACCCCAAGAGCAGCAACCCAGACAGCTGCAACATAGACAGATGCTGTATTTATGTTTGTCATGGATGCAGGCTGCTTCTCAGGCTCTCTGGAAGGAGGAAAGGTGCAGGTACCTGTGTGAGGTATTCCAGTCCAGGAGGGCAGTTGGGAATAGAAGGAGGGATAGGCATCCAGATCACTCCCCCCACAGGGGGTGGGTTCTGGAAGGGTGGAACAGCCTGTCCCCCTGGGAATCCCACGGGCTGTGTCTGGAAGGCATAGCTCCCCGCACCTGGGACATTTGGCATGGTAGGAGAGATACAGTTATGAAAGTTAGATGTTGGAAAAGAATTGCCCCATTGATCTTCAAAAGGTTAGTTTATTCATTATTTTGAACTATGAAGATCTTTATACCTTATACATTTCAGTTATGACTCCAACAACTTTTGTGAAGGAATTTACATTGGATTGGGAGGTTCTAATGCCTCAGACCAAACCAAATCAATAAATGCATCATTCTTGAATACTGCAGAAATTTCATTCACATGAAGACAGGCAAGTCAGAAATTAGAAATAAATAAATGACGGTTATTTCTACGTAGAGAAGACAAAATACTTAAATTACATGTAAAGCATTCACAAGTTGTCAGTTGAGTAAAAGAAGAATTTTAAGACAAATTTTTCCTGGAATTATACCTTCAACTTATGCGATAGAGAATGTCCGTTTAGCACAGTTCATCTGCAGCTTTCGAATCAGGTGAGTGTGATTTAAACCTGCACTTTCCCATTTATATTCTCCATCAAAACCCCGGAAATACACAATAGCCTCACAGAGGAGGTGTGTAGTAAAGGAGGAAATAGTCCCAATTTGTGAATGCCAACTTGTGAATACCAAGTAAGCGTCCAGCTGATGCTGAAGAGAAAACAGGAGCTCTCCTGAAGCACTGCAGGGTGTTAAGTGCTCAGCAGCCCAGCAGATGGCACAGGCAGCACTACCGTGGTGTCGCGGCCCATCCCTCCTTCCCCCTGGGCTCAGAGCCCTGCCTCCCTCCACCAACACCACCCTTGCCACTGGAGCTTAAACTCACATGTGGCCAAACCACTCACGTCAGAGAAAAATCCACCCTTTGGAACTACAAGATCATTTATGTCTGAGCACAGGCTTTGCACATAAACTACTGCTATTCTGTGCAAGTGTGTGCACATACAATTATTCGAAATAAAAATGCTCCTATGACCTTCCTGACACAGGCAGTAAGTGCTCATTCCTTGCTGAAGCCAACAGTACTTACACACCTCTGACTGCCTTGTCACAAGATTTACAAGCTTCGACTTATGAACAACGCAGTAACTTAGGCCAAAAATCTTGCATTTTATCTATAACATATGGTTTGAGCCTCATTATTAGATAGTGCACACTGTGATTTGGTTCTTCAGAAAGCAATCATTGGCAGAATGAGAGAAGGTGCTTTGGAGTGTTGCATTTTGAATGTGGAGCAGAAAAATAAGACAAAAGAGGAGAAAAGTAAGTGAGGGAAAGTGTAAGGCATAACCACATGCTAAGTACAGCAACAGACTATGAAACAGGATCAGAATAAGTGGACCAGCAGAACTGCAAGAGAAAAGTAATTCTTTTTCAGTTCAAGATTTCTTGAGAAAAAGAAAGTGAAATACTGAAATAACATGATAATTGAAAAATCCAATCATCAGTAAGAAGCTGCCACACCTTAATTGCTTTGCATCAGTTAACATCTCTTGCAAACTCTCCACAGTGACTGCAAAGGAACATCTAAGAAATTAAAAGAAACTCTGTAGAATTAATAGCTGAAAAGTAAATTGGATATGATCACACTTGTACAACCCCATCATTCCCCATGCTTATTTCCTAGCGGTATCGCAGGTCTGTAACCAAGAAACCTACCTTGGTAAGTCCCAGGGACATGCTGAGAGGAGCCATAGGGGAGTACAGGTGCTGTGGCAGGTGGATGTTCTGGAAGAATGGAACACATACTCTAAGTATTGACCAATTCCTCCTACCCTAGGGTGAAAGATCCCAAACACTGCCTCCTTTTCCAGGGTACACACATAAATTAGGCAGCTGTTTTCTGTCTAGGAAAAACAACAGTATACCTTAAAGGCATTCTGGTCCTTAAAGTGCAGAAAAGAGGCATGAATTCCCCATGATGTCATCAAGATGTCACAGAATCATTTAGTTCAAAAGGGACCTCCTGAGATCACCTAATCTAAGACCCACGCAAGAAGGATCAGTTCACTCTGTCTGGACTAGAAGAGCCTTTAACTCAAAGCATTCCCAGGAAACACAGACTGCCAGCCAGTGGAGAGCATGATAATGAGCCAATCCCCTCTATGTAAAACATCTTCCATCTTTTTTGAGTTTGGACTATACTAATGCCTCACCAGCAGACTGATAGGATTATGAATTTTAGAACATTTACCAACTTCAGTTTTTAAGCCAAAATTCAGGTTAATACTTTTATTTAACTTAAGAAATCAAAATCTGAAAACATAAGCTCTACGTTTTGTAAAAGGTTAATTTTAAAATGCAAACAATTTCAATTTAAAGTATTCATGCATATTTCAGGCAATTAGAAGGTAAACTTCTAGCTAAGCAAAAATTGCTTGAACACCTCAGAAGGACCCATGCTACCTCTGATGTTAATAAAATACGCCATTTTGTTTATAATTTAACTCACCTTGCATTGCTGTGGATCTGCTTAGAGTAATTCTGCAAAAGAACATTTTTATTTCATGACTTTTTAATATATAATTTCACAGAAGAGTTATTCAGAGTTCTCTATAATTGATAAAATATATTTTATCAAACCTGCCTAAACCATATGGGATAGCTGAATTGCAAATACATACAAGGTAAAATAACCCAAAATATCTCAGGTTCCTTCGAAGCTATATCTCCACCATCACATAAAACTGAATTATCTATTCCTGCATTCATGGTATCCTGAAATCATCCTGACTCAGAGGAAAGCATTCGGATGTGGAAGACTCCACTGTGTAGCCATTCAGAACCATTATGCAATTCATATGAACAAATTGCTGCAGTAATTTTGGAGCATCTCGTTCAGTGTACTGATGCTGACTGCAAAACCTGCTGGGGTAAATCCAAGAGCAGCCGTGTCACCATGCTACCACCTATTCAATTCCGTAAACTATTCCACTCCTGAAGCAGTACTGTTAAATATCACCTATGCAGTTTTTGCCGTCACACAGTGACTAAGGTGTGCTTGCCCAGAGCTGCCAAGCAGATAGAGCACCATGAGTGAAAGGGCCAACTGTCTGTCTTTTTCATTCTACTCTTCCAGGCTGCCAAAAGGAGTTAATAAACACCCCCAAAAAAACCACCAAAACCCCAAACCCAAGGACAAAACCCCAAAACAACAAACAATATAACCACATTAAAAAAACTGCAAACCACCAAAACAAAACAACCAACTGAAAGACTGTTATATTAATTTTGCTTTAAAACTCAGCATGAGTATGACTTTGCAAACAGAGAAAAGAAAAACAGAAAAAAAAAGAAAGACAAAGGAGCCCCACTTGAGTCGGCAGGGTGGGATGAAGTCTGAAGGAGTAAGGTGCGACCCCAAGGGAGGAATTCCTCTGAATCAACCAACCAAAGAAAACCACTCCCCCCTCCCCGCTCCCAAACAAACAAACAAACAAACAAAACATTCACTGGTATCACAGTATCACAGTACAGATAAGGCTGGAAAAGACCTTGAAGATCATCTAGTCATACCAGCAACAATCTTGAGAGTTCTTTTAAGTCTCAGGGGTAGTGAGAGAAGTAAGGTCACAGCAGCAACTATTACAGAGAGGTCCAGAACAGTCGGGGGATCTGTTAAGTCGAAGTAAAAAAAAAAGAATGGTAAAGGCACTCCTTCCTAATAGAATCAAAAGCTTTAAAATAAAAAATAAACCTAGTTATTCTTTAAAAATAACTGTGCAAGTTAAACTACGTAGTAATATATTTCATCTGTTATGGTTCTTCAGCTCCAAGAAGAGGGTCGTTCAAAGCTGGCAGGGAAACCGAAACTGAAAGCAGGTCCGTTCTGCCTTCCCCTCCCAGAGTGGAAGCAGATGTCATGGGAGGATGTTTACTGGTTCTGGGGTATCATGGAAATAGCTCACTTCCCAAATCGTACATAACATCATCTTTGTTTAATAAATTGCTCTTAAAATGTTCCTTTTTTAATATTTTTTCTACTTCTACTTTACTAACAAAAACCACCATCTGTTTCACAGAGTTTAGTTGGATTCTGGTTATAGAGTAGCTTGGAATCTAGTTCCCACATGAATGCAGGTTAAGAGAAAGGTAATAGGAAATAATTTTAAATTATACAGTTGACTTCAAAATTGGAAAGACCACATCCAAGCTACTGAAACATTGGTTTAGGTTGGACTTAAAACTTGTTTTCGCAGTTTATAGTGCAGAGTGACAAGTTTAATATATGACTACATTAAATATTTGACAAAACTACCAGCTTGTAGGAATACACCACAAATTAAAGAAAAATAAAAAATGTTTTTTAAACTAGCAAAAGATCCGTTTACACTGTGAGATGTTTCAGTTACCTGAGCTCCAATGAAATACTGACAATTACAATTTCAGTAAAGGGAGAGTACAAACAGAATCACATGATTTACTTAAAAGAAAGCCTTTATAGTAGTCCAGAATTTTTAATTGTTCCTACAACCACACATACATGACACTGTACAACCTAGGATTTCGAAAATACTGATACACTCTATAGCTAGAAAAGTAACAAAGATTTTATAAACCTCAGTCCCCACTTCACCAAACACAATGCTAAAGACAATAGACATTTAATTAAAATTAAATTGTTTCTATTTAATTGTTTCTATTTTTCCACTGCATTTACCTAGACTCCCACTACCTCAAATTCAGTCACCAAGAGTAACACATATCATGTCCTGCTTTTCATCTGGATAATTTATAAAGATAAATTGTGCAATAACATAAAAGTTTGAAATATCACATGAACAGGGAACAAAAACTCACTTTTATCAACTGTTACATTGCACAATGTATATTTTTCAGTCAAGCTGTCACATCTGGTGGAAAACCCACCTGGGAAAACTTCAGTCAAGAAGCAGTAGTAAGACCGGCCACCCAGAAAATGTGTTCACAGAATCATAGAATCTCCTGAGTTAGAAGGGACCTACAAGGATCATGGTGCAACTCCTGGCTTTGCACAAGACCCTCCTCAAGAGTCACACCATGTGTCTGACATATTCCCATAGTAACTTGTCCTTCTGGGCCCACTCTCCCAAAGGGAGTACAGATGACATCTAAATCTCACTCTTACCTGGAGGAGGAAACATACCAGGGCTCAGGCTTTACACAAGGGGAAGGAGATGTGATTTTGCTGCCAGGAAAGGGAGCACTGGGGGAACTTGTGACAGAGCAGCTATCTGGTAATGAGTGACCCTTATGAAATACAGTTCCTGGATGGCCCAAGATTCCCCCACTGCGCCTGAGCGCTGGGAGTGGGAAAGATGGGTGCTGCCTGATACCCCACGTGAACCCTACAGTGTGGCCACAACCTCAAATACTGCAATGCTGAGAGGAAATGACAGAGGAACCACCAACCCCCTAAAGGGTTCTCATCCTGCATGTGAAGCCATTCAGCTGTGGGTTGGCACACTGGCAGCAGACCCCACTCCTCATTTGCTGTGCTGCTTATGAGAGAAAGGAACTCGTACCAAAACGTCTCATTGTTAATACCCTCTTCCTCTATACTACACTTTCTGGACCCTATATTGCCAGCCTTTCTCCACATCCATAGGAGTTCCCACATTTTCTCCCTCTGCTCTCAGAAGTAGCACTCAATTGTTGGGTATCCTAAACCCTCTGACCCAGTACCAGCACACCCAACTGGGTACCCACATTCTTCCTATTTTCTCGAATTTTTACTCAAAAGGGTAACACAAAGGCGACCTTCAGAGGCACCCCATTACCAAGGCACAATGTTTTTCCCCTGTTTTGAGCCCTGGCACTTGAAAACAGCTAAAAACTTTTGGAAAGAAAATAAAGGAAATACTTGCTCCAAAGGAAGTCAGAACAAAACTGTCCTACTTCAGACTTTCCTTTGAGAGTCAGGAAGTAACATCCCTAGATAGTCCCTTTTTTATGAATGTCAGAATGCCTATGCTCCTTTACAGTCATGTTCTCATTTTCAGAACTACACTATGCAGCCTACTCTGACATGTCAGTAGATATTCTGCAACTAACTCAAGAGATGGCGTAACTACCTTAACCAAAGAGCTTCCACTTTTTATAAGAAAAACAGTATACTACACTAGCATTGTTTTAAGGAAGTCAGTCAGGACTCAAGGTAGTTCCTTGCAAAGAAAAGGTTTATTTTTGGCCCAAGATACAAGGAAAGAGGAACAGCAGTGTCCCCTGCCAAAAGCCCCTGCCCAGATTTGCCACCTATTTTTATAACCTTGCCTCATACATATGGAAATTACTCCATGAATATGCATCGCTTGAACATGTTGTCAAATTTCAACTTTAAGACCTTCAACCCATTAGATCAAATGTTTCACATTCTTGCCCCATGTTTTGACTAAAATCCTCTTTTGTTTACCATTCAGGACTGGGAAACAAGACTTTCTTCCCTTAATATTGCATGTTTAATTTTCAGGCCAAGTGAATGATTTTAAAATCTACAAACTCTTCTAGAATTCATTAAAATTTCACTATTTCACTAAAATCCCTAAATCTCTAAGCTTCTACCTAACTCACTAAAATCCGTAATTTTCTGAATCCTCAAATCAGCGTAACAGGCAGTTTCATTTCCTACCCAGATCATTAAAATGCTGCCAAGAGCATACTGAGGTAAACTCCCAAGCACAAACATTACACGTGATTCCATTTAAATACTAAATCAGGCCCTTTCCAAGAAGATTTAACATTCAAAGAGCAGACTTAAAAAGCCAAAGAGTTGTGAGGCATGTATTAGTTCACCCTAGCTAGCTTGGTGACATTTCTTCTCATCGTCACGTTATATGTATCAGACTATTCAGCCCCCCGAGTTTAACCTTCACTAGTTGATCTGAAATAAAACAGTCTTCAGAGAAGAAATGGCCGAAATAACCGCTGTAAGTTGACACAAAATATTTTGGTTCTGATGCTTTTCCCCTTACACCGACATCTCTCTTGAACCTGCAAGAGCCCACACCTGGCAGTCGAAAAAACCAGGTCCCAGTGAAGGTGTCGAGCCTCACGGAGCAGAGGACACACTTGTAACGCTGGTGGCTGCACTGCTGGGGTCGGGACCGCCGTCAGAACCCTGCTGCTGCTGCTGCTGCTGCTGCCTCCATCTCCCAGGAGAGCTCTCCCAGAACAGCCCGGGCAGCAACACCTTCCCTCAAGACAGTTACCTCGCTAAAGAGAGCTAAATTCTAATTTAACGCCGGATAAACGTGGTCCTTCTAATCGTCAGGCCCTTGTCACAGCCCTGCCGATCGTTAAGCATCACTGTGATTTAAAACCAGAGATGGCGAAGAGGACCGCCCCGGAGGAATCACAGGCGGTAATGACAACACAGCCACAGCAAAACGTACCGTTCCCAAAGCGGAGGCGCCGCTCCTCTGCTCTCCCCCGCCGTCCCCGGCCGTGCCTGTGCCCATCCCGCCCCGGGCACACCCAGCGCTGCGGGGCGGGAGCGAGGGCAGCTCCCTCAGCCACACTGCTTTGGAGTCCTGCCGGGGAAAGCGGAAATTTCCAAACGCTACTGATCTTTTCTCTTTGTGACACTTACTTCTTCTATCTCCGTCAGCATCAATGCCGGTCCAGTGCATTTCTAGTTATTAATCTGCTGCATTTTTACCTTTTAGTCACAGCGTACCTGGTTACATACAGGTGGTAATTCCAAGCTGCTTGCCTATCCTGGGAGGAAAATAAATTACATTTGAAACAATTTCACCTTGTTTACAAGGCACTGTCTCAGGGAGGAATATATTTCATAGTTACAGGAACAAAACCAAACAATACTGAATTGTTTAGGAAACAAAGGACTCGGAGCAAGTTGGCTCACGCCCCGATTAACAGCAAACTGGGGATGTGGCTTTTCCATTATTTTCTATACATTCACATACGTCATACTGGAGCTGCTGGTGTCCAAATACGCCTCTGCAAGGAAACTACACATAACCTAAAGGACACAAATCTGATCCCAGTAACTGATGGGAGCATAAAATCCAGGACTTGGTTTCAGTTGGAATCCTTAACAAAGAAAACAGAAATTAATAAATGCAGGTCACTTTGTAACTTCACATCCTCTGTAGTCTTTGCCTTCTACCGCCTTTGCCTTCTACTAAAGATCTGGTTCTCCCTATTTCACTATTGAACTTTCCACAAACTAAACCAAACCTAACCAAACAAAAAAACCAACAAAATCCAAAATACACACACACAAACCAAGCACAAAAAACAAACA